>CM054154.1:46529044-46564044 GCA_028751875.1 Rapana venosa
TCCAAAAAATATCTTTTTCCCCTCACCTCAAATCTTCGTTGATCTGCAAAAACTACTCCTTTGCCTAACACCCACAGCCTGTCTGAACCTCCATCCATCTTTTCTGCCTTCTTTTCAGACAAAGTCCGCAACATGCGCTCCAGACTGGATCAGACTCAATTCCAGCCTGCGCCTCCTGATCCCCAGTTCATTGGCACTCCTCGCTTTTCCTTCCATTCCACAAGTGAAAAAGAAATCATGACATATCTGAAGGAAAATGACTATAAAATCATGCGACCTTGATCCCATACCTGCTCCTGTTTTCTCACAATGCCTTCCACAACTTGCACCTATTATCACTAAAATAGTAAACTCATTTCTTGTGTCAGGAAATTTTCCATCAGCTCTTAAAACTGCAATAGTCACACCTCTATTGAAAAAGCACGACCTTGATCCCAACATTCTGAAGAATTATAGACCTGTCTCAAACTTACCCCTTGTCTGTAAAGTACTAGAAAAAGTTGTTCTCAAACAGCTCAGCAGTCACTTTCATTCCAATGATCTCCTTCCCCCTTTTCAATCTGCCTATCACCCCAACCACAGTACCGAAACCATACCTCACAGACCTATTTCAAAAAGTTATTAAATCAAAGCCTGTCAAAATGGAATGTGGAGTCCCACAGGGATCAGTCCTGGGCCTTGTTCTCTTTACTCTCTACACTGCACCACTCTCACATATTATAATTAACCACAATATAATAATAAATAACCACAATATTCATCATCATTTCTATACCGATGATACTCAGCTTCAGTGCAGTGATACTGTTGAAAACTTGCCTTCCCTCCTGACAAACATGTCCTACTGCCTTCAAGACATTAAAAACTGGATAACTCAGAACAAGTTACAAGTTAATGCCGATAAAACCGAAGCCATGCTCATAGGCACAGAACATAAACTTTCCTCCATCACAAAAACTTCAATAGAATTCGGCAATGCGTCAGTCTCCATTGTCCAACTCTGTGAACTATTTAGGAGTACTTCTTGACAACACATTAGAAAAAAAATCATCAGCCAGACCTGCCAGTCTTGCTACTATCAATTACGGCGCATAAGCGCGATTCGCAAGTATCTGTCCACTGATGCAACTTCCAAGCTTGTCACATTTCTTATTCTTTCGCATTTAGACTACTGTAATTCTCTTTTGGTTGGCCTACCATCCACTCTCTTCAGCGCATACAAAACTGCAGCTCGACTGATCCTAAGAAAGAAAAAATCTGAACACATCACTCCTCTTCTGCGATCTCTTCACTGGCTGCTGGTCTCACAAAGACTGAAGTGACTGTTTCAAATGCCTCCACAAATCTGCACCCTCTCATCTCTGTAACTGTCTTCACCTGTACACTCCATCTCGTTCATTTCGTTCAGCCGCAGATACGTTGTGCTTTCGAACACCCAGATTCAAACAAACCACTGTTGGCCGCCGCTCTTTCTCTGTTTCTGGTCCATCCACCTGAAATGACCTCCCTCTTTCATTTCGCGAAAAGCCTTCATTTGATACCTTCAAATCCAGCCTCAAAATACTTATTTCCTACCTGAGACTTTCCCCTCACATCTGTCCCTAACTTTTAACAGTATCCTTCATCTCCTAAGTGTGTTCGCGAGTATATGTGTGTGTGTGTGTGAGTGCGCGCGTGCGTGCGTGCGTGCGCGCGCATGGATTTGAAATCTGTTGTTCATTATGTTTATGTTTGCATGCGTGTAAATGATTTGAGTGCAAGCGCTTCGATTTGTTTGTTCTTACACGGTTCAGTGCTATATAGAATCCATATATTATCATCATTATTATTATCATTCTTAATCTGCCTCTCAGTATTTTAATTGCCCTTCATTGGATGATTAAAGAGTTTTTGACTAGACTTCACACACACACACAAACACACAATCAGTGCAAGCATATATCAAAGTGTACTGTTACTGTCAACCGTTACCATAATGGCTTGCAAATTGTGTTGCACTGTATTGCTTTGTATGATAATGTATTGAATTGTACTTTACTTTCAGTCACCACAAGTTTCTCTGCGTTATTTTATTTTTTTTTTTGGGGGGGGGGAGGGAAGCACCACGAGAGCAGCGTCACTTCTTTTTTTTCCTTTAGTGTGTGTGTGTGTGTGTGTGTGTGTGTGTGTGTGTGTGTGCGTACGTGCGTGTGTGCGCGCGCATGGAATCGAAATCTGTTGTTAATAATGATAATAATAAATGGAACTTATATAGCGCTATATCTTGCAAAGACAAATCAAAGCGCATGTATTCAACCTAATCTTACACAATCATGCAATCAATGATAAATAATCAATAGTTTAAACAAACAGATATTTACAAACATGGTGCGCTGCAGACAAAATCTATGAAATAAAATTTCAATAGTCAAATTAATGTTTTTCAAAAGAACACACACTCACACAGGTCGTATACTTTAGAAGGGTGATAGGACATGGGTTATTCAAGGTGGGATAGCTCTGATATGAAACAGGAGGGAGAAATCTTAGGTTTGAAATAAATATGTCTTGAGGCTGGATTTTAAAGTGTCATAACTAGGTTTTTGGCGAAGAGAGAGAGGGAGCTCATTCCAGGTCGATGGACCCGAAATAGAGAAAGAGCGGCGCCAACAGTGGATTGGTTGAATCTGGGTATTCGTAGGCGCAAGGTATCTGCAGCAGAGCGGAGGGAATGTGAAGGAGTGTACAGGTTAAGACATTCACAGAGGTAGGAGGGTGCAGTTTTGTGGAGACATTTGTAACAGAGGGTACTGATCTTATAATTTACTCTCTGCGGCACAGGCAGCCAGTGGAGAGATCGCAAGAGAGGGGTAATGTGCTCAGATTTTTTTCTTTCTGAGAACTAGTCTAGCTGCGGAGTTTTGTATACGTTGAAGGGAGTGGATAGATGATGATGGCAGACCAGACAAAAGAGAATTGCAATGGTCCAGACATGAAAGAATGAGAGAAGTGACAAGTTTGGCTGTTGCATCGGTGGACAGGTACTTTCGAATTGCACTAATACGCCGTAATTGATAGTAGCACGGTCTGGGTGATGAATTTTTGCATAGACAGTGTGTTGTCGATAAAGACCCCTAGATACTTCACAGCAGTGGATAGAGGGACTGATGTATTGCCGAGTTCTATTGAAGCTGTTGTAATAGAAGAGAGTTTGTGTTTGGTTCCTACGAGCATGGCTTCAGTTTTATCTGCATTTAGCTGTAATTTGTTCTGTGTCATCGAGTTTTGAATATCTTCAAAGCAGCAGGCCATATTCGTCAGGAGAGAAGGCAGATTTTCAGGAGTAACACTGCTTTGAATCTGCGAGTCATCTGCGTAAAAATGATGGTTGATTTGATGATGGTTTATTATATGTGACAGTGGGGCAGTGTAAAGAGAGAAAAGAACAGGGCCTAGAACTGATCCCTGTGGGACTCCGCATTCCAGTTTGGCAGGTATTGATTGCATCTTGTTTACTGCAACTGTCTGGAATCGGTCAGTAAGGTATGAATTAAACCAGGTGAGGGCTGTGCCAGTAACACCGAACTTTTTTGAAGACGGGAGAGAAGAATTGAGTGGTCTATAGTATCAAAGGCTGCTGATAAGTCGAGTAGAGTAAGAAGGGAGATTTTCCCTGAGTCAGAAGCGAGTAGAAGCGTGTTTAAAGTGTGTACTAGGGTGGTTTCAGCGCTGTGTTGACGCGATAGGCAGACTGAAACTCAGGAAGATTTGTTGGAGAGAAGATGGTTGTTGAGCTGTTTGAGAACTACGTTTTCAAGGTCTTTAGAAATAATAATAATAATAATAATAATAATAATAACAATAATGCATTGAATTTATATGACGCTGAATCTTGTAAAGCAACAAATCAAAGCGCTGAGATTTTTTTTCGAGGATAATGGAATAAGCACTCATGTGCTTTTTTTTTTTACATCAGTGCCCGTGTGTATGCGGTTTTGTAAATTTTGTCATCTGTTCCCACCGGCACACAGTGGCCTACTCTTTCGAAAAGCGGAACAAGATTTAACGTGTGCGCAAGATGTTCTGCATGCATTCCAGACAAAAAGACATCGTTTCCACGTGTGTTTTACCCTTTGCAAAATGAACTCAAACAGCTTATTTCAAACTAGGTATCAACGGCTGCAAAACCAGACGAGGAACTCCGCCGGCAAACGTCATCGCCTGTGGCTTGCTTCCCGTACATCTACCTCCCCCATCACTTCGGACGTCACTGCCTCAACGACCCTAACCAGAGACAACACTCCTTCACTTCTATGTCCTTCAGTTGCTTCTCCCTTAGAGTGTGACTCTGACTCTGACAATATTTGTTCAAGCCAAAATGTGTTTTACGATGTGCATGAAACTATAAATTCCCTAATTGAACCAGTTCCTCCACCATCTTCCACACCTGACTCACCACTGGAACTCTGGTCTGCTCTTCCTCTGCACACATCTACTTCATCACCCCTGTCCTCTCCCTCTGAAAGTCACCCCCACTCACCACTGTCATCTTCAACCTCTCTGCTTCCATCAAACCTTCTCCATATTTGTTTACTTAATGCACAATCTGTCTGCCCAAGAGGGTAAAGCCGACTATCTCTCAGATTTCATATCTGAACAAACCATCGATCTTACTTTTCTCACAGAAACCTGGCTAAACCCGCAAGGTCATGAACCAACAATACAACAACAAAACCCCGCCGGGCTAAAAAACCTTTTTCTTCCCCACGACCCCTCCCTTGGAGGGGCGGGGCTGTCATCTTAAAGACACCCTGCAATCACCCTTTTTCCTTCGCATTTCCCTTTCCCATTCCCATGAATCTTTTCAAGTTTTTGAGCTCGCCTTAAATTTTACCTGGCCATTCTTTTATTTTTCTGCGGGTCTTTACCGTTCCCCCTCCCAGCCCTAAAAAAAAATTCTAACCCCAGTTTTCCATCAATTCAGCCCACCTCGATCATTTCAGCCCTCTTTCAAGAACGTAAAAATTCTGGGCGATTTTAATTTAAACTTTTGATAGCCAGTCTTCTCCTGATGTCAAGCGCCCTTTCCCCTTTCCTTTTCTAACCACTCTCTTTCCCAGCTGGTGAACGAACCAACTCATAGATAAAGGTCAAATCTTAGACGGGCCCATTCCCAATGCTTCTCGAGATCTTGTCACATCTGTATCTTTTCCCAATAAAATCTTTCTGACCTTTTTCCCCTTCTTTTTTTTCTCAATATCGAAAGGCCAATCAAAAGAAAAAGCGTTGTCACCCGTCGCAATTCAAAAGCCAGGGGCATTCAAATTTCCCCTTCACTAGCAGCTAAACCGCAAATCAAAAACCCCCGACCACACTGACCCTTCAAAAACTAAAAAACATTTTTTTCACCCAAACTTCGGATGAACATACACCTCTTACTGACCATTTCCTGTCTGAAAAGCCCTGCGCTCCATTACACTAAATGATACCCGGGTCGCAAAGCGCAAACGCCAAAACAAACCCCAAAAAAAAGCCCCGGCCAGTGGCAAAAAAACAAAAATAAAAATTAAAAAAACCACCCTCTTGCAAAAACAAAAAAAAAAAAAGTCAAAAACCTTAAACACTCTGCAAAAAAAAACTTTTCCCTTGCTCAAGTTCCGATGCCCCCGACCATAAAAATCTCTTTTTCCACTCACCTCAAATCTCCTGGGATTTTGAAAAAGGAAAAACCCCTTCTGCCCTGTTACAGCCACCCCATTTTTCCCTCGGGACAAAGTCCCCAACATTCGCTCCAGACTGGATCAGATTTCCGCCCCACCCTGCCCCGTCTGACCCCCAAAATTTACAAAAATTTCCTCCCCTTTTTTTTTAAACCCAAACAAGCGAGAAGAAATAAAGAAAATCCTGAAAGAAACGACAAAAAAATCAGGGATTTTGATCCTGTGCCTGCTACTTTTTCTTTCATTCCCTTCCACAGCTTATACCCCCCATCACAAAAATAGTAAACCATCACTTTTTTCAGGAGCTTTCCCAACAGCTCTCAAAACGCAAATTTACCCCCCTACAAAAAAAGCAGGGACGCCCGCCCCAAACACTCTAAAGAATTTATAGACCTTTATCAAACCCTACCGTTCATTTCAAAGCCCTTTGAAAACGTCTGAAAAAAACTCAACAATCATCTTCTTTAAAAAAATTTTCCCCTTCCCCCCCTTTTCAGCCCCTGAAAAAGTGCCAACCACAGTACCAAAACCCACCATGCCCCACCGTTAAACACGCTTCGAAAAAACTTCTGACTCCGGGAAAAATTTTTCCCCCTCATTTCTATTGACTTATCGCACCCTTTCGCCCACTATAGCCCTTTTTAATTCTTCTCCCCCGCCCTTCAAAAAATTTTTTGGTTTCCCGGCCAGCCCTCCCCGGGTTTTTATTTTCATACCTCCAAAACCTGTTTCCCAAAACCGGCCCGTAAACAAGATTAAATCATCCCCTTTGTCAAACTGCAATGGGGGGATTTCCCAAACCGGGGGGGCCCCCAAGTTTTTTTTTTTTGTTTTTTAACACCACACTGTTTTCCACTTTCACATTTAATTTTAAATCGTCATCAGATCAGCCACATTTTTATGCAGTTATCCAGATTCTTAGCAGTGATACTCCCAAAAGTCTGCCTTCTTCTTGTTTAAATATGTCCTACTCCCTTCAAGATACCAAAATTGCATGATAGAAAACAAGTTACAACTTTTAAAATTTACGCTAAATGCAGAAAAAACCCGAACCCATTTTTTAGGTACAAACACAAATTTGTCCCCCAAATCAAAAACCTGCTTAAATTGGAATTCGGCAAGGGCGCTTCTCTCTACCCTGCATAAAATATCTGGGGGTTTTTATCGACAACACACCTCCATGAAAAAATTTAAATAAACCCAGCCCTGCCAAGTCATGAAAAACTATAAATTAGGGCCCGTATTAGTGCATTTTGAAACCCCCTTTGCCCACTGATGTAACATCCAAAATAATCACGCCCTCTCATTCTCTCATCTGGTTATTGCAATTCTCTTCTGCGGGTCTGCCATCACATCTATCCACTCTCTTCAACGAAACAAACCTGCCCCCCGACTAGTCCTCAAAAAGAAAAAATCTGAACACTTACTCCCCCCTTGGGCAATCTCTTCACGGGCTGCCTGTGTCAAAGAGAGAAAACTTAAAAAATCATACCCTCTGTTAAAAATGTCCCCTCAAAACAGCCCCTTTCCCTTCCTCTGTAAATGTTTTCCCCTGTACACTCCTTCCGATCCCCGCTTTTTGCTGCAGATACCTTGTGCTTAAAAAAGACCTGGGTTTCAACCAATTCCACAGTCGGCGTCGCTCTTTTCTCTATTTCGGTCCATGTTTGGGGAAAATACCTCCCTCTCTCCCCCCCCCCCCCAAAGCCTATTTTTGGACATTTTAAAAATCCAGCCTTTTAAAACCCAAAAATTTATTTAAAACCCTAAGACTTTCCCCTCTTTTTACCTATTTTGCCTTACCCCCCAATAGCAAAAACCCTACCCCCTTTGCCAAAGTAAAAAACCTCTGTGTGTGTGTGTGTGTGGGGCGCGCCCCGCGTGTTTTGGTGCGTGTGTGTGCGTGTTTTGGCGCGCTGTGTTCCCCTTTAAAATTTGAAAAAACTTTTAAATTGTAACTTATTGCATGTGTGAAAAGTAGGATGAAGGGAAAGCGCTTTGCTTTGTTTTTGCAAGAATACCCCTATAAAAAAGCCCAAAATTTTTAATTTTAATTTTTAAATTTAATATTATATTTTTAAATTATTATTATTATTATTTTAATTATTTTTTAAAATTTTATTTTTTGTTGTTTTTTGTTGTTGTTGTTGTTGTTATTATTATTATTTTTTTAAAAGGTAGATTAAAAAACGGGGGTCTTAATTTCTTCAGAATTTTGGGGGTAAAGGTCATGCTTTTTGATTTAGAGGTGCCCCCAAATGCAGTTTGAGAGCTGAGGGAACTTTTTCCTAAACAAAGATGTTTTTAAACTATTTTCGTGTAGCGGGTTTTGAGTTGTGGTTGGCATTGTGTAAAAAGGGAAAAGCAGGAGGGATAAAGGATCAAAAATTTTTATAGTCATTTCTTTCAAAATTGCCCATGATTTTTTTTCCCATTTGGGCCCGGATAAAAGAAAAGGGGGAGGAGTGGGCCAGAGAATTGGGGATCGGGAAGTGCAGGCGGGAAAGGGAGTCTGATCCATTTTTGGAGCGAATTTTTTAGGATTTTCAAAAAAGAATCGAAAATATAAAAGGGAAAGTTCAGAGGGGGCTGTGGTTTGGAAGGCAAAAAGGGTTTCCCTTCCCAGATTAAGAAATTAGATGTGAGGGGAAAGAGGTTTTCATAGACGGGCATCAAAGAATTTGGAAAAAAGAGTAATATTTTTGGGTTTTTTCGAAAAAAATTAAAGATTTGAGCGCTTATTAATTTCCGTTTTTGATTTTTCCCCCACTGCCGCTCTGTTGCCTGCTTTTTGCGTTTAGCACTGGGAATTTTCATGGATGTCCCAAATGGCGCACATGGCCATCAGGCAGGAGAGGGTCAGTGGGAGGGCATGCTCATCAACATTTTGGCTGAAAACATCTTTGTAGTGTTTAGGGGGTTTTTGGGTTGTCAGGGGTTTTGTTAGGGGGTTCATCAGCTTTTTGAAGAGAAAGTTTAAATTTTTGTGGCCCCTTGGAGGTTGCGACGGGAAAAATACTTTTTCTTTTGATGGCTTTGCGGGGTTTAGAGAGAAAAAAACCCCGGGAAATGATCAAAAATTGTATTTCCCATCATTGAAAAATACGGGAGGTGATCAATCTTGGGAAACACGAAAATTTTAGCCAGCAAAAATTATGTCCTGATTTGTTTTGTTGCTTTTTTACCATTTGAGAAAGAATTTGGTTTGACAAAGAAAGAGAGTTTGACATCAGAAAAAAACGGTTTAAAAAATGGAATTCAAGCCCCGGAAAAGATAAAGTTTTACTGGAGAGGGGCTGTTGGGATTCGGAGGGGACGAAATCTTAAAGAAAAATGGAAGATGTCAGATTATTTTTAAACCTTTTGGGGGTGGAGGGTTAAAGACGCAAAAGTAATAGAGTGGCCGGTTTGTGTTGAATTGAGTTCAAAGACTTCAAAGATTCAGGTGAGAAAAAAAGGGAGTGACAGAAAGAAAGAGCGGTTCAAGTGTTTTTAAAAAAAACGATGGCAATGACACCTCCACGGGAGGGCCCGGGGAAGAGAAAGAGTTTTATAACTAGGTGGTGTCATTGTTTTTTTTTTCATGACCGTTTTTTTTTAAAAACCTTTTTTCCCTGTAACAAATTTTAGTTTCAATGTTTTTTTCAAGATGAAATCAGAAATGAGATCAGCTTTCCCTTTCGGGGCAGAAAAGTTTGGCACTTTAACAAGCACATAGAAATTTTTAGGGCGAGAGGTTGATGTTAACTGTGGGGGAATTGGGATAAACTGTCAGGGAAAAGGGGAAAAGGGGCGATAATAAAGTTGGGAAAGGGGGAAAAGGGGCCGGACAAAATTTTGGGTTTGAAAGTCGGGGTTTAAAAAGCGGGTGAAAGAACGGGGGAAATTTTGGGGGGTTTAAACTTTTTTTTTACACACCATATAAAAAATTTTCAGACACGTTTTATCAAAATATAAACACGGGAAAGAACCCGGGTGAATCAGAGGGAAGCGAAGCAGTGTTGCCCGGGTTAGGGTGGTACGGTAGGACGTCAAAAAATGGGGTGGAAAACGGGGTGGGGGGCCCGCAGGATGATGTCTGCCCCCGGGGTACCTCGTCTAGTTTGGGGGGGGTTTGATTCCTCTGTTTATTTGTCTTGTTTATTAGGTTTAAGGAGGGGTTGCATGCTTTGTAAAATAAATTTGAGTGAAAGTTTTTTTTTTTTCTAAAAAAATTTTTTTCCCCCCCCCCGGGCTTTGCTCTTGCTGTTGGGGGTTTTCCCTTTTCGTGCGCTGACATTTTTGTTGCACGTGGGAACGGGTTTAGGGTCTCATTAGAAAGCCCGCACTCAACCACCACTCCAAAACCCAAAGTGAAGGGGGAGAAATTTTGGGAGAAAACTGGGCCCAAAACCCCCAATGCTACTGCCCGGGTTTTAATTTTTTTACTTCAAACCCCCTGATTTAATGACTACGGGACGGGATAGCCGGGGGTTTAGCGTGATTGCCGTGATTCTGCTGACCCGGTTCGATTCCGGTTCAAGGGGATTTTTTCCTCTGAGTTAACGTTAGTGCGGATCCCTTCTCCAAAAAGCCCTTTTCCGATAGACTAAAAAACCGAGGTCCGGGGTTTTTTGAACGCACAAAAAACCTCTTGCACACATAAAAAACCCCTTTCCCCCTTTTCAGAGGGTAGGCAATTGTGTGCGGGGGGAAATCGGAAAAATTTTAAAAAAAACTGCTTTACAACGGGGACAAAAATTTTAAAAAAACCCCCATTTCGTGCTTTTCCATTATCCTCGAAAAAAAAATTTAATAAAAAAACAAAAAGGGAAAAAAGAAATAACTACATTTCGCTTTTACTACTAATCTAAACAGTTATTTCCCCCCTGCTTGGGGCCAAAAAACATGCTCTTTCGGTTTTGTTCTAAACAGCTGTTAAATGCCTGCTGAGCTTCCAAAGAAATGGTGTGCTTCCTTCAAGCTGAAGGGTTTAGGGGTTGCCCAATGCACGGTTCCATTATTTGGGGCAAAATTTCCCTGCTTTAACTCAGTGGTTTTCTCTCTCTTGTGTCTGGATCCCTGGGTTTTTTCTGTGTTCACATTGCATTTTTTTTTCCCGTACATAAAACCCAGCTTAGTGGCTTTGCACACCCCCTTTTTCCCTCTGCAATTTTGCATGCGGTTAGCTTCTCGGGGAATTTCCCTTTGTTCGTGAGTTGGGGTTTTGTTTCATCGCGGGAGTAGCAGCATTTTAAAATTAGGAGGAGGTTTGCCCTTGAAGGAGGAGGGGGAATTTCATCTTTGGGGAAGTTCTTTGGGGTCGCCTTTAAGCTGGGCTGTTGGGCCCCGCGTGATGTTGTCTCCTTTTTGGGAAGAGCGG
The DNA here is from genome assembly GCA_028751875.1 of Rapana venosa. Taxonomy (NCBI): domain Eukaryota; kingdom Metazoa; phylum Mollusca; class Gastropoda; order Neogastropoda; family Muricidae; genus Rapana; species Rapana venosa. Next base: position 46,540,106 of record CM054154.1, read on the forward strand.
GTGGGAGCAACACTTGGAGTAGTTCAGGCTCCTTGGAACGTCGTGTCCGTCCTTTTCAACTTTTCCGTTTTTTGAGGTGCGGGAGTGATTTTGTATTTCCTGTGGTTTGTGCCCTCTGTTTGGGGAAGCAGAGGGGGCATTCATTTTAAAGTGGTTTCTGGCCCCCGAGGCCCATTCTACGTTCTTCTTCGATGTCTGTGCGTCCGTTTTCCAAAACGTTTTCCGGGGTGAAAGGAATGCCCCATTGTTCTTTCCATTGACAGGTGGGGGAAATGTTTGTAGATATGTTTGATTTCAGTAGGGTTAAATTTGGGTCCCGTTTTTTTTGGGTTTTTTCCATTGAGGTCTTGTGTTAGTGCAGGTTTGGGATATTTGGGTTTTGGGAAAAAAAATTAAAATGTAAATTTTTCGGGGAGATTTTTCGCCCTTTGGGTTTAGGGGAATTTTGGGGCAGGTTTAGGTTTCTCCTTTAGTGAAAATAAAAAAACGTTCTTTAATATACTTTTTTAATGCTAATGTTTTGTTTTAGAAAGAGATCTCACTAGTTTTTAAGAACACTCGGTTTTTCTTAAGGTTAAAAATCAATAGGGGGTGAGCCCTGAGGTTTGGGTTTTAAGTGCAAGTTTGTGTAAAAAGGGGCTGTTTTGTGGTTGTTTTTGGGGTTTCCTGTAAGATTTTTCTCTTTTGTGGAACTTTTTTTAAAAAGTATTTTAACTTAAATGTATTTGAACAAAAAATTTAATTTTATAGATTATACACCCAACGTCTTTTAAAGTTTTGGAAATGTAAATGACCCCTTGGGAAAATGGTGAAGTTTTGGCTAAATAGAAAATTGTAAATTGTGGGTTGGACACAAAGGGAAAAAAACCCTAGTTCCCTTTGGGCGCTACCCATGGGTTTTTAATCCCTGGGGAAAGGGCAAGTTTGCCTTTTCCAAAGGTTTTCCTGTGGGTGCCTCCAGCGGGGGAGTGTACCTGTAGAGGGTGCAGCCCGGTGTCCCCTGAAGAGTTGCCTACGGCTTGTCCTTGCCCTCTGTCCCTTTAAACCCCGGGGATCCCCCTTTTTTCCCCCCCTTTTAACCCTTTCCCCCTTTTTTCCCTGCTCCCTTTGTCCACCTTTGACCCCCCTTTTGGGGTTTTCCCCCCCTCCCCCTGAACTACCCCGGTGTTCTTTTATGGGGGGAAAATTTTGACTGGGGGAAGTGGAGAAGAATTTAAACAGGGGTTTTTCTGGGCTGTTTAGAGGGGAGGGAAATTTAGGGAAAAAAGTTTGGAGTGTTTGGGTGATTAATGTGTATGTCGGGAAATTTATCGTGTTATTTTTTTTGGATTTGAAAAGTAAAGCGGGAAAATTTTTCTTCGATGTTGTGGGAAAGGGATAGTTGGGGAGGGCATGGGGGGGGGTTTTAGCCACAACCCCTTATGGTCCGTGAAAAACCCAACTTTTTGGCTCGGGTTTGGGACCGAACCTTTACCCTTGCCCACTAAACTTAAAAATGCTCTTTTTGAAAAGTGTTCGTTACAAGTGAATAGGGACAGGGGGGCTTTCCATTTAAAATGATAAAACCCTAGTGATGCTGATATGGACATGCCTGTTTTTGGGGACAGCCATTATGCTCTAGTGTTTGGAAATTTTTAGTTTTAGTCGGAAAATGAAAAATTTCACTTAACAGGACAGAACCCAGTGAAAACGCCCAATACCACAGGGCTGAAAATGAGCCGCCCTTTCAGTGAATTTAGAATCAAAAAACCACGGTGATAGGGGTGAGGGGGAAATGAGGTAAAATATATTTGGTTTTTAAAGTTTTTAAAGTGGCAAAGGATCCTGCTCTAAATGATGTAAATATATATATAAATATATATTTTATATATTTTTTTATTTTTTTTTTTTTTTTTTTTTTATTTTTAAATTTTTTTAATATAAAGGGAAAGGGAAAAGGGTACTTATGTCCCTTTTTTACTTTCCCATTTCCCTGGGGTTTTAATGCGGTTTTGTAAAATTTTTCATCTGTTGAGGGGAAAATTTATCACAAAAGACGATATAAATGAAATAAAAGAGATGAAAAGAAAAATGTTTGTCGAGTGGGGGGAAGAGTTGAAATGGAAAATGTGAATAATCCTAGTAAAAAATAAAGATGGAAAAACAAACTCTGGGAAAAAATTTATTGTCACACCCCAAACCTGGGGCAAAAAAAAACTGCGACTATAATTGTTATGATAAAGATGTGAAACAAGGTGTGTTGTGTGTGTGTGCTTGTTTTGTGTTTTGGTGTGTGGTGTGTGTGTGTTTTTTTGCTTTTGCGTGCGTGCATGTTGTCGTGCGTGTGTGTGTGTGTTGCGTGGGGTTTGTGTGTGGTGTGTGTGCGGGGCATGGGTACGTGGGGTGGTGTTTTAATTTTATTTATTCATTTTATATTGGGGATAATGGAAAAAGCACTCTTTGTGTTTTTTTTTTTTTTAACATCTAACCCCCGGTGTATTTTGTTTTTTATAATTTTGTCACCCATTCCCCCCGGGAAACCCCAAAGGCCAACCTTAAAAAAAAGGGGAACGGGTTTTAAAAGTTTGCCCCAAGTGTTTCTGGTGTGTTCGCACCGGGTGCCTCGATTTAGTCTCTTTCCAAAGGACTTTTGGGTAGAGTGGAGTCTACACTGATTTTGGGACCCCAGGAAAAACCCCCTTGATGCGTGTGTGTGTGTGTGTGTGTTGTGTGTGGGGGGGGTGGGGGGGTGGGTGGGTGGTTGTGTGTGTGTTGTGTGTGTGTGGTGGGGTTGTTTAGTGTGTGTGTGATAGTTGAGATCGTGAAACATTAAATATATGAATTTTGTAAGGGGAACGGGGTGCGAAAATTCCCGGCTTGTGGTGCATAGTGTATGTATGAATGTATTATGTATGTATGTGTAAATGTATAATTTTTGGCAGGGTGTGTATGCATTTTAAATAAAAAAATTTTATTATATATAAATAGAGAAAGAGAGGAGAGGGGAGAGAGAGAGGGGAGAGATCAAATGACCCTTTTTTCCCCTCTACACCACGCACACACACACACCACACAAAACACACCACCCAACAACACACACACACACACACACCACACACACACCACACACAAAAACACAAAAAACCACACGGGGTTGGGGGGGGGGGCGAGAGATAGATAAAAGCGAAGAGAGAGAGAGAAAAGGAGAGAGAGAGAGAGAGAGAGAGGGGAGGGGAGGGAGAGGGGAAGGGGAGAGAGAAAAGAGAGAGAGAAAGGGGGGGTTGAGTGTCAGGGGAGAGGGTGTGTTGGTAATGAAAGGGGAGAAGTTTTTCCCGAGGGATCAATGCATCGAAATGAAAATTTTTAAAAAAAAATTACAAAAAAGCAATTTTTACGTTACAAACCCTATTGAATCCAAAAACCCAAAAGGGAAAATCAGTTCTAACAGTTTCTAACAAAATCGGTATATCAATAAAAAATGGAAATAAAATTTAAAACTACAAAATTTTTACTGAAAAATTAAAAAACCCCCCCCCCCCCAAAAAAAAAACCCCCAAAACCCCCCCCCCCCCAAAAACCCCCCCAAAATTAAAAAAACAAACAAAAAAAACCCAAAAACCCCTTAAAAAAACAGCGAAACATTTCAAAAACAACAACAAAAAAACCAAGCCCAAACAACAGAGAGAAAGGGTAAAAGCCGAGTCAAGCAAAACCACTTACTTTTTACCAAAACCAGGCAATTTTTCCCCCGCCGATTTGGCTTCGCCCCCTCTGACCAAAAATTTGCATATTTTATTAAAAACAAAAGCAGTTTCCCTTTGGACTGGGGTTTTTTTCCCCCATCTCTCTAAAAAACTGAAAGAATACAAAATTTATTTCTAATGAGAAAAAAAAATTTAAAATTTTTGGGTTTTTTTTGCAAAACAAAAATTTGTCAAGAACTAAAAAAAAATACAAAAAAAAATAAACAAATTACTTTTTCTTTATTATTGATTTTGCTAGCTGTCCCTGAATTTTTTTTTAAAAAAAAAGTGCAAACCTTCCCCGCTACCCGGGCTCCTTTTCCCAAAAAGGAGAGAAATTTTGGAGGACACTAAACGGAGCTTTTGGGTAGGGGAAAAAAAATTTTCCCCCGGAAATTAAAGGGCCCTGTTGGAATCCGACCACAGCTTTCACACCCCCACACGCATTCACAAAAACACATAACAGGCCCAACATAATCCACCTCACACAACCCAACAAAGTACAAACAGGACATAAAAACACAAAACACTTAAAAAGCAAAAAACATTTTACACAAAACCCAACACTTAAAAAATAAATATAGGACCTGTAGCCTACTGCTACCCTACCGGGTTTTTCGAACCCCCCCCCTCTCCCTGCCCTCCCCAGTCAAAACGCTTTTCCGCCCTTCCCCCACTGGGCCCCCCAAAGGGCGATGAAAATTTGAAAATTAAAAATTTTAAACCCTTCCTATCGATGGTGTAAAAACCATCCTTTTGGGCCCGGGTTTTTAGCAAAAGGGATTGTGGCATTTTGCCAATACAACACCCCCACCCATGGGCCCAGGGCTGAGACCCACAGTGTTTTATGTGTGGTTTTGGTGTGTGAGGTGTATGTGTGTGTTGTTGTGTGTCTGGTGTTCATGTTTTTGTGTCTTTTTAAAAAATAAGCTATTGGGTTTTACCTACCCCATATTTAGCCCGGCTGGTATTTTTTTTTGAGTATTTTTTTTTATTTAATGCTTGAGTTTCTCAGTTTTGGGTTTTATTCTTTCTCTTTCTTGCCCCGCCCTTGTAAAACATCATTTTCCCGAAGGAAATTTAAAAAAAACCCCATCTCTGTTTTTCATGTGAAAAAACAACGACTTTGATTTGTTCACGGTAATCTTTTAAAGGCTTTTAAATTTTTTGTGCCCGAAACCCAAAACAGAATTGTGCATGCTCCCACTGAAAGAAAGCTTAGACAAAAAAAATTTTTTTTTCTTAACATGTCCCGCTCTGCGGGACATCGTCTATTAAGAAAAGGGTCGCCTATTTTCAAAATTTGGGTTAATAGTTTTTCTAAAACTCGTTAGCCTGTCGAGGGATTGACTAAATTAAAATTCTTTTCTTTTCCAAATAAATTTTCTTTCTTGTATGTTTTTTTTGGGTTTGCGGGTTTTGGGACAGAAATAAAAATGAACTCGAAATGTTTTTTGGTAAAACTTTTTTTGTAATAAATCTAAAAAAAAATTACAGTCTTGCCACACCCAAAGTCTCCCCGCATATTAGAGAGCAGTGTCTTTTTTTGGTAGAAAATTAGCTGGCCCATTAGTAAACAATTTTTTTATTTCTATTTCCTTCAAATTTTGAGCTGTGCATCCATCACTACAAATAGAAATTTTTTAGGGTCATCATTTTCTTGCTCTTTCCCCTATTTGAAGTTATTCCTTCTGAGCCTTTTCAATGCGTTTTCCCTAAAAACCCATGCAGTTTATCATCATCGTTGATTTTAAGGGCCCAACCCCGGGGGCATATTTAATGTTGGGAAAACATGAAGCCAACAAAGGCAGATGTAAAGATTTGTTTGTAACACCATAGGGGGTTCATTGTGTTGACCAGAACCAAAGTATTTTCTTACCTCATAAAGGGTTTTTTGAGGGGGTAAAATACCCTAAAGGCCATAGACTTTTTTTGGGTTTGCCCCTCTATAGTACATGTAAAATTTTTAAAATAGGGGTTTAATTGAACCTCTCATTTAATTGGAAAAAGGGGGGGGGCGGGTTTCTTAAAACCCCGCATTAAAACCCTTTTTAAAATGATCTTGCCGGGAGTTTTCGATTTATTTTCCCACACAGTACCCGGGCTTTACTCTTCTTTATTGTGCTTGGTTGAGCACTCTTTCATAATAGTAGAAAGGGGCCTTGACTGATTTTTGCTGTCAATCAAGCAGGGCAAGCCTGGGTAAATTACAACAACAAAACCTAAAGATATACTAGATATTTTGTCCTTGCGTCAGCGTCACGGGATAAATAACCGGCACTGGGTTAAAGGTCAGCTCATACGCCCTTTGTCTCTGAGTGCGCCCTGTAGAAAAAGGCATGTGGGGGGTTTGAGCAGTTCAAAGTAAAGGGGAATAAAAAACCCCTTTCCCCATGGCTTTTGCTAGGGCACATCTTTTTTCCTTTTCCCCTTTTAAAAGCAAAACCAAACCGGGGTTTTATTTCCCTCTTAAATCCTTATGCCCTGATAAATGATCATCTCTTTTTTTTTTTGTCTTTCCTTAAATCAGTAAGATCAAGTTTATGTCGGCTTGTTCAATGAAAAGAAACCTCCAGCCTTCAGTTAACACTAATCTTTTTTTAAAAGCCCTCCCTAAGTTTGCTCCCCACCCCTTCTGTTTGGTTTCACTTCAGACTCTAGTTCAATCTAAAAAGAAAGGGCCTATTTGTCCCCGGGAAAAATGACATCATCTTTTCCTAAATTAGGAACCTAACATTCAGAATCTGTTTTTCAATTTAATAGTGGAGGGGGTTGTTTTTTAAAAACGATTGCTGTTTGTTTCCTTTAAAAAGGGCCCAAAGGGGTCTTTTAAAAAGTCTGTATGGATTTAAAGGATTGGGAAACCCAAAAGTTTTTTGCGCATCTTTTTTCTATAAGTAGCAAAATAAAAAAACCCAAAAATAGAAAAAGACCTTTTTTAGATATGGATGATGTGTTTTAAAGCCACTGATGATATTGGGGAAGCGGCGCATCTGTAGCCCCCTTTCATTCAGTCAGAAAGAATTATTAGAAAGCTGGGGGTTTTAAAAAAATTTTTAAAAAGTTTGGGGGCAAAACCAAAAACCCGAATACTAGAAACCCTACTGACTATTAAGGACAAAAAAAGACCAAACTGTATACTGTAAACCCCCGAACAAAGGCAAAAAGGTTTTTAAAATTTTTAAAAAAAAATAACCCCCATCCGTTTTTTTTGCAAAAAATACACTCAAGCCCAAAACTAAGGGTTGCTATGCAAAAAAAAAAATTGGATTTGTTGGGTACACGAATACTAACAGAAGCCTACCAAGTGGGCACAACCAAAAAAAGCGAAACAAAACCTAACCCAAAAAACATTTTAAAGTCTAACCCCCTTTTAAGACCTACAAGTGGCAAACAAAAACAATGAAAAATTTCTAGAGTTTGGAAAATTTGCTTTTCACAACAAGGAAAACACAGCACTTTAAAACAAAAAATGTCAAAACCCCACCCATGCGAGAAATAATGGGGGCCCAATTTAAACACTACAAAAATAGAGGGGAACTGATAAATTTTTTTAGCAAAATAGGCGATTTAGACTCACAACCCTAGAACCCAGAAAAAAAAAAAGCTAGCAGAAAAAAAGACGAGGCCCAAAACTTGCCCCGGAAGTAAAAAAAAGAAACACACCGCGTCTAAAAAATCTGCAAATTAAAGCCCAACAAAATTAGAGGTCTTTAACCCAAAAAAAGGGCAAACAAATTAAAAATCTAGGTTTTGCGAATAAAAGAAACAACCACCGAATTCTTTTTTGAAAACAGTACACTAGCGGAAAGAATCCGTACACTGTTTCGTGAGCAAGGGATAACACTTTTCAGTATTTAAATTTCAGCATTGGGGTTTTCCTTTTTTGCACAAATTGTGTAGCGCTGACAGGAAGCACACTACCCCCACCCCCAAACCCCCACCTTCCGCACCCCCAGGCACAGGCGGGGTTTGGAAAAAAACCAGCCCCCTTACTGACCTATTAAAAAAATTATAAAAATTGGGGACGCATTCGGGGATTAAAAAGGCTCTTTTGTTTGCTGGGTATTATCAACCGCAGGAAATTTTTAGGGTTTTTTGGCAAGCATTTGTGGGGGGTTACTGGTTTTTAGGGTTTTTGGTTTTCTTTCTTTTTAAAATAAAGATAAGCAAGGCCCCCTTTAAAAAATATATTGTTAAAGCGTTATTTCATCATTTGACCCGTCTCTTAAAAAGGGGGTAAATTTTTTTTTTTTTTTGCTCTGAGGGGGTTTGGGAGTGTTCTTTCCCCTTTTTTTCTTTGGGGTTTTCCGGGGCTTACTACTTTCGCTGCTGCGAATTTTTTATACCCTTTTATTTTTTTTCCCAAACCCGAAAATCATCTCCATATAATAATATTGTTGTTTTTAAATTTGTAATTTTTTCCCATTTTGTAACTTCTTGGGGAAACAGCATATATAAACCATGTCCTATAGCAAAGTCAAACCCTTTGACCGTGCCCCCGTGGGAAAAAAATCTTGATAATGCTTGATGCTTTATGGTTTGGTCAACGGCCCAGTTAATACTGTCCCCTTTAAGATTTGCTAGAAACGCTTTTGGCATCAAACCCCCGTCCAAACCCAAAAATTTTTGATCCCTTTTCTGTGCCCTTTCACCAAGCAACACCACAATGGAAAAACAGATCATTAAACCTCTCTAATCCCGGCTTGTTAAAAAATTCACTCTTTTCAAGAATAAAAGTCGCCCAAAAAATACAAAGTGCATTTGCTCATTTAACCAAAGAACAACTCTTGCACCACGTGAGAAAGATGTATTTTTGGGCCCCCCCCAAAAAAGCTAGTTATACCCCTGTGCAACCCCACAAAAAACAGAGTCCCATGCCAAAAATTGAAAAAAAAAAAATTTAAAAAAAATTTAAAGTTTTTGCCTTCTTTTTAAATCTTTAAAAAATTAAATTTTTAAATCATTGGGGGCCGCCTTCAAACGCCTTAAAAAAATCCTAAAAATTTTAAAGATTTTTAAAGGGTTTATTTCAGTTTGGCAGTTGAAAAACCCGCCAGTTCAGGGGTAACCCCGTTTTAAATTTTTATAAAGTATAATTGACACCTGTTTTTCCCCGGGGGTTACTTTAATTTGGTTGGGAATGGTTTCAAATGGGTTAACACTTGAAACCCCAAGGGGTTTTCACAGGGGGAACAAATTTTTCTTATTTAAAAACATAGTTAAAAAATTGGGGTTTGGGGGAACCACCTTTAAATTTTTTTTTTATTTATTTTAACTTTTATTCAAGATAAAAAGTTTTAAAACCAACAAAATCCAGCATTTTTTTAAAAACCAAAACCCTTTGGAAAGTGAATCCAAAAAGTTTTTCTTTTAAAATTTTTAAACAAAAATTTTATGGAAAAATTGAAACCCCAACAAAGGGTTCCCCCTAGGAGTCCTTAAAACTTGCCAAAAAATTTTTTAATGAAAACCCCTTCAACAAAAAGTTCTTTGCCCGGGTTTTACACAAAAAAACCCAAAAGGGAAAACATTTACAGCCCAACCAAATGGAATTTAAAAAGGTCCCAAACTTGTTTTTGGTTTTTAAAAATTTTAAGGTTGGGGAAAAAGGGTTTTTACGGGAAAAAATTTCGGGAAAGGAAGAGGAGCCTTTTTTTTTGTCCCGCAGGTTTTAAAAACAAAAAACCAAGTGGTTAAAAAAGGCCTTTTTACAGCCCCTTCAATTTTAAGGAAACCCCACTTGCAAAATGCGTTTGGCGAGCCCGCCTAATTTTAAAAAAGAAATGGGTTTCCATTTGGGGAAACCTTTGGGGTTAAAAATCAAAACCCAGCCAAAGAACCTTGACTTTAAAAATTTTCTTTTTTTCATTTAGTTTAAAAAAAAAATTAAAAACCCAAAACCCTTGTACGAAAGGGTTAAAAACCCAAAAAAGCCAAACTATTCTTAAAAAATCCTTTTCCACCCAGGAGGGGAAAGTTTTTCCTTTTATTAAAAAAATGGACCTTTTTTTTAATACAACCCTTTAATTCCCAAAAATAGAAAAGGCTTAAGAACCCCTCTGTTTCCTAAAGAACAGCAAAAGAACAGTTGATTTTTTTAAAAATTTAAAATTTAATTAAAATTAAAAAATATAAATACTTTTTTAATTTGCAAAACATTTTTGCCCTGCCAACCTTTTTGCCAAAAAAGCACCTTAAAACATTGCCCAACCAGAGCAAAAGATTTTTTGAAATTTAAAGATTTAAAGGGAAAAGGGAAGTTTTCCTTTTAGAAAAAATATGGGAAAAAAAACCACAACCCCAAAAGAAAAAAACGAAAATTTTCCCGGTTTCCTTAAAAACAAATTGGTTTGTTCTGGGCAAGAAAATGAGATTTTTTTCCCAAAAACATTTAAACTTAAAAAAGGCACTTTAAACCCCCAGTTTTTATTTCGATTGGCAATCAAGTTTTAAGGGAAAATTAGTAAAAAACAAATTCTTGCCCCCACAGGGAAAATTTGAAACCCCCCTTTTAAAATGAACCCATTTTTAAAATTTTTTTTTGCCCAAACAATTACCAAAACCAGAAAAGAATAAAAAAATTTCATTTTTTTTTCAGAAAAAGTACGTTCTTATCCTTTAAAAAGACACGGACCCAAAACCCCCAAAACTTCTACATTTTTTTTTCCCAAAAATTTCCAATGGATGACATTACAACAAATGGTTCTTTTCAAGGGGGAGACAGAATTTTCTTTTCTTTTTCAGGAAAAATTTTTTACACCCCCCGGAAAGGACCCTTCACGGTTGTGCCCTCAAATTTTCATTGGGCCTTTTTAAAACAGCGGGCCGGTTAACAATTGCTTTTGAAGGGGCTAAAAAAGAAAAACAACTTTTTTTCCTGACCCAACCCCAAACAAAAACCCAAATTTGCCAATTCAATCTAAAACCACAAAATTGGGGGGTTGGCAGGTCTAATACACAAGGAAAAGTTCGCCCAAAAAATAAAACAAGACTTCTTGGGAAAAATTACCAAAAAAAAAATAATCGGGTTTTTTTAAACAGTTTTTAAAATTGAAGGACTCTAAAACCTTAAAAAATTCCAGTTCACCCAAAACCTGAAAAAAAACCCTTAATTTTTTTAATTAAATTTTTTTTTTCGTTTGGGCAAACAATACAAAGTGCAGCAAAAAGGAAAAATTTTTAAAAAACGCAAAAATTACAAAATTCAAAAGGGGAAAGAAAAAATCAGTAAACATTTACCGTGGCAGGGGGAAACTATTAAAACAGGAAAAAAAGGCAACATTTTTGGGCCAACACCGCAGCCCAAAAGGAAAAAAATGGGCAGGGAAAATTGGCCCCTTCCTTTGGCAAAAAGGAATGAGGGGTTCATAATGGCATTTGGTTTTTTCCAAAAACGCAAAGCCGTTTCATTTTGTTTAAAGTCATTTCCCTTTTTTTGGTGTTGGGAAAAGAAAAAAGAGCTTTTTTTGCCCGGAAAATTCCCAAAAAAAGTAATTTTTTTGGACTCTTTTTTTTCAAGTTCAAAGATTTCCCCAAAAAATCAGAAAAGGACAAGCGCTTCAGGGATTTTCTTTTTGTGGCTTTACAAGGAAAAGTTTCGGGGCCTCCCAAACAAACAACCAAAGATGGGGCCCTTGGACCCCTTGACCAATTAAAAAAATTAAAAAAAAAAGGGGGAATTTTGTTGGGCCCAAAGACCCCGCTTAAAGGGAAAAAGTTATAAATTTTTAAACCCAAAAAAATTGGAGTAGTTATTGCAAAACAAAAAACAAACGCAAAAAATTTTAAATTTTTATTTCATCTTTTTAAGGAGTTAAAAAAAATTTTAAGGGGGAGGCTCCAAGTAAAAAGGCAAAGAAGGGTTTCAAAAAAAATAAAAAACAAAAAAGGCAAAAGGTTTCAAAGCTTCAAGTTTTGCCAAAACCAGACCAAAAAACCCAAAAAAGTCCCCAGTAAAAGGTTCCTTTTTTAGTTAAAAATTTTAATAAAACCCGGCCCCAAAAAAAAGGGCCCTTTAAAGTTTTTTTGAACCCCTAAACAAATCATAACCCTTTAAAGCTAAACCCCCAAAAAATTTTGGAAAAGAATTTAATTGCGCCCCAAATTTTTTTGGGGGAAATTCCCTGGGAGAAAAACAGCAAGAATGAAATCAGGGTACTTGGGGGAAGGTAATGCCAAAAAAAAAGCCCCAAAAAAAGTTTTTTTTCCCAAATTTTGGTTAAAAACCCCACCCCTTTGCCCCGTTTTGTAGAAAAGGCTTCTGAACACAGAACAAAAGATGATTGTTTTTAAAGTGGTGTCCCCTTTTTTCTGTTTTATTTTGGGAAACCAAAAGGTTTTCCATCATGAACTTCTCAATTGAAAAAATTTCCCCCTTTGGAAATTTTCCCCTTTCCCTGGTTTGGACTTGGGGAAAATTTTGAAAAACTAAAAAAAAACCCACAGTGGGGAAAGGAACATGAAAGATTCGGGGCCCCCGTGGGCCCCGGGAAAGACCCCTTTGGACCAAAAGGGGTTCCCCCAAAAAGGGAAACTATTGCCTGTGCCCTTTTTCTTGTGAGTTTGGAAAACCTTTTCCCAAAAACTCATTGAAAAAATTTTTGGACAGCCCCCAAACAAAACTAGCACCCCAAAAAGTTTTGGAGCTTTTTTTTGGTTTCTTTCCAAATTTTTGGCAGCCCCGTAAAAGAAAATTTGGTGGGGGACCGAAGGGAAACCAACTTTTAAAAAAGGCCAAAACAAATTTTTTTAAGAATATAAAAAAAACAAAAAACCCCCTTTAATAAATCTGACTTTGGGGCAAAAAATTGTATAAAAAGGGGAGGCAGGAACAAAAACCCAAAAACCCGTTTTAGGCCCGTTAAAAATCAAAAACTGTTTCCCTTTGCCTATAAAAAGGGGGTTGGGTCAGAATGGTTTTTCACCCAGACTTCTTTTATTTGGAAAAAGACTAAAGGGCAAAAACTTTTTTAAAAAACTAAAAGGGAAACCCAAACCCTTTTTCCCAAATTTAAAACCAAACCCCGAAAATTTTGAACAGGGGAAGACCAAAGGCAAATTCTTCTTGCCAAATTCTTGGTTTGGGTAATTTTTATAAAACCCAAAAATTCAGAAAACACGTCTAGAACAAGGAAACCACAAAACAGGGAATTTTCAAATCAGAAAAAAAGTGTTTTTAAAACAAAGGAGAACCCAAAAAAGAAACTGAGTTTTTTTCCCCAAAAAAGAAGTTTAGCTAACCTAAACCAAAGGCATTAAGGGGGTTTAAAAGGGTTAATGCATTGAGGATCATAGAGAAGTTGGATTTTTTCATAACCCCTTTTATTATTTTAAAAAGGGTCTTAAATTTTTTTCAAAGCGTTTGAAAAAAGGCTGGAAAAGGGTTTCCCTTGGGATGGAAATTAAAATTTAAAAAAGGGTAAAAAAAAACCTTTTTCTTAAGGGGTTTTGTTACACCCGGGGGCCAAAAACTTTCCTTTCCAAACCTAGGGGGCAATTTTTTTTCCCACAGAAAGGATAAAATACAAAACCTTTAAAAAGGAACGGGTTTTTGCACTGGGGGGAAGATTTTTTAGAGTCCAAAAAAGGGGTTCTTGGGTTCACCCAAAGTTGGAAAAAAAAATTAAAACCAAAAAGAAAAAAAGGTCCCCTTTTGCATTTAAAAACAGGTTTAACCCAAAAAAAAGGTTTAAATTTGGTTTAAAGAATGAAAAAAAGGAAAAGAGGAAAAGAAAACGGCCCCTAAAATTAAAAACCCCAACGAAATTAAAAAAAAGGGGTTTTTGGGGCCCGAAAAGGGCCCCAAGGATGGTTTTTTTTAAGGCGGTTTGGGCCCGCCAAAACCAAAAAAATTTTCAAAGGAGTTATAAAAAAAGGCCAAAAAAGGTTTTTTGGCCCCCAAAAAGTTGAAATCCAAAAAAAACCAAAAAACCCAAAAAAAGTTTAAAAAAGGAAAAAACTTTAACAAAAATTCGGGGCTTTTTCCCTTCCCTTTTAAGGGGCTTTTTGAAAAAATTTTTTCTCATGACAACCAAGCCCCCTGGGCTCCAAAACCCTGCTCAACCAAAATCCAAAAACACCCAAAAAAAATTTTTTGGGGTTAAGGAAAAAAAAAATTTTGAATTGCGCCCCGGGGAAATTTCAAAAACCGAGTAAAAATTTTAAAACCCAAGGGAAAACATCATAAAGGGCCCCCCTTTGGGGACCAAAAAAAGGGAACCAAAGTAAAATTAATTAATTAATTTAATTTTTTTTACATTTATTTTAAAATACGAAGTTTTAAAAAAATTTTTATTGAGACTCAAATTTGGGTTGTTTACTCTTATCAAATACATGGTATGGTTTCAAAAGCCCCGTCTCTGTTTTAAAGTGCTGACAAATTTTAAACCCATTTTGGGGAGCAGTAAAATAAAACTTATCCCGGCACGAAAAAAGAAGGCTAAATAATATTTTTAGGGGTTGTTAGTATGATGGAGAGTGTCCAAAACCCCCTTCAGTAATTATCAAAAATGTTCCATAAATTTTAGTAACAAAAAACGTTAGGAAAGAACATTTCGTCACTTACTTCTGATGAAAAAGTAGCCACCTTACTGAAAAGCGGGACAGTATTAGGTTTGGGACTAGCTGCATTTTCCCCTCTAACAAAACCCGCTGTGGTGCAGGTAATGACAAAAAATAAAAAAGGAGGGTCCACTCCCCAACTTTTTTTTTTTTCCCTTTAAGGGCTATGCCCAGATTTGGGGTCGTTGCCGTTTTGACTGTCATGGCTTCAGCTTTTCCAGGAGCAAACAGATATCTCCAAATTTGCTTAAAGGGGGTTGTTTGGGAAAGTCTGCTGTAAATTTTTTTTATGTTTGATGGCGTTTCCAAAAGGTTTTAACCCCTTTGGGTTTTGTTATTCAGAGTTCTTTTCTCTCAAAAAAGCAGGCAGTCTTCTTCCCACCCCGTATTTCGTGTGCCTGGGTCATGATTTCTTGGGGGTTTTTTGAATGCCCAAAAATCTTTTGCTAAAAAGCTTGTTAAAAATTTTTTAACCCCGTGCTTTTAAAATCTGTGGGTTTCCTGGTATACCTCTTTTTATTGAACTCCTGCTTTTGTAAAAAGCTGTTTAAAAGCTCCTTTTTTAAATCTTTACCTTTATCAAATGAATAAGTCTGGGGAAAATTTTTGTGGGCCCCGCCCATAGATTTTTTTGCAAAGCAAAATGCAGTTGCGGGGGCACTCTTTTCAGTAAAAGGGGGGGCATCTTTATACCTAGAAGCTACGGGCCCCCCCCCCAAATAAAACATACTTTAAAAACTCTTTCTCTGAATTTTTGTCAAGGGGGGAAAAATAAAAGGCATTTGATTGGGTTTTTTTGGCTTTTTGGTTGGGTAAGGGGGGTCTATTAATTTCGCCTTGGTTTTGTAGGTAAATAGATCTGGGCCAAATTTCTTGTTTAGAAAAGCCACCTTTTTTGCAAATTCGGGAAATTACCTTTCCCGCGCAAAGCTCAGTTTAATTTTAGCCGCCTGTTTCCCTTTCCCGTACCCCTTTTTGGGGTGTAGAGATCTTGGAGAGTTTGGGATCCATTGTTTAAAATAATAAAAAAAAAAAATTGCCTGTTGGGTTTAAACCAAAAACCCTTTTGTGCTAAAAAAGTTACTATTTTCATGCCCCCCACCAAAAAAAGCAATTTTCCCCCTGTCTTCTGGGGGTTTTATGGGTTGATAATAAAAAAACGAAGCGGGCTTAGTAAAAGAGATATTTTTTTTGCCCGTCACAATGTAGTACCTTTTAAATTCCGCGTCAACATCAAAAAAAATGTTTTTTTCAATGTCCTTGTTCCGAAGTTTTTCATTAATTTAAAATCCCAACCCGGCCCAATTTTTTGTCTTTCGTATTTTTGCCTGTGCTCTGTTCAGTTTTCTATTGCTTTTTTTATGTCTCTTTCCCCTTTTTCGTTTTGTATGAAGTTTTGAAAACAAGGTTTTTTTGCAAAACCCGTAAAAGCAAGTGCGTTAAAAAACACACCCCCAAAACCCTCAAACAAAAGAAGCCATTTTATTTTTGGGGCTAAAAATTTTCTGGAAGGGTTCCCCGTAACCCAAAGTCCTTTTTTTAGCAATGGGTGGGAAAAACCGCCAAATAGCTTAGCGCTATCCTCAAAGTCTAGTTTTTTCCCAAATCAGCAGGCTTCAATTTTTGAAGGGCTCTTTTCCCAACAAATAAAAGGGCCCCAAATTAAAAGCCAATAACGGGCCCGGGGACCAAAAAAGGGCTGCTGTCTTTTTTTTGTACTCATATTTCTACTAAAATATAAATTATTTAAATTTTATCTATTAATACTCTTGGAAAAGGATCGTTTTTCCCCGGTGTTTGCTTTGCAATGGTTTTTTTGGGTGTTGGGTTTTGGTTTTGGTTTTTTTTTCTTGCGCGGTTTTTTGCCCCTTTCTGGTTGCTTCTGCTCCCCCTACTCTATAGGCTGTATAACCAATTCCCATAGCAGTTATACAATAATTAAAGTAAGGGCTGAAAGTTGTTTTTTTGGGGGTGCGTGTCTTTTTTTTTTGTGTTTTTTTATAGGCATCCCGTTTTTTAATGTTTCTCCCGATTTAAAATCTTTTGCTTTGCTTGGTTTTCTAATTTTTTCTGTCGACCATTCTGCTTTAAACCCCTTGCCAGCTTCAAAAATCTCCCAGGGGGCTTTGTTACAGATTCCTTTTGAAAGGGGGTTGCTTTTTGGTTTTTGGCATTCTCCTTTCTTCCGTTTTTTCGGCTTTTTGTTCTGTTCTTCCATCTTTCTCTATGTGGTTAAATTTTTATGTTTAATTTTTTCATACAAACATACGGGGCTAACAGAGGCCCAAAAAAGGTAATACATATCACAGGCAATTTTCCCCCCAGGTTCTAAAACAAAAAAGGGTCTTGTTTAGAGGCATAATTTCTAATTTTAGCTTTTAGGACCCCCAATTTAAAAACCCTACTTGTTTTCTTTAGCTATAGGGCCAAAAACAGTTGGGCCCCAGGGTTTTCAAAACCAAATTTTTTCTCCAAAAAGAGATTCATAAATTTTTAAAAATTTTTAATGTCTTGTGGTGATAAATGCGCCCTTGTTCAATTTTTATTTTGGGGTTTTCCCCAAATATTGCTATTTTTTTAAACCCCAAGCAGCAAGAGAGTAAAATTCTTTCCCCTTATCTGTAGGGCTCTTTCTCCCCCCTGTTATTTTTTTAATTTAATAGAACCAGTAATGTCATCAACAAAATTTTGTCGCTTTTA
The DNA here is from genome assembly GCA_028751875.1 of Rapana venosa. Taxonomy (NCBI): domain Eukaryota; kingdom Metazoa; phylum Mollusca; class Gastropoda; order Neogastropoda; family Muricidae; genus Rapana; species Rapana venosa. The sequence continues at coordinate 46,557,091 of CM054154.1, forward strand.
TGTTGGCAAACCTTTATCAATATTTTTGGGGTAAAAAAAATTATTGTTTTTTTGACCAAATTTTTGATAAGTTGTTTAAAAATGTTGTTGTGGGGAAATTGTTTATTTCTTGTCAAGTTTTTTAAATTTTTTCTGTTTTTGTTCTTTATAAGTTTTTTGATAAGTTCCTTTTAAGTTTTTTGAAAAGTTCTTGATAAAATTGTTTTAAAGTTCTTTTACAAAATTCTTTAAAAATATTGTTTTTCATAAATTCCCCCAAAATTTATAGTTTTACCCTTTAAAAAATAAAATTAGTATTCTTTTAGTTTTTGTAGGAGATAGGGTAAAAACCGAGTCCAAAGGGAAAAATGCTTAAATTTTTATAAAAACTATGCAAATTTTTGGTGCGAAGAGGGGAACCGAATCGGACCAAAAATTGCCTGGTTTTGGGTAAACAGTAAGTGGTTGAGCTTTTAACCGGGGTTTTACCCCATCTCTAACAGTATTCTGCCTCCCCCCTGGGCCCCTCATCTTCTCACTTTCTTTACCTTTCCTGCTGCCTTTGACACTATAGAACACTCCCAAATTTTTCATTTTGCCTCCCAAAATTTTTCGGTAAATTAAAGGGATGCCCTCACTTGCTTTAGTTCCCTCCTCACAAACCGATCCCAAAAAAATAAAGGTCAGGGAAAATTCAATTTAAAACAGGGCAAAAATGGAATTTTGAGTCCCACAGGGACAGTTCCCGGGGCCTGTTCTCCCTTTGCTCCCCTAATGCTCCCACTCTACACATTTAAAAAAACTCCCCAAACATATTGATCTTTTTATTTCTAACACGATGACACTCGGCCTTTATACAGCAAAACCCTTGAAAAAAATTGCCCCTTTCCCTTTCCCGACAAAAATGGCCTAAATGCCCTTTTGAATTCAAAAAAGGGTGGGCCAGGGAAAAAGTTACCGCTAAATGCCCCCCCATAAAATGGGAACCAAACTCATGGGGGAAATCAGCAATTGGGCATTCTTTTGTCCCGCCTTTGGGGAAAAATTAGTGTGGTTCTTGACAACAAAATCTCATGAAACACTTCATCACCCCACCTGCCAGCCCTTTCTAAATTGAATTTTGGCCCCAAAAAACCAAGTACTGGGTACAAACCCTCCAAATTTTTCACAACCCCTCAATTTTTTCTCGTTGGGGCTACTGTAATTCAAATTTGGGCCCTTTTTTTTGTTCTGCCCCCTTCCCTTAAACCAACTGCGCATACTTCCAAACCTTCCCTTTTAAGAAGGGATTAAGAAAGAAGGAAGAACAATATTATGGGACCAAAAAGATGTTTCACCTAAAATTTTGACACCCATTTCAACTGGGCCCCTTTTGGGTATTTGATAAAATTGTTAAAATTTTTTTTTGAAATTTTTCATGTGAAGGCAGTTGAACCCTTTTTTTGAAGAAATTTTCATGTGAAAGGAAAAGGGCCCTTTTTGGGGAATTTATCATTGAACGCAATTGACTTTTTGTTGAAAAATAACAAAGTGAAGGGTAATTGAAAGCTTGCTTTCCCCCCCCCCCAAACCCCCCACCCACCCACCACAAACACACCCATCACCATGAACCGTCCCGTTCATGAAAAAAATGGGGGCTTGGGGGTTTTATATGCCGGGTTTACCCTTTACCACGCCCTTCATAAATAAATGATCAATAAAGACGGTACAAACTGTTCCGTTACCTTTTTTGATAATAGGCAAAAGTTTAAAAATGGGGGGGGCAGGTCAGATCAAGTGAGGGTAACCCCTGAGATTAATCAGGCGTGCTTTCCCAAAAATGGATTTCCCGAATGATGTTTATTTTTCTCTAGTGCTCGTGGTTTTCTCTTGATCGTCCTCACTCCACTCCTGGATTATTGCAATTCTCTTCTGGCTGGTCTGCCATCATCATCTATCCACTCTCTTCAACGTATACAAAACTCTGCCGCCCGACTAGTCCTCAAAAAGAAAAAATCTGAACACGTTACTCCTCTCTTGCAATCTCTTCACTGGCTGCCTGTGTCACAGAGAGTAAACTATAAGATCAGTACCCTCTGTTACAAATGTCTCCTCAAAACAGCACCTTCCTACCTCTGTGAATGTTTTCACCTGTACACTCCTTCTCGATCCCTCCGCTCTGCTGCAGATACCTTGTGCTTACGAAGACCTAGGTTCAACCAATCCACAGTCGGCGTCGCTCTTTCTCTATTTCTGGTCCAGTGATCTGGAATGACCTCCCTCTCTCCCTCCCCCCAAAGCCTACTTTTGACACTTTAAAATCCAGCCTCAAAACACATTTATTTCAAATCTAAGACTTTCCCCTCTTGTTTCATCTCATTTCTGTCCTTACCCTCAATAGCAGAAACCCTCACCACCTTGCCAAAGTACACAACCTCTGTGTGTGTGTGTGTGTGCGCGCGCCCGCGCGTGTGTGTGCGTGTGTGTGCGCGCGTGTGTTCACATTTAAATTTGTAAAAACTGTTAATTGTAACTTATTGCATGTGTGAGAGTAGGATGAATGCAAGCGCTTTGCTTTGTTTTTGCAAGACATAGCCCTATACAAAGTCCATTATTATTATTATTATTATTATTATTATTATTATTATTATTATTATTATTATTATTATTATTATTATTATTATTATTATGTTGTTGTTGTTGTTGTTGTTGTTGTTATTATTATTATTTTATTAAAGGTAGATTGAAAACAGGTCTATAATTCTTCAGAATGTTAGGGTCAAGGTCATGCTTTTTGAGTAGAGGTGTGACTATAGCAGTTTTGAGAGCTGATGGAACATTTCCTGAAACAATAGATGAGTTTACTATTTTCGTGATAGCGGGTATGAGTTGTGGTTGGCATTGTGTGAAAAGAAAAGCAGGTATGGGATCAAGATCACATAATTTTATAGTCATTTCTTTCAGAATTGTCATGATTTCTTTCTCACTTGTCGGATGAAAGATAAGGGGAGGAGTGCCAGAGAATTGGGGATCAGGAAGTGCAGGCTGGAAAGGAGTCTGATCCAGTTTGGAGCGAATGTTATAGACTTTTTCAGAAAAGAATGCAGAAAATATAGAAGGAAGTTCAGAGTGGCTGTGGATGGAAGGCAGAGGGCTTGCCTTCACAGATCTAAGAAGAGTAGATGTGAGGGGAAAGAGAGATTTCATAGACGTGGCATCAAGAACTTGAGAAGAGTAATACTTTGGTTTTTTTCTGAAAGAATTAAAGATTTGAGCTGCTTATTAATTTCCGTTTTTGATTTTCGCCACTGCCGCTCTAGTTGCCTGCGTTTGCGCTTAGCGACTAGGATGTCATGGATGTACCATGGCGCACATGGCCTATCAGGAAGGAGACGGTCAGTGGGAGGTGCATACTCATCAAGCAGTTGGCTGAGAACATCATTGTAGTGTTTAGAGGGGTTATTGTTGTCAGAGGTTTGTGATAGGCGTTCATCAGCTTGTGAAGAGAAAGTTTGAATATCTGTGGCCTTGAGGTTGCGACGGGTGACATACTTTTTCTTTCTGATAGGCTTTGCAGGGTTTAGAGAGAAAACAACAACGGAATGATCAGAATGTAGTTCATCAGTGATAGATACAGATGTGATCAGATCTTGGGAAACATCGTAAATTAGCCAGTCTAAAATATGTCCTGATATGTGTGTTGCTTCGTTTACCAGCTGAGAAAGAGAGTGGTTTGACAAAGAAAGAGACGTTTGACATCAGAAGAAGACTGGTTATAAAAATGGAAGTTCAAGTCACCGAGAATGATGAGCTTTCTGGGAGAGAGGCTGTAGTGATTCAGGAGTGACTGAAACTCTTGATGAAAAATGGAAGATGTCAGATTATTCTTACGGCTTGGAGGTGGACGGTAAAGACAGCAGAAAGTAATAGAGTGGCCAGGTGTGTTGAAGTTGAGTTCACAGACTTCGAAAGATTCAGGTGAGAAAGGAAGGGAGTGACAGAAAGAAAGAGCAGGTTCAAGTGTATCTTTATAAACGATGGCAATGACACCTCCACGGGAGGGTCGGGGAAGAGAAAGAGTTTTATAACTAGGTGGTGTCAGTTGTTTTATTTTCATGACCGTGTGTTTTTAACCAGGTTTCTGTAACAAATGTTAGATCAATGTTCTTTTCAGAGATGAAATCAGAAATGAGATCAGCTTTACCTTCTGGGCAGACAGATTGCACGTTGAACAAGCACATATGAATGATGTTAGGAGGCAGAGAGGTTGATGTTAACTGTGGTGAATTAGGATAACTGTCAGTGGAAGAGGATGAAGGCGATAATAAAGATGTGGAGAGGGGAAGAGCAGACAAAAGTTTGGATTGAAAGTCAGGTGTAGAAGCTGGTGAAAGAACTGGGGAAATTTGGGGGTTTACAGTTTCATACACACCATGATACACATTATCAGAGCACGTTTTATCAAAATCATAAACACAGGAAGAAGCAGGTGAATCAGAGGGAAGCGAAGCAGTGTTGTCCTTGGTTAGGGTGGTAGCGGTAGTGACGTCAGAAATGAGGATGGAGACGGATGTAGGGGGCCGCAGGATGATGTCTGCCGCACTGGGTACCTCGTCTAGTTTGGGGGCGGTTGATTCCTTCTGTTTATTTATCATTGTTTATTATGTTTAAGGAGAGTTGCATGCGTGTAAATGATTTGAGTGTAAGCTTTTAATTTTCTACAACTTCACCAGGCATTGCTCTTGCTGTTGTGGGTTTCTTTTCGTGCGCTGACAGTGTGTTGCACGTGGGAACTGGGTTTATGGTCTCATTAGAAAGACTAGCACTCAGACCACCACTCCAGATCTAGTGAATGGGGAGAAAGTTTGGAGTAACTAGGACCAAACCCAATGCTACTGTCTGGTTGAATGTTTTACTTCTAGACCCCTGATTTAATGACTACGGGACGGGATAGCCTGGCGGTTAGCGTGATGTGCTCGTGATCTGCTGACCCGAGTTCGATTCCTGTTCAAGAGGATTTTTCCTCTTGAGTTAACGTTAGTGCGGACTCCACTTCTCCTAAAAGTCCTTCCGATGAGACTATAAACCGAGGTCCTGTGTGTGAACGCACACATAACATCTTGCACACATGAGAAAACCCATTCCCCTTTTCAGAGGAGTAGGCAATTGTGTGCTGGTGGGAACGAATGACAAATTTACAAAACTGCATACACACGGGGACTGAATGTAAAAAGCACTTCAGTGCTTATTCCATTATCCTCGAAATAAAAATAATAAAGAAAGAAAGAAAGAAAGAAATAACTACTACTAACGCTACTACTACTAATCTCATCAGTTACTTCCCCTGCTTGGCTGCCAGAAACATGCTCTTTCAGGTTTTGTTCTCACAGCTGTTAGAATGCCTGCTGAGCTTCCAAAGAAATGGTGCTGTCTTCCTTCAAGCTGAACGGTAGAGGTGACCAATGTCACGGTTCGCATTATTCTGAGCATAATTCCGTGCATTACTCAGTGCTGTTTCTCTCTCTGTGTGTCTGGATGCTGGTGTCTTTCTGTGTTCACATTCGCATTTTTCTTTACGTACATGAACTCCAGCTTAGTGGCATGCACATCCCCTTTTCTCTGCAATTTTGCATGCAGGTTAGCTTCTCGTGAAGTTCCTGTTCGTGAGTTAGGGTTTGTTTCATCAGCTGAGTAGCAGCAGCTTTAAATAGGAGGAGGTCTTGACTTGAAGGAGGAGGAGGAGATTCAGTCTTTGGCTGAAGTTCGTTGGTCGCCTTTCCAGCTGGGCTGTTGGGCGCCGCGTGATGTTGTCTCTCTATTTGGAGAGCAGGTGGGAGCAACACTTGGAGTAGTTCAGGCTCCTGTGAACGTCGTGTCCGTCCTGTCAACGTCGTTCTTGAGGTGCAGGAGTGATCTGTACTTCCTGTGGTGTTGTGTCTCTGCTTGGAGAGCAGAGGGGAGCATTCATCTTTGAGTGGTTCTGGCTCCCGAGGACCAGTCTACGTTCTTCTTCGATGTGCTGTGCTGTCCGTTTTGCCAACGTCTTTCCTGGGTGCAGGAATGCACATTGTTCTTTCTCAGTGACAGGTGAGGGATGTTCTGTAGATATGATTGAGTTCAGTGATGGTTAATTGTGCCGTTGTGATTGTTGTCATTGAGTGTCTTGTGTTAGTGCAGTGCTTGGATAGTTGGTTCTGGAATAAATTAATGTAGAATGTTTTCGAGGGAGATTTCTTCTGTCTTTAGGTTTATGGAATATTGGGCAGGCTTAGGTTTCTCCTTTAGTGAACAATAAGATACGTTCTTTAATATACGTTTTTAATGCTAATGTTTTGTCTAGAAAGAGTTCTCACTAGTGTTTAGAACACTCGGTATTTCTTAAGGTTAATAATCAATATGGGTGAGCCCTGAGTGATTTGGGATTTAGTGCAAGTTTGTGTAATAAGCGGCTGTATGTGGTTGTTATTGGTTTCCTGTAAGATAATTCTCTTTTGTGGAACAGTTTTTAAAAAGTATTTTAACTTAAATGTATTTGAACATAAATAATTATAGATTATACATCAGACGTCATTTAGATTGGAAATGTAAATGATTCCTTGGAGATATGGTGAAGTTTTGGCTGAATAGACAAATTGTCAATTGTCGGTGGACACAAGGGAAATAACCCTAGTTGCCTTAGCGCTAGCCATGGGTCTATGCTGAGGAACGGCAAGTATTGCCTGTTCCAGGTTCCTGTGGGTGCCTCCAGCGGTGGAGTCGTACCTGTAGAGGGTGCAGCCCGGTGTGCCCTGAAGAGTTGCCTACGGCTTGTCCTTGACCCTCTGTACCTTTATTCCCTGGATCCACCTTTTTCCCCCTTTGACCCGTTTCCCTTCTCCCTGCTGCCTTGTCCACCTGTGACCCTCCTTGAGGTCTTCGGCCTACCCTGAACTATCCCTCGGTGTTCGTATGTGGGGAACAGATTGTGACTGAGGGAAGTGGGAGAAGAATATTCAT
>CM054154.1:46566660-46681637 GCA_028751875.1 Rapana venosa
ATTTCATTTGCGTGTACTAACTTTTTTTTTATTGATTGAATATTGTGACTGGTACAGTGGAAGTGTGTGCAGTTGCTTTATACATGAATGTTGGCTTAAGTCATGAGACTTTTACTATTTAATTGTGTGATCTTGGATTTATTCTATACTTGGATGTTTGTGTTGAAAGTGCAATTTCATGAATACGTAATGATAATAATAAATGGAATTTATATAGCGCTATATCTTGCAGAGACAAATCAAAGCGCTTGCACTCAACTCATTCTTACACAGTCATGCAACCAGTGACAAGCAATAGTTCCATTAAGTCCAAATGTGCACACACCCACACACCCTGGCAGGGTAATAGAATCTTGGTTGTTGAAGGCAGGGAAAAAAAACTATGAGATGAGGCAGGAGAGGAAAATCTTAGGTTTGAAATAAATATGTCTTGAGACTGGATTTAAAAGTGTCATAAGAAGGCTTTTGGCGGAGAGAGAGAGGGAGATCATTCCACATTAATGGACCAGAAATAGAGAAAGATCGACGGCCGATGGTGGATTGGTTGAATCTAGGTATTCGTAAGGACAAGGTATCTGCAGCAGAGCGGAGAGAACGAGAAGGAGTGTACAAGTGAAGACATTCACAGAGGTAGGCGGGTGCTGTTTTGTGGAGACATTTGTAACAGAGGGTACTGATCTTATAGTTTACTCTCTGTGGCACAGGCAGCCAGTGGAGAGATTGCAAGAGAGGGGTAATATGCTCAGATTTTTTCTTTCCGAGGATTAGACGAGCTGCAGAGTTTTGTATACGTTGAAGGGATTGGATAGATGATGCTGGCAGACCAGCCAACAGAGAGTTGCAATAGTCCAGACGTGAAAGAATGAGAGACGCAACAAGTTTGGATGTTGCATCTGTGGACAGGTACTTTCGAATTGCACTAATACGCCGTAATTGATAGTAGCAGGACTGGCAGGTCTGAGTGATGAATTTTTGCATAGAGAGTGTGTTGTCAATAATGACCCCTAGATACTTCACAGCAGTGGATAAAGGGACTGATGCATTGCCAAGTTGTATTGAAGCTGTTGTGATGGAAGAGAGTTTGTGTTTGGTCCCTACAAGCATGGTTTCTGTTTTATCTGCATTTAGCTGTAATTTGTTCTGTATCATCCAATTTTGGATATCTTGAAAGCAGTGGGCCATATTTGTAAAGAGAGAAGGCAGATTTTCAGGAGTGTCGCTGCTTAGAATCTGAGAGTCATCTGCATAAAAATGATGGTTGATCTGATGGCGGTTAATTATATGTTTGATGTATGTGTTATATTGAGATGAAGTTTATAAATCACATTGATCAGGGGTAAAATAATGTGGATTGGTAACAAAGCTATTGGGGGATAGACTACTATGGCAAACTTGAATTGAGATGAGTTGACTGCTTAAAGAGTTGAAGACTTGAAGGTTAGACTTGATTGCAGTACAGGACTAGGCCTAGCTGGGCCCCTGTGGTAATTGCCCTGCTAAAGATGTTAGGAGCTATAGGTGTGACTATGTTCATGGTTAGTCATTTGTGTCAAAAGTGGTCAATTTGTATGTCATTTATGTAACACTCTAGATTATGCCTGCTGTCTCCGCCTTCCCCTCTCTGTCTGTGTCTCTGCTGTCTGTCATGGAAAAGATTTTAGCATAGACTAAGTTCCGTGGACATTATTAGGATAATGTCAGTTGAGAGTATTGAGGAAAGGATTTTCCTAGTTATTTTGTAATCTTTGATTTACACTTTATACTCTCTATTGGTTCCCAAGGATTAATTTGGTATCTTGGTATGAGTGTGTGCCTTTCATTCATTATGAGTACCTAGCTAAATATGGATAGAGAAGTTACCTGAATCTTATGTTTGTTTCAGGTGTATGTTGCTGGGTAAATGACACAATAAATTGTGTTACCATAACACCCCTGCGTGGCATCATCCTTCCTTTTGAGTGCCAGTGCCTGAATCCTAACATCCCCTCCCCAACCAAAGACTGCAAAATAACTAGGAAAATCCTTTCCTCAATACTCCCAACTGATATTATCTTAATAATTTCCACAGAACTTAGTCTATACTATAATCTTTTCCACAACATTGGTCCCTATCATATCCCATGGATATTGTAGTACAAGAGAGAGAGACAGGCAGACAGACAGCAGAGGCATCATCCTTCCTTTGAGTGCCAGTGCCTGAATCCTAACATACCCTCCCCGAACCACCTTCCAACTAATAATAATAATGATAATAAATGGAAAATATTATAGCCCTACATCTTGTCCAAATCAAAGCGCTTGTATTTGACCCACTCCTACACATGCAACCAACAATAATTAACAGTTTTAACAATTTCAAATACACACACACAGAGGTTATACACTTTGGCAGGGTGATGGAATTTTTACCGTTGAGGCTGAGACAGAAAATTATGAGAGGAAACAATAGGGGAAAGTCTTAGGTTTGAAACAGGTATGTCTTGAGGCTGGATTTAAAAGTGTCATAAGTAGGCATTTTGCGAAGGGAGAGAGGGAGGCCATTCCAGATTGATGGACCAGAAATAGAGACAGTGTGATGGCCAATGGTGGATTGGTTGAATCTAGGTATTCGTAGGCACAAGGTATCTGCAGCAGAGCGGAGAGAACGGGAAGGAGTGTACAGGTGAAGACATTCACAGAGATATGAGGGTGCTGTTTTGTGGAGGCATTTATTACAGAGGGAACTGATCTTGTACTTTATTCTCTGTGGCACAGGCAACCAGTAGGGAGATCGCAATAGAGGAGTAGTTTGCTCAGATTTTTTTCTTTTTGAGGACTAGTCAAGGTGCAGAGTTTTGTGTACGTTGAAGGGAGTGGATAGATGATGCTGTCAGACCAGCCAGAAGAGAACTGCAATAGTCCAGATATGAAAGGATGAGAGATGTGTCTAGTTTGGATGTTGCATCAGTGAACAGGTACTTCTGAACAGTGCTTATACACCATAATTGATAGTAGCATGACTGGCAGGTCTGGGTGATGAATATTTGCATAGAGGGTGTGTTGTTGATAACAACACCAAGATACTTGACTGTGGTGAATAGAGGAACTGCCATATTGCCAAATTCTATTGAATCTGTTGTAATGGAAGAGAGTTTGTGTTTGGTCCCTATAATCATGGCTCCAGTTTTATCTGTGTTTAGTTGTACCTTGTTTGTATCATCAGTTTTGTATATCTTGGAGGCAATGTGACATATTTGTTGAGAGATAGGCAGATTTTCAGGACTATCACTGCTTTGAATCTGAGAGTCATCAGTGTAAAAATGATGGTTGATCTGGTGATGGTGAATTATATATGACAGTGGAGCACAGTATTAAATTAAGTGAAAAGAACAGAGCCCAGAACTGATCCCTGCGAGACTATGCATTCCAGTTTGACAGGTGATGATTGAATCTGTTTATTGCAACTGTATGGAATCAGTCTGTGAGGTATGAACTCAACTAGGTGAGGGCTGCACCTATAATACCAAACGTTTTTTGGAGACGGGAGAGAAGAATTGAGTGATCTATTGTGTTGAATGCTGCAGATAAGTCAAAAAGAGTGAGAAGGGTGATTTTTCCTGTCAGAAGTGTGTAGAAGCCTTTTCAACATGTAGAATAGGGTGGTTTCAGTGCTGTGGTTGACACGATAGGCAGACTGAAATGCAGGATGGAGACTATTTGAATGAAAATAACTGTTGAGTTGTTTCACAACGACTTTTTCAAGGACTTAGGAGATGAAAGATTGGGTAGAAACAGGTCTGACAAAGAAAAAGAAAGAGAAAGATGTTTGACATCAGGAGAAGACTGGTTGTCGAAGTGGAAGTTAAAGTCACCAAGAATGATAAGTTTCTTTGGAGAGAGGTTGTAATGGTCAAGGAGTGACTGAAACTCTGGTGGAAAACTGAAGATGTCAGTTTGTTCTTACAGCTGGAAGGTGGACGGTAAAGGCAACAGAAAGTAATAGAATGACCGGGTAAGGTGAGGTTGAGTACACAGACTTCAAAAGAATCAGGTGAGAAAGGTAAGGAGTGGCATAAAGAAAGAGCTGGATGCAGTACATCTTTGTAAACAATGGCGATGCCACATCTACGGGAGGGTTGGGGAAAAGAAAGAGTTGTATAGCCAGGTGGTGTCAGTTGTTTAATCTTTGTTTCCTGACCTTGTGGGTTAAGCTAGGTTTCTGTGAGAAAGATGAGATCGATGTTCTGTTTAGATATGAAATCAGAAAGGTCGGCTTTACCATCTGGGCAAATAGACTGCGCATTAAGAAAACATGTGAAGAAGGTGTGAGGAGAGGTTGAAGATGACTGTGGGGATTGAGGGTGACTATCAGAGAAGAGAACGGGGGTGATGGTAGAGATATGTGCAGAGGAAGAGCAGACCAGAGTATAGATGGCGAGTCAGGTGTGGAAGGCGGTGAAAGAACTAATTTCATAGGGGGATTTATAGTCTGATGCACACTGTGATACCCATTACTGACAGAACACATATTATCAGTCACAGGTAGAGGATGGAGCACTGGAGGACAAAGATGTGAAGGACTGCTAGGGCTGGTTGTGGTCGTTGTGGCAGTGACGTCAGAGGTGATGGGGGAGACAGATGTAAGTGGGGGAGACAGATGTAGGGGAAACAGGCCACAGGCAATGAGGTCTACCTGCACATGTTCCTCATCTTGTTTTGCTGCGGTAGATTCCCCCAAGTTTGAAAGATGCTGTTTCAGTTCGTAGTGTATGGGGAAGAAATCACGTGAGGACAATGCCTTTATGTCTGCAGCAGTTGATGTCATAGTAGTGGAGTGGCGAACACTGGGCGGTGGTGATGGGGGAGATATGAGTTCGTGGATTAGGTGAAAAAGTTCAGGCTGCAGCAGGGTCCGAGTACAAAAGGTCAGAAGGATCAGCGCAATTAGGTGAGCATAAATCATAAGTCAACTGAAACTTTGAAAAACATATCGAAAGATGAACATTATGAATTGAAATATTTCGAAAAGTAAATGATATAAAAGGAAATAGTTCTGAATAAACGGTTCTGGGTTCCAACATGAACACAAGGATGCAAAATAGTAATAGCATCTCTTTGGAGTTAACATCCATGAAAAGGAGCTGCCATCCGAAAACTGTGTGGCGATATTCTGACATGGGCCATATAATGGCAAAAGTTCAAATTGCTGAAGCCATTGAGGGGAGCAAATTTGACATCCATATTGATGGCACTTCTCGCGAAATTTATTTTAAAAATGTTGGGCAACAAGTGACGACTGCAGCGGACTCACTCAACTGTGGTTTTTCAACAGTTGCCTCACAAACTTGGCAACTCTTGAGGAAACTACAGTCAGCTTGCTGCAAGAACTTTCTGATCTTTTTGAAGATTCTGAAGAAGAACAAAACACTCATTTCTGAAGAATGCGCAGCAACTTATAAAGAATCATGTTAAACAGGGTAGCAGTTGTGAAAAAATGTAAAAAGGAAATGAAAGATCTACACTGGGAGCTGATGAATCTGTTGAGTTCCTTTACTGTAATGCCCATTTCCTCCTGGGGCTCAGCAGTATTGCAAATACCTGTCTGAAGACTACCTAGAGGGAGTGTAGTGAAGAAAGAATAGGTCAAGGCCACCAGCCTCAGTTTAGTAGTTTTTCAACTCCTGAAGCTGCAGCTGTACGCTACATACGTATGGCCTGTGAAGTGCTTGGCCCAAGAAGAGACTAGAAGAGTGGCTGCAGAGATGCTTGGATGGCATACTGCAGCATGATTGGCCGTCAGTCTGCTATTACTAGTTTTAAAGCAAGTAGATTTAATAATTTGTTCCAGGCTGCGGCAGCACTACATTTTCATCGTTCTGATATCATTCAGTTTTTCACTGAGTACACACCTGATAGGAGCCCAAAGTTGAGCAGCGTGCTGTATGATGCTGAGAGTGATGAAGTTGCAGTGTATGTCCTAAGTCTGGCCATGCTCTACTTCCATGTCACTGGGCCGTAGCCGACTGGTAGCCACTTGGTTAAAAAAACTCCAGGTAGTGAGTCATTGAAATGCTGACCAAGTTGCTAGAATGGGAGAATGATGCCAGTGGGATATTTGATGAAATGCCAAGCCTTTTCAGTAAACCAGTTCCAAATGATGATGCCATTCGAGAGCTCTGCCTTATCAGTGCCTGAAGACAGGAAAACGAAAGTATTCTTGGTCTTTCAGAAGCTGGCAACTGTCGGATTTTTTCCCCAATATCAGGAAGCTTCACCTGTAAGGTGGACGGCGCAGAAAACCTGGAGATGTCAACAGGCTTCCCAAGAGCGCTGAAACAAAAGGGTCAGCAGAAAGCGGCATTGAAGCTGGAAATGGAATGCCACAAGGTCATACTTGGTGGGAAATCTCCCCTGTTGTGAACAGCTCAAGCCCCCAACACCCTGGCAGCAAACCTGAGAAAGTACTTGCAACAAGCTGTGCCGGTACCCCAGGACCCTCACAACTATGAAGCAGGTGTGTGGAGATGTGGAGTGTGTGTTTTGAAATTGTAACCCAGTTTACCTTTGAGTATGAGCAAGAAACAAGCACATTTCATTTGACTCATCTTCAGTTTGTTCATGTTTTATTGGGCACAAAGCAGCCCGTGTTAACATATGAGTGTTTGGTGTTAAAACTATAAAACAGATGATTAAGTACTACAATGTTTGTAGACAAACAAAAGTCAAACAAAAATTTAGAAAAGGAAGAAAAAAGAACTTACACAAAAGGTAAATCTCTCTCTCCACTCCCCCCCCACCAAAAAAAAAATGCATTTGATAAACTACAAAAGTTTTGGGAAAATTAGGTTTGGAGCACTTTTTAAATTTGACTTGTACAAACATTGCTCTTCCTGATGCTGGAACCAGTGTTGAGCAGCAGCCTGTATTGGATGGTCCACATCACGAAGATGGTCAACATACCCAGGCCACTATTGGATGTGTGTGTGTGTGTGTGTGTGTGTGTGTGACTGTTACTGGCTGTGCACCCTTGAGTTCAATAATCATTCATAAAGGTAGGGATTTAAGCTTATATTGAAAAAGAGAAATACATTTGTGATGTTTTACATCAAAATCAATAATAAACGAGTTATACAATTGTTTGTATTGTTTTGTACTATTCAAGCGTTCTTAATCACCATACTTACAGTATGAAACCATCAGTATTTCAACTTAGTGATTGCTCTTGAACGGAAATTACAGAGACTTATGCAAACAGATGAACAAAAATTGAAAATGCTATATCAACACACAACTGACAAACACCCCCCCACACACAAATTGCGAGTTTATAAGTTTGAAAAATAAATACTTTATTTCCATTTGTTGTTTCAGAAGATGATTCATCAGCTGAGGAAGCCCAGGACTAACCAGTACCAGTTCCATCAGCTGAGTCATTTGACTCTCTGAAGACAGGAGACCTGGTGGCAGTTTATTATGATGACGGTTCCCACAATGGCTCTCTTCAGCAAGTGAAGGACTCCAACACTGCCCTCATCAACTTAATGAAGAAATGTGTCTTCTCAAACAACACATATGTCTGCTCACACCTCAGCTCCATCAACAAATCCACTTTTGCTATGTCTTTGAGACAGGTTTTCAGCTTGAAAGGTTCCAGAAATGGGAAAATGTGGGAAGTCGCAGATGACATTAATCTGGACCTGAAATACAAGAACCATTTCTGTCTTTAAATTCAGTGCTTTACCTGCCTGTTCACTGTAGTGGGGTTCTTCCTTTACAGGTATCTATTTATTTGTAAGTTTTGTATTACTGTACCACAACTATGAGCCTGTTCTTTGCAGATATATTCTCAGGAAAAGAGAATTTTTATTCTAAAATAACGTTTAAGGGGGACCACTGCGTCACTTTTTACAAATTTTTGTTTCTCAGGAACTAGTAAAGATATCTTTATGAAATTTGGTACACATACTAAGTGCATTAATATGGCTATCTGTGCCAAATTTGAAGTATGTAGGTTAAACAGATATGATAATTTCCCCCCCAAAAAATACGGGTCGCTGTTTAGCCCCTCTGCTGCTTTCAAAATATGCATTACATAATGGTGTTGATAATTTTTCTAGTTTGATTTGATGTCACTTTGTGCAATGATCACCAAAAAAAGATGTTTTAGTTAATAAAGTATTGATTTCTGTCATCTCCAAAAACGCGGATTTTTTGGGGATTTTTTAAAATCACCTGTTATTGAAAAACTATAACAGCTACAGAGCTGAAACTGTACCATTGCACTCAGCAGATGTTTCTAAACCAACATGCCAAATTTCATTGGATTATTTTCATTAGGTCAGAAGTTACAGAGGGGCCAAACGACTGACCCAGCTGAAAAACCCACTTTTGAGAAAAACGCCCGTAAAGATTTAGTTAACAATTTAATCAATGAAACTCATGATTAAACATTTAAAAAAATTATACATGGTAAAATAACAATAGGCCAACAATACTGAGTGACTAGAGACAGTTTTTCTTATAGAATACATTTTTCAGGAGGCTCCTGGGGCATACACCCCCCTATGCCTGCCTGGCTATGTTTGCCCTCCGCATGCCTTACAGGTTCTATTTTCCCCCTTGTCTCTTTGACCCTGGCAGATGATTTTCTAGTGGCTGTTTTCACTCTGAGAATGTCTGATTTCTCTACAAACACTTCTGCATTGCTCCCTGCCACAAAATCAAGCCCAGCAAGCACAGTGTTGCAGGAAAAGTACCTCGCCTCCAGACAGACTGCATGCT
Source organism: Rapana venosa (assembly GCA_028751875.1). Lineage (NCBI taxonomy): Eukaryota > Metazoa > Mollusca > Gastropoda > Neogastropoda > Muricidae > Rapana > Rapana venosa. The sequence goes on from CM054154.1 coordinate 46,575,421, forward strand.
GATCAATCTTCATCTCAGCTTTGAATGTAGATCTATACATTAAAATTTGTAATAATGAGTGTGAGTATGCAAAACAATAAACTGTGTGAGAATGGAAAATACAGGAGAGAAAGAGAGGAAAGAAAAGAAGAAAAAAAAAAGGCAAAGAGAAGAAAAATGGATGTGGAAAGAGATGGTGGAACAGGACTTCAGAAGACAAAACAAAGAATTCAGTCCTTGGCCTCTTTCTGCAGCCAATTAAAAGAATGCATGCTGATGGGACTTATGATGTGAAACATCAGAAATGTGTGATTTTTTTAATGCAATATTTGTGTATGTGAACAGACATGTGAATACAGTGAATAGCCCTGGTCAAAGAGCAAACTGCAAAACAGAAATAAAGACACTACTGTATGCTTGCTAAGTTCCAACAACACTTGACTTGATAAAAAAAAAATCGTCAGCTACGTTCCCAAAACAAATGTAAATTGATGGAAAATGTAGCTACTCACGTCTGTCTACCTTCGGCTCAGAGTTTTTAACACTTAACCCTCTTGTCCCCGATCCGGCCGCAGCCGACAGTAACGGTCGCTGCCGCTAGATTCCAATACGACCGCAGCCGACAGTTGGTGCTGCCCACGTGGGCAGTACTTTTCCATCACACACAGACCTCGTGGTTTTCACACTATGTGTCTGAAAATTGGTGGGGCGATGCAGGGAGGGTGTCAGAGGATGCCAGTGATAAATTTAGACCACTAACATGCGTGTAGTGGGGAGGGAAGGAAGAAATAACAGCCAGCGACCGGAACGCTTTTCAATGGTGCAGCGTGGCGGAAAAAAATGGCGTTTTCTTTCGTAGCAGACGATTAATTGAATGTTATTGTCTTGGAAATAGAAACATTTGAACGAGAATTGTTAAGTTAGTCCGATATTAAACGATTACGAGGAAGAGGAGGAAGGAAATGCTGCAGTTAGGGAGAAGAGTGAGCCAGAAAATAACGTGCTACAGGGCACATTCCTGACCTGTGCTACACACACTGACTGTGGAGAAATTTGACCTCCTGACCGGTCCGCGGCATAGACGCCTGAAAGTGTGATGCCTTTTGACTGTTTTCTCATTATTACCACACTTTTGCTTTGAAACTGGAATGGCAGAAACGAACAGATATGCTGATAATGAAAATAGCAAGAAGGAAAATAAAATAGGTCTCCGTCTGCCAAGGTTCGACAGGTGAGAGCAATGGGTACACCCCCCCCCCACACACACATATCCATAATTTGTGCTTTTTGTGATGTGATGTGACCCTGTGCCACCACTACGACTACTTTAGACACTACCAACATTAAAATTTTGTAGAGTTACAGAAGTTCTGTGTTGTTTCGAATTTGTCACACCTGTGCTGTGACAATGGTGACAGTGTGACAGTCATGTACAATAATACACTTCTGTACACTTAACAAACATGTGGTACCCCACGCAGATATGAACTGCAGTATAAAGGTCACATGTCGATTGAATATGACTTGTTTTCAAAAGAAAAATAGTTAAACAAAACTTCTGTCTCCTCGAGACATACCATAAAACAACAGGTGCTATGGAGACATTGTGTGACACATCCTTGAAGTACTATTGCACACACATCATCTGGGTATCACTTCCTTATTCGACACTAATATGCTTGAACTATTGTCAAATCCATGCAGGATTTGCTGTTTTATCATATATACCATATTTTTACCTGTGATTGGTGACAATTAAGGTGACAATGACAAGACATCTGGTGACCAGACACATAAACTTGCGCTTAAATGCAAGTACAAAGACATGCCTAGCTTGTGACAAAATTTCAGCTTGATAACTTGTCATGCACACACACAATTGCCTTAGGAGTAAAGTAAGTCAGATGGAGGTAGAAAACCTGCAAAGAATTCAAAATCTACAGGCAGTGTAGCTCTGTAGAATCCAACAACAAGAGGGTTAATGCACTTTTAGGTTGTCACCAAACTTTCTAAGGTTGATACATCAATGATGATATTCTGTGATCGTTTGAAAAGTTGCGGCTTACGGATCGGTTTATTTTTCTTGCGCAACTGGCCTTTATCAGAACTAGTGTCAATGTCAGCCACTGACACACGTTTTATGGAGAAAAATTTCCAATTATCACATCAGAGAAGAAAGAGTGGCTGGCAAGCAACATGGCGAGTTGATGTGCACGGCAAGGCAAAAGTCGGTCACCACTTCAGCTGGCGATCGTCAGTCTATTTTCCGTTTTCTATTCCTTCTGCTGATGGCACTGATAGTCCAACACTTGTTTTTGGCATATTTTGGCATTTTTGAGACTTTCAGTAAAACACTTTGGCTAAAAAACTGGTCCGACTCGTGCGTCGATCAAACTCAGGAAGAAAACATCCGCCATCTTGGATAAAAGTCACAAGACCCTTAGAACCAATCAGCTATTTTTTTACGGCCACAAGCCAATCACAGACTTCGACTCAACCATATGCGATCAGTAAATGCCTCTCGGGTTCCTTCGGATTCGCTCTTCATGTGTTTCCGTGAGTGAAATTATCCATTGACAAGTGTTGTCAGAAAGTAGGTCAGTGAATGACCTTCACATTGATACCATGGAAGGGGGGTAGAGCAGTAGGTCAGCGAGCGCGACAATCTCAAAACCAATGCAATTTTCGCGTTTTTTGGCCACATTCGCTCAAATTTCACACACACCCACGTCAGAAAATGATTTTATTAGGTATGATATCGGTCAAAACAAACAATGTAAGCAACAAAAATGTGAAGTTGAGACATTACTTGACCAAATACAACCATTATCCCCAAAGTCATTTTTTACAAAATTTTTGTGAAAGTCTATGCCGTGGTCCCCCTTAATTTAACATATTTACCGTGGCTCACTGGTGCAATAGCGACAGAGGTTGGCCATTTCTGCCTCGTAAACAATAGTCTGAAAGGACAGTAACTCTGAGAGTACTAGTGCCATGCGTATGTGTAGAACCATCCTCTTTTTTCAAGGACAGCAATACCCTGACTGTGAAATGTGAAGGAACCAGACAGGCGGGGAGGAAGGGAGGGTCTCTGGTGAGCCACAGTATGTTAGATCAAACATAATTTTAGAATAAAAATTATCTTTTACGTACACATACTGTACCGTGGCTCACCGATGTAGAATAGCACTACATGGAAGGAGGGCATAGCTGGTTAATGTCTGGAGGAATGAGACAAGTTAGAGCGAGTGGAGGAGATGGGATGCTGAGCTACCACAGCTGAGGCAATACCCCTGGATCCATCGTCACGACAACAGGAGACTTTAGCAGGTAGAATTTATTTCATTTTTATTTATTTTATTCTTTTATATCGAGGATAACGGAATAAGCACTTATGTGCTTTTTTACATCCAGTCCCCGAGTGTATGCGGTTTTGTTAATTCTGTCATCTGTTCCCACCAGCACACAATGGCCTACTCTTACGAAAAGTGGAACAGGGTTTAATGTGTGCGCAAGATGTTCTGCGTGCATTCGCACTCGGGACCTCGGTTTATAGTCTTATCCAAAGGACTTTTAGGGAGAGTGGAGTCTGCACTGATGTTAACTCCAGAGGAAAATATCCCCTTGAACGGGAATCAAACCCAGGCTGTCAGAATTGAATGAACGTGCCTGGAGAACGCCAATATGTGGCATCCAGGACACTCTGGAGGCTGGCATTGTGAGTTATTGCCAGCGGTGAAGTCCATGCTCTTATCTCGGGGAGAAGACAGCTAAATCTGAGCCTGGCCTTGTACACATCGTTTTGATTACTTCTTTCAGCCAACGAGAGACTGATGAACGCCTCATGTCTTTCTTATACTTTTCGTTGTAAGAGAGAAACAGGTGGCGTTGTTTCTGGCAAAAAGATTTTGTCTGCTTCCTATACACCCGCAGAGCACACACCGTTGCAGAGCGTGCGGTCCTCATCATCAGGAGCAAGACTGGAAGTCAGAGGATGAATAGCGATAGTTGGAGAAGGACAGCCTGGAGACCCGCTGTTGGCCAAGAACTCAGGGAGGAGGAGTGACATTGAGCCGTCAGGTTCAAATGCTACATCTCCTGGGAGTGTTGTTGTTTGTGTACTTTACCCAGTGTTTTCATTCTCTTTAATTAATATCAATGCACTAGTGATCTTACCACCTGTGATGAAGTGGCGTGCAATAAACTTAAGTATTGGGAAGAAAAGCAAAACAAGGAACTTCAAAGAGCTACTCTCAGCTATCTTGCTGATGAAAGTTAAAAATCACCAAACATTGTCTCTATGCAAAAGAATACCATAGCAGGTCTTAAAACCACAAGAAACAAGAAATCACTGATCAAACTAGATCTGGTGAAGACGGCATTGGACAGACAAAAAATTATAGCGACGAGGATGAAAGATCATCATCAATAGAAAAAGCATGATCAAAAAGTTGAGGATTTTTATTTTTATATTGTTGTAGACTTTCCATGCAAAATTGTGGCAGATTAAAAAACTGTGATAAACAAAAAGGTCCTGGCAATGAGAATTGATAATGTGTACAAAGAAATCAAGCAAAACAATCCTGGTTGTGCCATTTCTCTTGCAACATTTGCCAGACACAGACCAAAAAAAGTTATGTTATCTAGCAACAGAGCATTTCAATAATGTCTCTGTAAGAAATGCATGAACCTCGTGTTAAAAAATGGAAAAACTAGATCCACACATTTTCTTTTAAAAAAAAAGAAATGTTGAGGATCTTGTTGACTGGACACTGTGTGAAAAACAAAAAGAATGTTCATGCAGCTATATTGAACAGCAATGCCCTAACTGTGGTGTTCCTGATGTAATAAAATCCTGGATGAAGCAGATGGGGACAAGTCTAGAAAAAGGACCAGCCGCCATGGCGCAGTGGTTAGCGCCTTGGGTTACGGACTGGAAGGTCGCGGGTTCGATTCCCATAAGAGTCATAGGGATTTTTCGGACTCCGGCCGGCTCCTACCCAGAGTGAGTGTGCTGTGGGCTCAGTGGGAAGACTGGGACCACACAGTCGAGCTTCATCCACTTAACGGATGCGAGTTTGAGAGTGTTGCTCAAATTACCTGACCAACACTGCAGGTGTCTGTAGCTCTCGGGCCCGGTTGACGCCGGGATATATTATGATAGTAAGCGTAGAGTACAACCCTGTCAAGTAGTCTCAAAGCATATGCACTTCCACAGCAGCATAATTACGTCATCCTCATTGTCATTGATCATCATGCAATTAAAAAAATTGCCTCTGATTCGGTGGTCCCAGTTTCTCTGGTCTCATGGTGACCTCAGATTCGGTTTGCCCATACACTTCTGTGCCTGTGGTGAGTTTGTGTCAAAGCCTTTGGGGTTGGAGGTTCACGGGAGACGGTCGTTGGAGGGACGTTGTGGTGGTTGCCACCTCGGGTGGGCAACTCACTCAGTCTGGCTCCGCGACTGAGCTAATACTGTCGTTAGTAGGGGGCTTAGTAGGTGGTGTCCTGCGTATGTTAGCTCAGAACAGGCACCACTGAACACCGCCAAAGTGACCCAGCAGCAGTGCAGGGCCCCTCTGGCTGGTGGCCCCACGGCGGCCTGATAGTGATTGGCTCCCTGTGGACCTCCGACTGAGGATGAGACATAAGAAATCTGGGTATGGCTGTGGCGGAGGGGATTGGAATGAGCGGCGTGGGAACAGCAGGACAGAGGACGTCACAGAAGATGAGGCAGCAAAAAAAAAAAAAAAAAAAAAAAAAATCTAGAAAAAGGGGTCTCATGGTACAGATGGGAGAAAACACCTCATGTGGCAAAGGATCAAGTTCCGGAAAGAACATTTTCAGACTTAATCCAAGAATAGGGAAAAGAAATGGGTAAACTTGCCACACACTGGAAGACTGCAGAAAAGACAGCAGAATCAAGATCTGATTTTTTAAAAAACCAACCAAACAAACCCTGCCTCATAATTATGCTGTAATCACAGTAGATTTTGCTGAAAACTACCTGTGTAATTTTCAAAATGAAATTCAAACAGCACATTGGAGGTATAGACAGATCACAGTCCAACCATGTGTTCTTCACTATAGAAGGTGCAAAAATGATTGTATGGCAGAAATGAAAAAATATGTTGTAGAACTTTCTGATGATCTGCAACATGACTCTACTTTTTCAAAAGTAGTAAATTACATTTATAAGTAATGGACAGACTGCTGGGCCATGTACGACAAAAAGGGATTTAAAAAAAAAAATGTCATCATTTTCAGTGATGGCTGAAACACTTCAACAGTCAGTATAGAAGCAAACTGCCTTTTGTGCATTTGACAGAACTGGCAGATAAACATATTCAGATTTGGCCATAGAAAGACATTTCTTTGGCTCAAATCATGAAAGGTCTCTCTGTGATTCTTGTGGTGGCATTGTAAAAACAATTGCCCACCCATTATGTTGCTACTGGCAAAACCACCATTCAGTGTGCTGAGGAATTGCAGAAAATCTGTACAGAAAAGTAGCAAGTATCTACCATCTCAGAATGTTGAAGAATGCCAGCAAATGAAGAAAAATGTTTAAACAGTTTTATCTTCAGAAGTGGACAGGAGTGTTGTGTCAGATATTAAGTATATGACAATTCCAGGCACACATGGCATTCATGCGATAAAACCTTTTTAATGGGGGGTGGGGGTGGAGTTTGTAACATCATAAAGAAAATGCTGTCATGTTTTTCCACCAGTTGTTTGCAGCTTGCACCTGGCTGCTCCAACCAAAAGTTTACAGGTATTTGGGAAAATGGTGTCATCAAAATGAAAACCAGTGACAGGCAAAAAAAATTCTTAAAGAAAAACAACAACCAATGTGTCAGCAGTAGCTCCTGAGCTGGCATCTCTCTCTCTCTCTCCTGTTGCCGTTGCTGTGCTGGAATGGCAGGACTGGTTTCTGTGCCTTCAGGGATCAATAGAAGCAGCCTCTTCTTTTGAAGAGGTGAAGGCTATTTCTGAAGCAGCACAAAATCAAGCCTGGCGAAGAATTCCTCAGATGAGGACTGATTCTGAAGGCTAGCAAACTGACTCTCGTACAATTACTTTCACCCTACTGCCAGGAGACCTGTGGCAAAAATATAGATATATGGGAATTTATATTTTGATTTCCCTTTTTCACACCAACTATTACTACAATATTAACTATATTACATTACACTTTTTTTCTGGTCTGACAAAATTTACATTACCGATCAATTATTACTTGTTTAGTGATTGATCTAGTACACTGAAGGATGGCATACCTGGGTATCCGCATCTCACATTATTATATTCCTCCACTCTTCCACACTACCACCCTGGACTTTTACACAGACATTACACAAACGTCATCTTACCAAGGTGAGAACACATTTTCTTCAATCAAACACATCCCTAGTTCTATGATAAAGAAAAACTGTTTCAACAGCAAGAAGAAAAAGCACATAATGTCAAAGTGAAAATCAGAGGAAAAAAAAATGTCCTGAACAAACTTCACACTATACTCACAACCCGACTCGATCCACTCAAAAACCAACCTGGCCATGTTTGCTTTCTGTTTGCGCAGAGGAGCACTCAAGTCATCGGCTTGCTCCAACAGCTGGACCTTACATGCAACATCTATAGATCTATGTAAAGTTCTGTATGTCAAATCAACCATGGAAAAAAAAAAAAACTGTACAAAAAAAATTGTAACTGTACACATGAGAAGACGATATAATGTGTGTTTCACAGAAACAATTGGGGGGGGGGGGGGGGGGGGGGGTCCAATACAAAAAATAAAAATGAGAAGAAAATTCCTTCTCAGTATTTTAAAACAAGCTAAAATCTGGGATACTTTTTTTCAAGACAGAGAACATAATTATTTTGAATGTCTGATCTTATGATGGAATAAACATATTTTTACATAATATTAAAACATGTATACAAGTGACATAGTCATGACTGAACTCATCATGAATCTGCGTCAGTACCTGAATTATTTCTCCTAAGCACCACCATTCATACATACCCCTGTAGACATGCTCTCACAGATATATACTGAAAAAACCATGAGGTCCTTGGTTTTTGTGGTTGAACCCTCAAGATTACCTCCTCACTCCCGTTTGTAGCCTGACACAGGATCTTCCTTCATAGAAAGTCCCCTTCAGATTTAACTTCAGGTTGGTCATGTGTGGTCTGTTCTGTGTCGTCACAAGCTTGCGGTGACGGCGTCAGTGTGGCGTCATCTTCCTTCGAGGGACTCATCTGCCCAGACTTGTCACAGCACTTGTCACACAGCACCAGTTCCTCACTGTTCCCGGTTGTTGACGACGGCTTCTGATGATCAGGGGCTGTGAAGGCTTTTCTGCACCTGTCACAGGTGAGTTGTTTTTTCCCAGCATGGCTTTTCTTGTGTTCCTTCAACTGACCCACTCTTCTGAAGGTGGCCTCGCACACATCGCACGACACCCATTTCTGGCAGATCTTCTTTTGGATGTGCTGCCTCAGGCTTTCTGCTCTGGTGAACGTTTTCATGCACACAATACAAGCAAAAGGTTTGAAACCGGAATGGTTTCTCTCGTGCTGTTTCAGCGTGTCTGCCCTCGTGTAAGTTTTGTTGCAGACCCCACAGGCATAGGGTCTTTCATCACCGTGGACTAGCTTATGTTGCCGTAGATACTCACTCCTGTGGAACCTCCGATCACAAACGTCACAAGCGAACGGTTTTTCCTCAGCATGGATTGTCATGTGTTTTGTTAGCTCGTGTTGCTGGAAAAAAGATTTGGGGCAGACCTCACACTGAAACATCCTCTCAGACGCGTGTGTCAGTCTGTGGACTTTCAGGTCACTGCTGTTTGTGTAGGTCTTGGTGCACATATCGCAGGCATATCGCCGGTCTGAATGGATCATCATGTGTCGTTTCAGATCAGCTGAGGCCGCAAAAGACTTGCTGCAGGAGTCGCAAGCAAACGGTTTATAATCAGAGTGCTTCCTCCTGTGCTTTCTCATATTGGATGAACAAGAAAACGCCTTGTTACATATGTCACACACGTATGGCTTCTCCCCATCGTGAATCATCTTGTGCTGCCTCAGGTGACATTCCCGCAAAAACGATTTTTCACAGACGTCACAAACAAAAGGCTTCTCTCCAGTGTGAATCAGTTTATGTTGCTTCAAAACCCCTGGATCGGAAAAAGCCTTACCACACTCGTCACAGGCAAAGGGTCGCTCTTTGGTGTGGAGCAGCATGTGCCTTCGTAAATGACACGCCCAAATGAACGTCTTACTGCACAGGTCACAGGCATGTTTTCGGGTGTCTTCATGAAGCAGCATGTGAGTCTTGAGATAAGTCTCTCGCAGGAACGTCTTCTTGCACAAAGGGCAAGTGAGCGGATCCAGAATTGGCTCAGCAGAAGCTTGGTAAGAGGTAGATGGCAGTTCATAATCCTGTAACACCCAAAATACCATACATTATTCCATCAAAATGCACTTTGCTGATTATACTATTTTATCTATATTCAACTCTCAAGCACCATATCATTCCACAGGACAATTCATGTACTGCATGTCTGTACCTCCAATTGATTTTCCCTGCCCCTTTCCTTGGATCCCACTAATGTTTTTTGGTAAATATGTGGTCCAGAACCAGTAGAGGTAACACGACTGCCTAGAGAGCGAAAAGTCCAAGTTCAAAGTGTGTCACAGCTGCTCAAAACAGGAAAAACCCAACTCTTCAGTTGGCAGCTGGAACTTGCTCTCCGTGACCTAAATTCTATCTCTCGGCTAGGCACTGCGCGGTCAGGGGCCCAAGTCCAGCGTCTCGCGGTGCCAGCACACATTCCTTCTTTGCCGTCTATTAGCGATTGGGAGAATTTTTATTTGAAAGGCATTTTTTATCATACGCTGCTGGATTCCCCACATTTTTTTTTTACAATGCTCATACTTCAGTGAACAAAACTTCATTAGGTGCTTTTGTAGGTGGCACTGCTCACGTGGCGACACTCTCTACTGACAGGCGATATTTTTTTTATCTTGTTTTCGTTATTTATTTGTTTTTTTATTTTATTCTTTTATATCAAGGATAATGGAATAAGCATATTGTGTGTGCCTTACCAGCTCGAAGTTCTGAGGTGTCAGTACTAACAGCAACAATGCTGGGAAGATCAGTAATATTCACTCTACTTGTTTGCTTTCTCATAGCGTCATCTGATTGTGTGCAAGGTGTGCCTAACGGCAACAGCCATGGCCGGTCGTCGTCCACTCGAGAATTTCTTCTTAGCCTGAGGGAATCAGCCAGTGTGTTAGCTGAAGGCAAAGACTACAACTTTCCATGTGAAATTCTACCATCAGCAACTAACAACGATAAAGCTTGGAAGAACACTAAGAAAAGAAAGCGAGGAAAGAAAGGTGGTGTGAAACAAAGACTCAAAAATGTAAATAATCGGAAAACTCGGCTACCAACCGTGCTCCTACACAATGTCCAGTCCTACGCTTGAAAACAGACGAGCTTCAAGCTAACGTCAGCTACATGCACCAGTACAACAAAGCCGGAATTCTTGCCTTTACCGAAACCTGGCTGAGTCCCGCTGTACTGAACAGCGACCTCTCTATAGACAGCTTTGGTCAACCCATTCGGCTTGACAGAGACCCCTGGAGGTTTGAGCTTCTACATCAACGAGCATTGGTGTCAAGATGTTAAAATTAGATCAACGCTATGCATGGAGGACATTGAACTGCTCTCTATTTCGCTCCGGCCTTTCTACTTACCACGGGAGTTCCTGCAACTATTTTTTACTTTGGTTTACATCCACCCCAAAGCAAAAGTGGCTAGAGCAACTGAACATATATTAGATCACCTCCATGTGCTCGATTCTATATCCCCTGATGCCTCATAGTTTATCCTGGGTGATTTCAATAGCTGTTCCCTTAGTAAACTGCTGAAGAACTATGAACAGTATGTGACCTGCCCCACGCGAAGAAATAAGACCCTAGACTTGTGCTACGGGACTGTAGCAGGTGCCTATAGATCGTTGCCTTTGCCTCCCCTGGGTTCATCTGACCACAGCTGTGTTCTTCTTGCACCCATGTACCAGTCAGTGTTTCAGCCAGCGCCTTCAGCCCATAGTCAGGACCACACAAAATGGACTGCTGATAGTATAGCTAGTCTGCAAGGCTGCTTTGATTGCACTGACTGGGATATGTTTTATTATGTGTGTTCAGATCTGAATGAGCTCACTGATGTTATTTGTTCTTATATTTCATTTTGTGTTAGTTGTGTCCTTCCAAATAAGGAAATAACCATTTACCCCAATAAACAAGCCTTGGTTACAAAGGATCTGAAACGTGTATTAAACAAAAAGAAAGTATTTTACACAGGCACGGAACAACAAAAGAAGGAAGAAAATAAAGAAGTCAAAGCTGCTGTTGCACAGGCTAGACGTATATAAGATAGAAGACAAGTTTGCAGGGAGCAATTTTTGTGCTGCATGGCAGGGTATCAAAAATATGTCTGCAGTAAACATGGTAGGTGTCCAACATAGGTCAAAGATCAGTTATGCAGGGGGTATGTGATAACAACTTACCAGACCATTTAAACATTTTTACTAGATTTGAAAAGCATGATTTCTCAGATGAAATAAATGACCTGAAGCAATCCCTAGTTTTTTTTAGAATAGCGTCATTGTCGATGAAGAAGTTATCTGTAAGCACTTAAAGGCAATAAATATTAACAAATCTCCCGGACCAGATGGTATATGTGGAAGAATCCTGAAATTCTGCGCTACTGAGCTTGCCAGAGTCCTTCAACACCTGTTCCAGGCCTCACTGGATACTTGTCAGATTCCAGTTATTTGGAAAACTTCCGATGTAATACCTCTTCCAACGGAACCCAATCCTTCTGGGCCTAACGATTTCAGACCTGTAGCTCTCACATCTCTTGTAATGAAAACGCTAGAAAAGATCGTAAAATCTTTCATTCTTTCCGCTACAGAGAAAGACCATGACCCACTACAATGTGCATACAGGTCTCGAAGGGGTGTTGAAGATGCCAAACTATTCATTTTGAACAAGTTGTATAGCCACTTGGAAACACCTGACTCTCATGCCAGAATATTGTTTGCTGACTTTAGTTCAGCTTTCAATACAATGCAGCCTCACGTTCTGGTTAACAAAATAATTTCAAAATTTGACGTAGACAATCAACTTGTTCGTTGGCTGATTGAATTTTTAACCAACAGACCACAGCGTGTTTTGGCCAACAAAATATCTTCTTCCGTTAGATTTACCTGCACATGGTTCTCCACAGGGTGGCGTCCTCTCACCACTTCTGTACATTCTATACACAGATGATTGCAGAAGCAACTATGGAAATTCCTTTCTGGTAAAGTTCGCAGATGACAGTGCTCTGTTATCTCTCTTATCCGGATCAGTCTTAGACCACGGTCGGCTGCAGGGTTCATACAGACTTGGTTGGAAAAAATTTAGGGCCTTTTTAGGGCTTTTTAGGGGCCATTATTTCCAAATTTATGGCCTAGCCACAGGGTATCAAAGTACATTTTATCAACCTGTGTACACGTTTACACTGATAAACTAATCTCAAACTCATGTAAGCAAAGTCATCTTGTCTACAACTACATGTTGGATATTGATTATTGACAAAAATTCAAGTGAAGTTCTAGAATAAAATGTCTTTCACTCATAGATACAATGAATTAAAATCCTCACACAGTAAAACATCCATGGTGTGATGGAAGTGTCCATGTCTTGAAATACGAAGTAAAGTGAAAACTGAAATAAGTGTCTCTGATTCTAAGATGTTTTTTACAAACAGCTAGCAAAGTGAACTTAAAAGACACTATCCCTCAAACTTCATATAATGTGAACTAGTCTCCTTGCCTTACCAAAGATGCAGATGGTTGCCTGGTACTAGAACTGGTAATAACAATACCCTCACACAGTCACAGTGCCTCTTCCAAATTCTGCTCCTTGATTTCAATCTCACACATGCGTACATGCAGGCATTCACAAACACACACGCACGTGTGTGCATGCACACACATGCATGCACAAAAGAGAGAGACAGAGACAGAAAGACAGAGAGAGAGGCTGCTGGACACAAGTTCTCTTCACTATGAATACATGTACAAGTCCCGTATCATCAATGCCTAACACTGGCTTGAAAAGGATGCAACACCCTCTCCCCATAGGTTTTTTTAAAAGCAAGAATCTTCAGATCAAGTAGGCCAATAACTGAATAAGCTGTGAATTTTTAAGTAAAGTCAACTGAATCGACCACATTGAGCGGTGGAAAATATTCAAATATTTGTATTTTTCCTGTACATTTGTAAATATTTCAGGCATTTGTGACTTGCCTTATGAACTGGATTCGTGTCTGTATGCGTTCTGCAGGAAATCTGTGGGATAATCTCCTCAAATAAATAGATCTGGCTACAGGTTTTATTGTATTTCCATTCTGACATACAACTGTATCACTGACTGCCATTTTGTAAACTGCGCACAGGAGAAACAATAGGCCTTGTTATTCACAGCGCAGCTGTGCTAAAGATTGAAAAATCTCATAGGGAAGGACTGTAGCGCAGTAAACAGAAAATTGGTATTTTTTTTACTCATGATTGCAGTTTCATAGTTAAAACATCATTTTCCAAACAAATTGCGGACATACCATAGGGGTAGGTAGTTTTCGGCATGTAAAAAATAACTGGTGAAAGCAAAGCAAATTTGCACTTCCAATGGAGGCAAATTACCTCCCTTGGCAAAATAGGTGGCGCGACATGAATAGCAGACGACAGGCTCTATCGTCGATGATACTATCTTTGGACACCTTTCATGCTTTCATTTCTCAAAAGTTTTATTTTGTGTATTTGTTTAATCTACATTTCAACAGAAACTCTCACTCATGATTCCCATTTTTAGGGCTTTTTAGGGCCTCCAGGGCCATAGGTCTCATTTTTAGGTCTTTTTAGGGGCCTTATTTTGGATCTTCAAAAATCAGGGCCTTTTAGGGCTTTTTAAGATTTGTACGAACCCTGCAGCCCTCACTGAGTTCGTACACTGGTGTAACGAGGCCTATCTGGAGCTAAATGTTTCTAAAACTAAAGACCTGCCTATCGAATTCAGAAGATCAGGGTATACTCCTAAGAATATTATTATCCATAATCAAGAAGTTGAAAACGTTTCAAACTACAAGTATCTGGGACCTGTTTTTGACCACAAGTTAAACTGGGACATTAACACTGATGCTATTGTCAAAAAGGGACAAGAATGTGTGTATTCCAGCCTGCACCTCCTGATCCCCAGTTCACTGGCACTCCTCTCTTTTCCTTCCATCCCACAAGTGAAAAAGAAATCATGACAATTCTGAAGGAAATGACTATAAAATCATGCGACCTTGATCCCTGCTCCTGTTTTCTCACAATGCCTTCCACAACTTGTACCTATTATCACTAAAATAGTAAACTCATCTCTTTTGTCAGGAAATTTTCCATCAGCTCTTAAAACCGCAATAGTCACACCTCTACTGAAAAAGCACGACCTCGATCCCAACATTCTGAAGAATTATAGATCTGTCTCAAACTTACCATTTGTCTTTAAAGTACTAGAAAAAGTTGTTCTCAAACAGCTCAACAGCCACCTTCATTCCAATGATCTCCTTCCCCTGTTTCAATCTGCCTATCGCCCCCAACCACAGCACCAAAACCACCCTAACCACCTTTAGATACACTTCTACTTGCTTCTGATGCAGGAAAAATCTCCCTCCTCACTCTTCTTGACTTATCTGCAGCCTTTGATACTATAGATCACTCAATTCTTCTTTCTCGCCTCCAAAATATGTTTGGTATTAACAGCACAGCCCTCACCTAGTTTACTTCATACCCCACAGACCGGTTCCAGAAAGTTATTGTAAACAAAATTCAATCAAAACCTGTCAAAATGGAATGTGGAGTCCCACAGGGATCAGTCCTGGGCCCTGTTCTCTTTACTCTCTACACTGCTCCACTCTCACATATAATAAACAACCACCATATTGATCATCATTTCTATGCCGATGATACTCAGCTTCAGTGCAGTGATACTGTTGAAAACTTGCCTTCTCCCTCCTGACAAATATGTCCTACTGCCTTCAAGACATTCAAACTGGATGACTCAGAACAAGTTACAACTTAATACTGATAAAACTGAAGCCATGCTCATAGGGACCCAACATAAACTTTCCTCTATATAAACTTTCCTCTATCGCAAAAACTTCAATAGAATTCGGCAATACGTCAGTTCCTTTGTCCAACTCTGTGAAGTATTTAGGAGTAGTTCTTGACAACACACTCTCTATGAAAAAATTCATCACCCAGACCTGCCAGTCTTGCTACTATCAATTACGGCACATAAGCACGATTCGCAAGTATCTGTCCACTGATGCAACTTCCTAGCTTGTCACATCTCTCATTCGTTCACGTTTAGACTACTGTAATTCTCTTTTGGCTGGCCTACCAGCATCATCTATCCACTCTCTTCAACGCATACTAAACTCTGCAGCTCGACTGGTCCTAAGAAAAAAAAAATCTGAACACATCACTCCTCTTCTTCGATCTCTTCACTGGCTGCCTGTCTCACAAAGACTGGAGTATAAGATCAATACCCTCTGTTTCAAATGTCTCCACAAATCTGCACCCTCTTATCTCTGTAACTGTCTTCACCTGTACACTCCACCCCGTTCCCTTCGTTCAGCCGCAGAAACTTTGTGCTTTCGAACACCCAGATTCAAACAAACCACTGTTGGCCATCGCTCTTTCTCTATTTCTGGTCCATCCATCTGGAATGAACTCCCTCTTTCACTTTGCCAAAAGCCTTCACTTGATACCTCAAATCCAGCCTCAAAACACACTTATTTCCTCCTACCTGAGACTTTCCCCCTCATATCTGTCCCTAATTTTCAACAGCATCTTTCACCTCCTAAGGGTGTTCGCGAGTGTGTGTATGTATGCGTGTTAGAGTGTGTACGTGCGTGTGTATGGATTTGAAATCTGTTGTTTATTATGTTTAAGGAGAGTTGCATGCGTGTAAATGATTTGAGTGCAAGCGCTTCGATTTGTTTGTTTTTTACAAGATTCATCGCTATATAAATTCCATATATTATTATTTTCTGAGGAAAATGAACTCATTTTTTGTAGACAAAAAGATTCTTTCCTTGTTTTACAAGTCTTATATAGAGAGTGTTCTAAGTTTTGCTTTTATTTGTTGGTACAATAACCTTAGTGTTAAAAACAAGAATGGCCTGCAGAGAATTGTAAGAATCTGCTTAAAAATAATAGGAGAATAACAAAGAGATCTCATGTTCTGCAATCAGCAGCTTGTACGCAAAGTGACTGCCATTTTGGTCAATCCCTCCCATGCTTTGTTACCAGAATTTCAGTTGTTGCCTTCGGAACGCCGTTTTCAGTGTCCCATCAGCAAAAGAAACAGAAAAATTCTTTTGTGCCAGTAAGCATTCGAATTCTGAATTCACAATGATATTGACTACCTAGTTTTTCTATTTCTCTGAATTACTTGCCTGATTGTCATTGTTATAAGTGTAGTCAATACAATGTAAAAAAAAACCAAGAACGTATTGAATAAAGTTGTGAATGTGTGTGGAAAGATTGTTGGAGAAAAGAAAAAGACACTAAATTCAATGTATGAAAATCAGTTGACCAAAAAAGCTAAAGGCATTTCCAATGACAAAACCCACGTGCTTTCACAACACTATGTATTGCTTCCATCTGGTCGAAGATTCTGAATGCCCAAATCAAAAACAAACAGAACCAAAAATAGTTTTATTAACAAGTCAATTCTGCTTCTAAACCAATGTTAAACTTTACAAGAAAGTTTTTTTAAAGGGGTTTTCATATTGAATCATCAAATAACAGCGTGTGCATGAATATGACTCTGAGAGAGAGAGAGAGAGAGAGAGAGAGAGAGAGAGAGAGAGAGAGAGAGAGAGAGAGATGAGGAGAGAGAGGAGAGAGAGTGTGTGTGTGTGTGTGTGTGTGTGTGTGTGCATGCATAGTTTTATATAAAGTACCAGGCAAAGAATAAGTGTGAGCTGTGATGGGTGAAGGGGAAATAGTTTTAAAACTTCTTTTAATCAATGTTTTTGTCATGTTTAAAAAAAAAAAAAAGTCAAGTTACTTGTGATATTTGTATCGATTGTGCTGATGATGTGTTTCATGAGATGTGTCTGAATTATTGTTGTGTTGTGGTTTTGCTTTGCTACTCTTAACCTTTACTGGTGTGTGCGTGCGCATGCGTTACTCTTAACCTTTACTGGTGTGTGCGTGCGCATGCGCATATGTGGATGTGTGTGTGTGTGTGTGTGTGGATGCGGGTGTGTGTGTGACATAGATTGTTGTTGGCTTTTAACATACTGTGTTATTTCTTAGTCTGTATTGTTTAACCCTCTTGTCCCTGATACGGCCGCAGCCGACAGTAACCGAGGCCACCGCTAGATTCCAATACGACCGCAGCCGACAGTTGGTGCTGCCCACGTGGGCAGTACTTTCCCATCACACACAGACCTCGTGGTTTTCACACTATGTGTCTGAAAATTGGTGGGGCAATGCAGGGAGGGTGTCAGACAGTGCCAGTGATAAATTTAGACCACTAACATGCGTGTAGTGGGGAGGGAAGGAAGAAATAACAGCCAGCGACCGGAACGCTTTTCAATCGTTGCAGCGTGGCGGAAAAAAAGGCGTTTTCTTTAGTAGCAGATGATTTATCTGATTAGTGAGACGATTAATTGAATGTCATTGTCTTGGAAGTAGAAACATTTGAACGAGAATGGTTAAGTGAATCCCGATATTAAACGCTTACCAGGAAGAGGTGGAAGGAAATGCTGCAGTCAGGGAGAAGAGTGAGCCAGAAAATAACGTGCTACACGGCACATTCCTGACCTGTGCTACACACACGACTGTGGAGAAATTTGACCTCCTGACCGGTCCGCGGCATAGACGCCTGAAAGTGTGATGCCTTTTGCTTTGAAACTGCAATGGCAGAAACAAACAGATATGCCGATAACGAAAATAGCAAGAAGGAAAATAAAATAGGTCTCTGACTGCCAAGGTACGACAGGTGACAGTAATGGGTACAACCCCCACACATCCATAACTTGTGCTTTTTGTGATGTGATGTGACCCTGTGCCACCACTACGACTACTTTAGAGACTACCAACATTAAAATTTTGTAGGGTTACAGAAGTTCTGTGTTGTTTCGAATTTGTCACACCTGTGTTGTGACACTGGTGGCAGTGTGACGGTCATGTACAATAATACACTTCTGTAACTTAACAAACATGTGGTAGCGCAAACAGATATAAACTGCAGTATAAAGGTCACATGTTGATTGAATATGACTTGTTTTCAAAAGAAAAAGTAGTTAAACAAAACTTCTGTCTCCTCGAGACATACCATAAAACAACAGGTGCTATGGGGACATTGTGTGACACATCCTTGAAGTACTATTGCACATAACCATTGGTAAACACATCAGCTGGGTATCAGTTCCTTATTCGACACTAACATGCATGAACTATTGTCAAATCCATGCAGGATTTGCTGTTTTATCATATATACCATACTTTTACTTGTGATTGGTGACAAATAAGGTGACAATGACAAGACATCTGGTGACCAGATACATAAACTTGCGCCTAAATGCAAGTACAAAGACATACCTAGCTTGTGACAAAATTTCAGTTTGATAGCTTGTCATGCACACACACAATTGTCTTAGGAGTAAAGTAAGTCAGTTGGGGGTAGAAAACCTGCAAAGAATTAAAAATCTACAGGCAGTTTAGCTCTTTAGAATCCAACAAGAAGGTTAAAATAATGCATGCTGTGTAATTATAATTTTAAAATGCTGCCCATAATTTCTCTAGTTGAGACATTAAAGTATTCTTGAGTCTTGTGTGTGTGTGTGAAATAAGTCTCTGTCTTCTAGTCAATGGTTTTTAAAACACTGAATTCATACATTGGTGTATGTGTGTGAGTGGGTGTGTTTGCACACATGTTCCTGTGTACGTGTTGCCTATGTGTGTGCGTAAAAAATCAGTTTTTATGTCTTCTAGTCAATGGTGTTTTTTTTATAACACTGTGTTCACAATTGGTGTGTGTGTGCGTGGGTGTATTCCTGGCATTTTTATTTGAAGTCATACTGGAATGTTTTAACCAATTTGAAATGTAGCTTTTTTGTGTGTCTTTTGATATTTGATGTGTATCAATGTGCCTGTCAGTGCTGTAATTGCCCTTCATGGGATGATTAAAGTGTTTTTGACTTGACTTGACCTATTTGTGGTGACTATTGTGTTGCTGTTTATGGTTAACTTTTAAAAAAAAACAACGTTTTAATAATAATATATGGAATTTATATAGCGCTGAATCTTGTAAAAAAACAAACAAATCAAAGCGCTTGCACTCAATCATTTACAGGCATGCAACTCTCCTTAAACATAATGAACATTTTACAAACACAAATTCTTCTAAGAAACGAAGGGGCAAGTATCGGCTTGTTCCTTATTTTCAGAGGCAAAGCATCTTTATCTGATAGGAATTCTGTGGATTTTTCTTTTAATCAGACTATTCTCCTTTGCATGTGCTGTTTGTTTTATGTGAACCTTCTACATGATGGTGTAGTTTAACAGTTTGTTTGAGTGCTACTGTGTTTGCTTGTGCTTTGTTGGTGTTTTTAAGTTAACTTTATTTTAGTATTTGTCTAAGTGTTGGCCAAGTGCGTATATATAACATACATAATGATAGGGTCCTCACTTCCATCTTAACTATAAAACTCCACACACACACAGTGACACACACACACACACATTTGATAAGACCAAGGAAGAAAGCAATCGAGAAGAAACTGAAAATTTGGAGGCTCAAAGACAAGAACATAGCCTTGGAATATGAGCAGAAAGTGAGAGAAAAAGCGGCTGGACAAGACCATGACTGGAACCAATTGAAAGAAATCCTCATGGAAGCAGCAAAAGAAACGTGTGGAGAGACCAAAGGAAGAAGTCATTGACAGAGAGAAACATGGTGGTGGTGTGATGCAGTGAGAGCAATCCAAAAGAAGAAAGCATTTAGGAAGTGGCAGCAAACAAAGATGTTTAAGGACAGAGAGATATACAGGAGGAAATCAAAAGAAGCCACAAAAGCTGTAGCCCAAGCTAAAGAAAAAGCGTGGAATGAATGGTGTGTTGAACTTGATACAACTGAAGGTCAGCATAAGATGTTTCCAATTGCTCGGCAGATGAGGAAAAAAATGTAATTTGTAAAAAATGAGTCTTGAAATATCATGACTGAGAAGCAAAATATTCTGCAGAGATGGAAGGATTACTTGCATGATCTGCTAAATATTGAGAATCCTCATGCAATCAAGGAAGTGGAGAAAGTTGAAGGACCTGTACAAGAAGTGACTGAAGATGAAATCAGAAGAGCAATTCGAACTATGAAAAAGAGAAAAGCCACGGGGCCATCAGGAGTGACAAGCAGCAAGAGAGGAAGGAGTAAAGCAACTTACGAAAATATGTCAGAAGATACAGCCGACAGAACAAATGCCCGAAGAATGGGAAGACAGTATTACTGTTCCCATTTTCAAGGGTAAAGGAGATGCACTAGTATGTGGAAAATAGAGGAATCAGGCTTCTGGAACATGGCATGAAGATCTGGGAAAAAGTATTGGTGAGTGATTGGCCTTTGCGCCGGATGGCAGCAGGGTGTGTCTCTCTGTGTTTGAGTGTTGTTTTTGTGCATTTTTCTCCATTCAGCAAAACAAATGTTACATCTACATATTTGTGATTTCACCGTGCATTGACTGGTCAGATTGGTTTTCCTTAATATCTTTTACATTTCGAATTACTTTAATTAATAATTTTCATTTTCTGATAAATTTTTGAAGATTCAACTGACTGTATGATTTGTGTTCAATTGACATTGCTGGTCCTTGTGACTCATTTTACTGAAACCCTGCTGCCGTGTGAAAAAAATTGCACGTGAAACACGAACTCAGATCTCCCCCACCACAACTACCCAGTGTTCCTCCTTCCACCGATACGACACTAACTGCCGAAGACATGAGAGCATTGCTCTCACATGAGTTTTACAACATACCAAACAGACTTAAACAACACATTTCAATCTTAGGAATCAACCGCCGCAAAACTAGACGAAGTACCCGTGCCGGCAGACATCATCGCCTGCAGACCCCTACATCTGTCTCCATCCTCATTTCTGACGTCACTACCGCTTCCACCGTAACCAAGGACAACACTGCTTCACTTCCCTCTGATCCACCTGCTTCTTCCTATGTTTAAAACTTTGATAAAATGTGTTCTGATAATATGTATCGTGGTGTGTATGAAACCCCCAAACTTCCCCAGTTCTTTCACCAGCTTCTACACCTGACTCAATCCAAACTTTTGTCTGCTCTTCCACTCTCCACATCTTTACCATCGCCTTCATCCTCTTCCACTGACAGTTATCCTAATTCACCACAGTTATCATCAACCTCTCTGCCTCCTTCTAACATCCTTCACATGTGCTTGTTCAACGTGCAATCTGTCTGCCCAGAAGGTAAAGCTGATCTCATTTCTGATTTCATCTCTGAAAAGAACATTGATCTAACATTTCTTACAGAAACCTGGTTAAAACCACACCGTCATGAACCGAAAATAAAACAACTGACACCACCTGGTTATAAAACTCTTTTCTTCCCCGACCCTCCCATGGAGGTGGCATTGCCATCGTTTATAAAGATACACTTGAACCTGCTCTTTCTTTCTGTCACTCCCTTCCTTTCTCACCTGAATCTTTCGAAGTCTGTGAACTCAACTTCAACACACCTGGCCACTCTATTACTTTCTGCTGTCTTTACCGTCCACCTCCAAGCCGTAAGAATAATCTTCCATCAAGAGTTTCAGTCACTCCTGGATCACTACAGCCTCTCTCCCAGAAAGCTCATCATTCTCGGTGACTTTAACTTCCATTTTGATAACCAGTCTTCTTCTGATTCAAACATCTTTCTCTTTCTTTGTCAAACCACTCTCTTTCTCAGCTGGTAAACGAAGCAACGCACAGATCAGGACATATTTTAGACTGGCTTATTACCGATGTTTCCCAAGATCTGATCACATCTGTATCTATCACTGATGAACTACTTTCTGATCATTCTGCTGTTCTTTTCTCTATAAACATTGCAAAGCCTATCAGAAAGAAAAAGTATGTCACCCGTCACAACCTTAAGGCCATAGATATTCAAACTTTCTCTTCACAAGCTGCTGAACGCCTATCACTAACCTCTGACAACAATAACCCCTCTAAACACTACAATGATGTTCTCAGCCAACTGCTTGATGAGCATGCACCTCCCACTGACCGTCTCCTGCCTGATAGGCCATGTGCGCCATGGTACATCCATGACATCCTAGTCGCTAAGCGCAAACGCAGGCAACTAGAGTGGCAGTGGCGAAAATCAAAAACAGAAATTAATAAGCAGCTCTTTCGAAAACAAGTAAACAAAGTCAAATCTTTAATTCTTTCAGAAAAAACAAAGTATTACTCTTCTCAAGTTCTTATGCCACATCTATGAAATCTCTCTTTTCCCTCACATCTACTCTTCTTGGATCTGTGAAGGCAAGCTCTCTGCCTTCCATCCACAACCACTCTGAACTTCCTTCTATATTTTCTGCATTCTTTTCTGAAAAAGTCCATAACATTCGCTCCAAATTGGATCAGACTCCCTTCCAGCCTGCACTTCCTGATCCCCAATTCTCTGGCACTCCTCTCCATTTCTTTCATCCGACAAGTGAGAAAGAAATCATGACAATTCTGAAAGAAATGACTATAAAATCATGTGATCTTGATCCCATACCTGCTTCTCTTTTCACACAGTCCCTACCATAACTTATACCTGCTATCACAAAAATAGTAAACTCATCTCTAGTTTCAGGAAATGTTCCATTAGCTCTCAAAACTGCTATAGTCACACCTCTACTCAAAAAGCACGACCTTGACCCTAACATTCTGAAGAATTGTAGACCTGTTTCCAATCTACCTTTTATTTCTAAAGTCCTTGAAAAAGTAGTTCTCAAACAGCTCAACAACCACCTTCTCTCCAACAATCTTCTTCCTGAGTTTTACTCTGCCTATCACGTCAACCACAGCACTGAAACCACCCTAGTACACACTTTAACTCAGGGAAAATCTCCCTTCTCACTCTACTCGACTTATCAGCAGCCTTCCATAGACCACTCAATTCTTCTCTCCCGTCTTCAAAAAACGTTCGGTGTCACTGACACAGCCCTCACCTGGTTTAATTCATACCTTACTGACCGATTCCAGACAGTTGCAGTAAACAAGTTTCAATCAATATCTGCCAAACTCAAATGTGGAGTCCCACAGGGATCAGTTCTAGGCCCTGTTCTTTTCACTCTTTACACTAACCCACTGTCACATATAATAAACCGTCATCAAATCATCTATCATTTTTACGCAGACCAAACACAAACTCTCTTCCATTACAACAGCTTCAATAGAACTTGGCAATACATCAGTCCCTCTATCCACTGCTGTGAAGTATCTGAGTGTTGTTATCAACAACACACTCTCTATGCAAATATTCATCACCCAGACCTGTCAGCTACTATCAATTACGGCGTATTAGTGCAATTCGAAAGTACCTGTCCACCGATGCAACAGCCAAACTTGTCACTTCTCTCATTCTTTCACGTCTGGACTATTGCAATTCTCTTTTGTCTGGTCTGCCAGCATCATCTATCCACTCCCTTCAATGTATACAAAACTCCGCAGCTCGACTAGTTCTCAGAAATAAAAAAATCTGAGCACATTACCCCTCTCTTGCGATCTCTCTACTGGCTGCCTGTGCCACAGAGAGTAAATTATAAGATCAGTACCCTCTGTTACAAATGTCTCCACAAAACTGCACCTTCCTACCTCTGTGAATGTCTTAACCTGTACACTCCTTCACATTCCTTCCGCTCTGCTGCAGATACCTTGTGCCTACGAATACCTAGATTCCACCAATCCACCGTTGGCTGCCACTCTTCCTCTATTTTGGGTCTATCAACCTGGAATGAGCTCCCCCTCTCTCTCCGCCAGAAACCTAGTTATGACACTTTTAAATCCAGCCTCAAGATATTTATTTCAAACCTATGATTTCCCCCCTCCTGTTTCATATCAGAACTATCCCACCTTCACTAACCCATGTCCTATCACCCTGCTTAAGTATACAACCTGTGTGAGCGTGTGTGCTTTTGAAAAACATTTGACTATTGAAATTTTATTTCATAGATTTTGTCTGCAGCGCACCATGTTTGTAATATCTGTTTGTTTAAACTATTGATTATTTATCACTGATTGCATGACTGTGTAAGATTAGGTTGAATGCATGTGCTTTGATTTGTCTTTGCAAGATATAGCGCTATATAAGTTCCATTTATTATTATTATTATTCTTGGAAAGAAGACTGAAGAGCCTGTGCGATATTGATGAAAAACAGTTTGCATTCCAGGCTGGCAAATCAACCATAGATGCAATATTTATTGTGAAACAACTGCAGGAAAAGTATATGGAGAAGAAAAAGAGCTTGACGCACATCTTTGTTGACCTGAAAAAAGCTTTTGATAAGAGTACCCAGAAAGGCAATCCAATGGGTCTTGAGGAAACAAGGTGTACCGGAGCACACCATCTCAATGGTTATGACTTTGTATAAGAACTCCAGATCAAAAGTGAAAACTATAATTGGGACGTCAGAAAGCTTTGAGATTAAAGTAGGAGTGCACCAAGGATCCGCATTGAGCCCTCTGCTCTTTATCCTCGTGATGAATGAAATATCCAGGGAAGTGGAGAGGCTAGAAGAGATCTGGGAACTGCACCAGATTTACGTTGGTCGGTCATGACGTAAAAAATGAGAAACGATGTTGAGAATCTGGAGTTTCAAGCCATGAATGAGTGTAGGAACGCTGGCTGATAAAAAACATTGTTTTTTATATACTGTTCAAAAACACTGGGTTTTTTTATATACTGTTAACTTTATCAATGGAAGCTATAATGTGTTGATGATATCGTATAGTTCTTTGTGAGTGAATTTTTTTTAATTGGGCCTGACTTTGGAAACCAAGCGTCACAACCACAACGGGTATTTAATCCACCCTCTATTTAATGTTCATGAAAAAGAAATGAAGATGTCGCTGCTTGGGAGTTTAAAACAACATCTGGGCATTAATTTGATACATTTTGTGTTTCAAATTACCAGTCTTTGAGGTCAGAAGAACAATCTGAATAAGGTATGCACCATGATGTCACAAATCCGCCATGTTGGAATGAGCACATTTTGTAAAAGAAAATTCAATATTTGTAAAAACAAGCACAAGCACTCATTAAAACATTTAAATTTTATTTCTTTAATTCAAACATAACCAGTTAACAGCATTCACCGCAGTTACAAACTAAATTCAGTCAAATGGTAGATGTGTGAAGAAGGTCACTATCATGCCTCACATGTTTCTGAGAATGACCTATATATAAGTGTGTGTGTGTGTGTTAGTTCTTCAGTTTAACGTCCTTCCACCAAAACGTGATATTAGATGGTTAAGTGTGTGCGTGTGCATGTATGTGTGTGCGTGCATGTGTGTGAGTGTGTGTATGAATATATATGTGCGTGTGTGTGCGTGCGTGCATGTGAATGAGTGTGAGTATATAAGTGAAATTGTGTGTGTTTGTGAGTGTGTGAGGGTATGTGTGCGTGCTTGCGCGCGCGTGTGTGTAAATACATCAGAGACATTGTGTAATGTATGTGTGTGTGAGTATGTGCGTGTATATGTGCATGAGAGCATGCGTTGTGTATGTATATATGTGTGTTTGTGTGTGTATGCATGTGTGTGTGTGCTTGTTTGTGTGTGAGTATGCGAGTATATGTGGGAGGCTTGCGTGTGTGTGTGTGTGTGTGTGTGTGTGTATGCGTGTGTGTGCCAATAAAATGACCTAAGCAACAAACAGTTATAAAGAACCTAGGGCCTTACTATTTGAAGAACTATAGGGGAATAATCAAGAGCATGTTTCTAAATCTTCAACCAGTCATGGATAACAAATAGAACAAGAAAAACTCCAAAAACTAACAATAGATACTATAACTAGCCATAAAGTTTGAACTTTGGGAACGTTAACATATTCTACGTAGATATTAACATTAAGTATGGGGTAAAAAATAAAAAAAGGGCATTTAGAGAGGTTTACAGAACATTCATTAAATGGTAAGCTTGAAAACAAGGTGATCAATCACAGGAAGATACTGACTGGGTTGTGTAGCAGACATTCAGAAATTCTGCAAAGAAGTATATCATTTTTTTTGGATGCTTTTAACCCTCTTGTTGTTGGATTCTACAGAGCTAAACTGCCTGTAGATTTTTAATTCTTTGCAGGTTTTCTACCCCCAACTGACTTACTTTACTCCTAAGACAATTGTGTGTGTGCATGACAAGCTATCAAGCTGAAATTTTGTCACAAGCTAGGTATGTCTTTGTACTTGCATTTAGGCGCAAGTTTATGTGTCTGGTCACCAGATGTCTTGTCATTGTCACCTTATTTGTCACCAATCACAGGTAAAAGTATGGTATATATGATAAAACAGCAAATCCTGCATGGATTTGACAATAGTTCATGCACGTTAGTGCCGAATAAGGAACTGATACCCAGCTGATGTGTTTACCAATGGTTATGTGCAATAATACTTCAAGGATGTGTCACACAATATCCCCATAGCACCTGTTGTTTTATGGTATGTCTCGAGGAGATAAGTTTTGTTTAACTACTTTTTCTTTTGAAAACAAGTCATATTCAATCAACATGTGACCTTTATACTGCAGTTCATAGCTGCGTGTGCTACCACATGTTTGTTAAGTGTACAGAAGTGTATTATTGTACATGACTGTCACACTGTCACCAGTGTCACAGCACAGGTGTGACAAATTCAAAACAACACAGAACTTCTGTAATCCTACAACATTTTAATCTTGGTAGTCTCTAAAGTAGTCGTAGTGGTGGTACAGGGTCACATCACATCACAAAAAGCACAAATTATGGATGTGTGGGTGTGTGTGTGTGTGGGGGGGGGGGGGGGTGTACCCATTGCTGTCACCTGTCGAACCTTGGCAGACCAGAGACCTATTTGTTTTCCTTTTTGCTATTTTCGTTATCGGCATATCCGTTTGTTTCTGCCATTGCAGTTTCAAAGCAAAAGTGTGGTAATAATGAGAAAACAGTCAAAAGGCATCACGTTTTCAGGCGTCTATGCCGCGGACCGGCCGGGAGGTAAAATTTCTCCAGTCAGTGTGTGTAGCACAGGTCAGGAATGTGCCCTGTAACACGTTATTTTCTAGCTCACTCTTCTCCCTAACTGCAGCATTTCCTTCCTCCTCTTCCTCGTAAGCGTTTAATATCGAACTCGCTTAACAATTCTCGTTCAAATGTTTCTACTTCCAAAACAATGACATTCAATTAATCGTCTCAAAGAAAACGCCTTTTTTTTCGCCATGCTGCACCATTGAAAAGCGTTTCAGTCGCTGGCTGTTATTTCTTCCTTCCCTCCCCACTACATGCATGTTAGTGGTCTAAATTTATCACTGGCATCCTCTGACACCCTCCCTGCATTGCCCCACCAATTTTCAGACATATAGTGTGAAAACCACGAGGTCTGTGTGTGATGGAAAAGTACTGCCCACGTGGGCAGCACCAACTGTCGGCTGCGGTCGTATTGGAATCTAGCGGTGGCCTCGGTTACTGTCGGCTGCGGCCGGATCGGGGTCAAGATAGTTACGGTTTACAGATAGATCACTCAATTCTTCTTTCTCGCCTCCAAATATGTTTGGTATTAACGGCATAGCCCTCACCTGGTTTACTTCATACCTCACAGACCGGTTCCAGAAAGTTATTGTAAACAAAATTCAATCAAAACCTGTCAAAATGGAATGTGGAGTCCCGCAGGGATCAGTCCTGGGCCCTGTTCTCTTTACTCTCTACACTGCTCCACTCTCACATATAATAAACAACCACCATATTGATCATCATTTCTATGCCGATGATACTCAGCTTCAGTGCAGTGATACTGTTGAAAACTTGCCTTCCCTCCTGACAAATATGTCCTACTGCCTTCAAGACATTCAAAACTAGATGACTCAGAACAGTTACAACTTAATGCCGATAAAACCGAAGCCATGCTCATAGGGACCCAACATAAACTTTCCTCTATCGCAAAAACTTCAATAGAATTCGGCAATACGTCAGTTCCTTTGTCCAACTCTGTGAAGTATTTAGGAGTAGTTCTTGACAACACACTCTCTATGAAAAAATTCATCACCCAGACCTGCCAGTCTTGCTACTATCAATTATGGCGCATAAGCGCGATTCGCAAGTATCTGTCCACTGATGCAACTTCCTAGCTTGTCACATCTCTCATTCTTTCACGTTTAGACTACTGTAATTCTCTTTTGGCTGGCCTACCAGCATCATCTATCCACTCTCTTCAACGCATACAAAACTCTGCAGCTCGACTGGTCTTAAGAAAGAAAAAATCTGAACACATCACTCTTCTGCGATCTCTTCACTGGTTGCCTGTCTCACAAAGACTGGAGTATAAGATCAATACCCTCTGTTTCAAATGTCTCCACAAATCTGCACCCTCTTATCTCTGTAACTGTCTTCACCTGTACACTCCATCCCGTTCCCTTCGTTCAGCCGCAGATACTTTGTGCTTTCGAACACCCAGATTCAAACAAACCACTGTTGGCCGTCGCTCCTTCTCTGTTTCTGGTCCATCCACCTGGAATGACCTCCCTCTTTCACTTCGCCAAAAGCCTTCACTTGATACCTTCAAATCCAGCCTCAAAACACACTCATTTCCTACCTGAGACTTTTCCCCCACACATCTGTCACTAATTTTCAACAGCATCTTTCACCTTCTAAGTGTTGTTCCGTGTGTGTGTGTGTGTGCGTGTGCGCGCATATTTGAAATCTGTTGTTCATTATGTTTAAGGAGAGTTGCATGCCTGTAAATGATTGAGTGCAAGCGCTTTGATTTGTTTGTTTTTTTACAAGATTCAGCGCTATATAAATTCCATATATTATTATTATTATTATAATAATTCTAAAAGTAACGGATCTTTCAATGTCATAGAAATGATTTCTTTAATTCTAGGACAACCAGTAAGTAGATGTCTGACGCTAATTTGTTTTCCACACATGCATAGTATGTGCGAAGAGAATTTAAATGGAATCTATAAACCAAGATTGATATATTTCTGGAAGCAGACATAGGTGTCTTTGCACAGAAACGCTTAATGTTTTGTACATCCGTCATATTTAGGCAATTTTGAGTGTAATAACAATTAGAATTTACAATTTTTTAATTGCCTTATTCTAGGAAGTATGCTTTAAAAGTTCATAACCCTCTCGCAAGTCTAAGGGAATATTGACTAAAAGTGATCCTTCAACATTGCATGCTCCTCGTCGCGCAGCTCTATCGACCCATTCATTAGGAATGATCCCACAGTGGGAAGGAACCCAGCAAAAAGTTACACTGATGCCTTTCAACGATACAATAATTTTTTTTTTTTTAAATCCTTTTATATCGAGGATAATGGAATAAGCACTCATGTGCTTTTTTACATCCAGTCCCCGTGTGTATGCGGTTTTGTAAAGTATGTCATCTGTTCCCACCAACACACAATGGCCTACTCTTACGAAAAGCGGAACAGGATTAAACGATGTGCGCAAGGAACGAGGAAACACCCCCCCCCCCCCCCCCCCCCCCCCAAAAAAAGGAAGAAAAAGATGAAAAAAGACAACAACAAAAATGTAAACACGCCACTTAAAATATGTTATGTGTTTTTTTAGGGCGCCACATACTTGTTAAATAAATTGCAAAGCGTAGGTAGTAAAGCACTCAAGTTATCTCCTGGAGTTCCTTTTCATGCATCTATTTTAGGCTCTTACAAGGAAACAGGTGTACCTCTGGAGGAACACAGAGAATTCTGTGCTGCAAAGTATGTTTTGAGAACGATTCTAGGAACAAATACTCCAGGAGATAACTTGAGTGCTTTACTACCTACGCTTTGCAATTTATTTAACAAGTATGTGGCGCCCTAAAAAACACATAACATATTTTAAGTGGCGTGTTTACATTTTTGTTGTTGTTGTTGTCTTTTTTTTCATCTTTTTTCTTTTTTCTTCCTTTTTTTTTTTTTGGAGGGGGGTGTTTCCTCGTTCCTTGCTGTTACAACACTGTTACAACCCAGTCAGTATCTTCCTGTGATTGATCACCTTGTTTTCAAGCTTACCATTTAATGAATGTTCTGTAAACCTCTCTAAATGAACAGCATGTTTGATTTCAGTGATCATTTCTAGTCTAGTATTTTGATTTAAGAAATTTAATGCGCACAATACAGATTTGGAATCAACGCATAGTACAATTTTCAAATCTTTGTGAGGAAGTGGAACAAAATAGTTGAGAGCCATCAATATTGCCAAGAGCTCTGCAGTAAAGATAGAAACGCCACTAGTTATATTATATATTTTCTCAATGTTATGGGCTGGTATAACGAAGGCTGCACCTATCTGTTCCTTATCAAGTTTTGATCGTCTGTGTATATTTTTAAGTGGTCTGAATAGTGAGTGTCAATATGCGAATTCACTAAACTTGCAAGTATGTTAGGTGAATCGCTTTTTGATAGATTTGTGTGACACATGTCAAATATTGGCTTATTCATTTCCCATTCAGGGACAGCTGAAAAAGATGGTGTAACAGCAAGAACGTTTTCATCAATTTTAGAATCTTTGAAGATATCCGAAGTGTACGTCTTTATAGATGTTAGTGATTCAATTGACCAAGCTCGTTTAACAAAATTTATATCCGATCTTAAGCTAACTTCAGTCAGAATAACGCCCAGAAATTTAACATGATTGGTATATAGTATTTCAGTGTCATCTACAGTAAAAAAAGGAAGGTTCCCAGGGTCATAACCTGAATTAAAAAGCATCATATTTGTTTTTTCAAACGACAAGCTAAGCCCATTTTCTGTCATAAATGAGCTGATTTTATTCACTTCAGACTGATGAAGTTTCTCTATATAGTTTAAAGTTTGAAGTGGAGTCTTTCATTTTAATGTCACCTTCATCCACAAGCAAATGTCATCCGCATACTGAACTAAAACTGAATCTTTTGACAACATTTTGGGTAAATCAGCTATTAGTATATTAAATAAAATAGGGGCAATTACAGAACTTTGGGGTAAACACATATCCAAAGTTCTTGTATTTGAATATGTAACTCCTATTCTTGCCTGAATAGATCTATCTGTCAGAAAATGTTTGATGAAATTAAACATACAACCTGAAATTCCAACAGATTTTAATTTATGTAAAAGTCGACTGTGCCATACTTGCTCATATGCCTTTTTTATGTCAAAAAAAGTTGCAAGAATACTTTTACGTCTGGCAAACTGTTGTTTGACTTGTGTTGTGAGTTTTACTAGATGTTCAATAGCCGATCGACCTTTCCTGAATCCAGCTTGATTCACAGGAATGATTTTGTGTGTGTGTGCGCATGTGTGTGTGTGCGCGCATGCGCTTATGTGTGTGTGCGTATGTGCATGTGCTTGTGTGTATGATATATGATGGGCCACAGCACCTACATGTACACACCTGCTTCCTGGCTGAGTGTCAGCATCAAGACATTCAAGTTGATAGTTTTCTCGAGCATATGTGTGCTGTGTGCATCTTCTTGTATTTACATGTGTGTGTACATGTGTGTACACGCATGCATGTTTTGTGTGCGTGCATGCATGTGTGTGTGCATTCATGTGTATAGTGCATGCGTGCATGTATTTGTGCCAGTGTGTGTGTATGTGTGCTCGTGTGTGTGTTTATTTACTTTATTTTATTTTGGAGTCTAAAGAAAGCTTGTTTAAAGCTTATTTTAAATAGTGCTTTGCTTGTCGTTTTTTGACAATTCACTGTGCAAGAGGATGTGTGAAAGACACAAGGGTAGTTTACGGCTGAACACGGCTACAGCGCAAGCCGCTAGTGCCCCCTATCCTTTGCCCTGTTTATTTATATCCATGCCCTGCGAGCAGCGAGTCCTGAACTTTGACTTAGGAACTAAATGAGGCAATGACTGAATGAGAAGCAGTGGTGTTGTGGTGTGATCTCTGTCCCTGAAATTTCCCCACCCTCATCTACTAGAATTAATTGGTAGTCATGTGCTCGTCTTTTTAATGAGATGATAAACCAAGGGTCTGTATCAGTGTATGCAACACCTATTTAGCGCACATTAAAAATCCCACGGCAACAAATTAGTTGTCCCTGGCAACATTCTGTAGAAAAAAAGCCACTCTAAATTTTACAATGACAGGGAAATAAGATCACATGCAGACAGGAGAGAAAAAAAGAAAAGGGAAGGGGGGAGGGGGTTAGTGCTGCTCTTGTGGCAACGCGCTCTCCCTGGGTAGAGTAGCTTGAATTTCACACAGAGAAATCTGCCGCAACTTAAACTAAAGTCGTATACAATACAAAACAATTTTAAAGGTTTTTTTCTGTCATTAGCACTGCAATCATGCTTTTACAGTTTTAGGTATGGAGGTTCTTATGCTTTTTAAAATTTTTATTCTTTTATAAATCAGATTCATTTATTCATGAATATAAGAGGGAGGGTGGCAGGATGGTTTAAGACGTTCACCTGCCAACAAGTAAACCATGAGGTTCTGGGTTTGATTCCCAGGATTGTGTTCACAATTGATGTGTGTGCGTGTGTGTGTGTATGTGTGTGTGCGCATCCGCACGTGTGTGTTAATGTGTGTGTTCTTGACATTTTATTTGAAGTCATTTTGGAATGTTTTAACCAATATGAAATATAGCTTTTTGTGTCTTTGAGATTTTTGATGTGTATCAATCTGCCTGTCAGTATTGTAGTTGCCCTTCATGGGATGATTAAAGTGTTTTTGACTTGACTTGACTTGACTTGCCCTTTCTTCCTAGTTTGATGAAAAAAAATCGAACTGAATGTCAAAGTCCTTTGAACGAGACTATAAACCAAGGCCTTGTGTGCAAATGCACACAGAACATTTTACACACATTTTAAAAACCTTTCTGCTTTTTGGAAGAGTAGGCCAATGTGTGTCGGTAGGAACGGACAGAAAAAAACCAGCATGCACAAGGTGTCATGTTTAGACACCATCCTCGAAGCCGGAATGCACTTACCTAAATGGTGGGGAGTAAAAATGATTACAGTAAAAATGGTAATGGTGTTCCATAACCTATAAGGTTGTAGGAGAGTGATGCATCAGAGAGTATACCAGGCATGATACTGAAGGAAAAGCGTTTTTCCTTGAAATGTTTTGGGGTCCAGGGGGCATTTGCCCCCTGGCAGAGTCAAGGGGCAGAACGTCTTGTGGGGGTAAGGGGGCAACGCCCCTTGAAGCTGAAGGGTTTTCAGCAATTCTTGGCTGTAGAAAAGCCTCTCCTTGAATTAATTTCACTTCTTCATACTAAGTAATCTCTGCCCTAAAATAAGCTCTCCTTTACCAGTCATTTCTTCAACCTAAATGAGGTTTTATACCCAAGTAATCACATAGCAATCATAGTGTGTGTGTTTGTGTGTGTGTGAGAGAGAGAGAACTGTGTGTGTGTGTGAAAACTCTGTGTGAGAGACAGACAGACAAAGACAGAGAGAGACAGAAGTTGTGTGTGTGTTGTGGGTATGTGTGTGAGAGAGACTAGAAGAGAAGAGAAAGAGAGTGTTTGTGAGAGAGAGAGAGGAAGAGAGAGACAGAGAAGAGAGAGAGAGAGAGAGAGAGAGAGAGAGAGAGAGAGACAGACAGAGAGAGAGAGACAGAGAGAGAGAGAGAGGCTGTCTCCATGAAAAAGAAAGGGGAGGCTGGTCAGCCTGCTGATTGTTTTGTAAACAGTGCTGCTTTCTGACCACACACACCGCTGAAGTGGAACAGTCAGTGAAATCCCCCAACCACCACCCACTCTCCCTACCATCCCCTTTCTGGTCCATCCCTTTCATGAAACCTGATACCTATGGTTGATACACATGGCCTGCTTCTTTCAACAGAGACAGGCCACTTGCTACCTAGCGATGTCAAGAAGCGAAGGGAAGTAATCCCAATGGAAGAGTTTACATCCCTTTAGGCCTTTCCCCCCCCCCATTTTTCCTTTTCACAGATTTCCATGAATGGTCACCCATCCAACTGGTAACCATGCTTGATGCTGTTTAACATTGGCTGGGGGAAAACGAGTGCTCCGACTATTGAGCTATCCTGTTCCTTAAAAAAATAGCTGCATACGTATAAATCCCACCATTGGTGAACCTTGGAGCTCTAACCAAGGAACGGGAAAACAAAGTTTATTCCATATGTAATCAATTGTTGGAAGCCTTTTTAAAAAAAAAAAAGGGGGGGGGTGGTAAACAAGAGTGTTGAAACAAAACTTCAAGATGGAGAAGCGAGAAAGCACTAAACTTGAGAGATAGTGAAAGATGGGTTAATGGTTGAAGGATGAGAAAGAGAAAAATTGGTGACCAAATTTTCAGGGAGTGGAAATGGTACTGATGTTAATTCCAGGGGGGAAAAATCCCCTCAAATGGGCGTCTTGGTAGTGGGTGGAACCAGGAATGTCAGATGATCACGAGCTTTAGTGAACGCTCAAACAACTATGAACGTGACTACCCTGCCCCCATCATCATCATAATAATAATAATAACAACAACAACAGTAGCAATAGCAATAATACTAAGCACATATTTACTAACTTAGCACATGCCAGTTGACGGTAATCATCCAAAGGCAACATGCCGACTTCATTATATGTTCCCAGGGCTGAGGCGTGATAAGGCACACCAAGAGCCAGCCTGTATGATTTGCAGTCTATACTCTGTAACTTTTTAAGTAAATACTTAGGAGCACTGAAAAAGACCTCTTGATCATACGATAATTTTGAACGAATAAGAGATGTAGCTAAATATTTCAGATTTAATGTGTCTTGGCCCCAAAACTGTTTACTTACCATCTTCAAAAAGTTTAAGCCTTTCTTTGCTTTAGTTAAATTTGTTGATATGTGCATTCCAAGTTAGCTTAGAAGTGAGAATAACACCCAAGAACTTTACGATGTCTTTATACTCAATCATACTGGTCCCAATTCTAAATGCTGGTAGGTCATCTGGATTACTGCCATTGTTAAAAAGCACAGTGTACGTTTTTTCTGTGGATAACATAATTCCATTTTCGAGTTTATAATTATCGCTGTTGTTAAGCTGGTTCCTTTTTAATGTAGTTTAAGGCTCTTTTTGGTGTGTTTCGTTTCATAGAAACATTCATCCACATACATATACATCATCTGCATACTGCACTAAGATGACTTCCTTTGACAATTTCATAATATGGAGATCATGCAGCAAAACATTAAATAACAGAGGCGATATCACAGAACCTTGGGGTAGTCCCATATGAAGAGATATAAAACTTGAATACGATTTAGCCACTCTAACCTGTATACTTCTGTTACTGGTGTTAGTCAAAAAACCTTTTAATATGATTATAGAAATGCCCAGAAAAACCCAGGTGTGCTTAGAAACAAAACAACAGAAAACTTTATTTCAGAAGAAATAGAAATAAAATCAGAATTTATTTTTCCTAAAAGAGCGAAATATATATCCTCTTTAATGCCCGTAAGTACATATGTGTCTGATCTGGTACAAAACTCTGAAGTCAATCAACACAGCATGGACACACGAGAAGCAATCTTACCTTGCCCATCATGGGAGATGAATAAAGCACACTTTGATATAGAGGTGTCTAATGAAAACAAGAATGACAACCAGAATATAATGGTTTCTGATGTCCGATCCCACATCCATCATAAATATTTTGACCATTTACAAATTTATACAGACGGATCACGTCTAGATAATCAAGAAACAGGTTCTGCTTTTGTTATACCAGCGTTAAAAATTGAAAAATCATATTATGTTGGTAAACATCACTCGATATTTACAGCAGAACTTGCAGCAATACTAGTGAGTCTTACTTATATTCTTGATTTGCCGTTGTGTGTATTTCAAATCCTTCTTTGCGTTGATTCTAAATCGGCATTGTATGCTTTAAAATCGCCATGTTACAAGAAAACTTCGAAAATCATATTAGAGATTAAGCATGTCATACATCTCTTAACCTTAAAGGGCATAAGTGTGAATTTCTGTTGGGTGCCTTCACACACTGGGTTCTTTCCAAACGAATGGGCAGATAGAGCTGCCAAAAAGGGTGCAAAACATGGACGGGATGCAATAGAAATGCATGTGCCTTTGTGCTTTATCCTTACAAGAGGGGTATATCTTACTAGAACTAAAATCATGGAGAAAGGTCACCGAAACTAATCAGCAAAATGATAGATCTTTAACTAGAACTGCAATCAATACCGATTATTTAACAGTGGTGAACCATTCAGAAGTTAGTACAAGTGTTTTATGTCAAGAAGAATCAATACTTTACTTTACAGAATGAAACTAAATGCATTGATAACCAAATTCAGCAAAATTGGTAAATGTCTCTGTGGTGAGAATATCACCAATATTCATATACTTTTTGACTGCCAGAGTGTAAAGCCTTTCATGTCTCATTTTTCTGAAAACTCCCTCACTAGCATATTCAGTAATCTAAAACTGGCATTTGAAATTGTGAAGGTCTTTGCCACAGTCCCATAGGACATTTGTTACAGTTACATTAACGTTAATGACTTGATTTTGTTTTGTTTTTTAAATTCCTGCTGCATTGCCAAGTTTCTTTTCCAGATTTTTTTCTTTTTGAAACACATGTGGGTTTTTGTTTTGTTTTTTTGTTTGTTCTTGTTTTTTTAACAACACATCCACCTCTCCCGTTTTTTCCCTGTCCAATATCACTAGAAGTGAACAGACAAAAAATTGAAGTCAACAACAACAATACTAACATCAATAATAATGATGATGATGATAATGACTTTTACAGGTTCCTGTTGTCTAGATCCAAGTGGCAGGCCAAGTTCTATGACCACAGAGAAACACAAAGCTTACTGATTTTGTTCTTACAAGCAACAAGAACACAATCAACAAGGCCACAAATCGAAACCATCAGATAAACTAAGACAAAGGCAGTAGCATAAGAATAAAAGATACACACCTGTTGATAATCTGGCATCTTGCTTGAACTGCCAGGTGTGGCGACTACCCCCTTTCCAGAGTCCATGATGCCTGCCATCATTTGAAAGTGTTCCCTTGTATAATCTGCTTCAGTTCTGAAGTCTGTATTGGTCAGGGTGGTGTCCAGCATTTCAGCAGAGCTCATGTCATTGCCATTGAATTCAGAATCCGAGAGGGGCTCGCTCTTCACCTTCATCACAACAGGATAAAACTTGCTATCGGGGCCTCCGCAACTGTCCATGTTCCTTGGAAAGACTGGAACAGATGACACGTTGACGTAGAAACCTCCATCATTATCAGTCTCAAATTTTTCGTTATCCTCATAGGTGTTTTCGTCACCCATCCCAGAGCTTTCAGAACTGTTCGTGTTCTCAGTGATGTCAGGAGTGGCAGATTCCTCCATGTGGTTATCAGATTCTTCTGCATTCCTTAGACTGTCAGGGATGGTAGATACATCAATGTAGAAGGAATCCCTTTTCACCTCTTCTGTTCTTTCTCTGTCCACTGACTGAAAGGGGCGATACATACTGTCTGTCTCATAGTCATCATCTGGTTCCCTTTTAATGAAAGGCAGGGAACTGCTCAGCCTGGACGGCTGAGATGTGTCACTCATGTCGGTTGATGGCACTTGTAGTACTTGAGGCATCTGAAACAAATTTGATTTATCACTTATTATATTTTCTGCTAAATACTGCTACGGAAGTACGTTCTCAAAAGTGTATGCAGAGAGAAAGAGACACACACACACACACACACAGAGACAGAGAGCAAAAGGCACGGATGCATCTAAGACCTAGGGGTTTATGTATGTGTGTATGCATGCATTTGTAGTCTCATCTGAAGGGCTTTCAGGGGAGTGAAGTCATGTCAGTGCTGCTTCTTCAGGACAAAAACACCTGAATCCCCTTGTTATGAGCTGAGATTTAACACTAATCCCAGACCTAAAATTCTCTTGTGCACATTAAAATTCAAACACACTTTGTGTATACATGGATGCACACATCCATTCAAATATTTATACTGACTGAAAGATGGAATAAAGCAGCGTGCTCGCTCTCCAATGTTGCAATCTCACAGCCACATACGTGTACACAAACTATCCCAAAACTTCATTGAGATCACACACATATAATTATCAGAAAGAACCATCAAACACACAATCATATTACATTCACACTCACACTGGGAGTTAATAGTTAATAACAATTCACATCAAACTTGCTATTCCAGAAACTTCATGAGATTTCACATGTGTAACTATCAAAAAGAAACCATCAAATACTCAACATACACAATCATGTTACATTCACATTAACTTTTGACTTAATACCAATTTCATATCAAACTTGGTGCCCGCTTTCCCAGCCACATAACAGTATATTCTGGAATCCCATGCTCCAGGCCAAGGTGGAAGTTATCTGGGTCGTCCAACATCAGGACCCTTTGCTCCCCACACTGTCCACTGCTTAACATATTGTTGTACACCTGGCTTAGAACACAGACTATCCATATTCTGTATCTCCAGTAACTGTCTGTCAAGTTGCAACAAAACTGAGAACATTTTTATTCTCCATTTATTATTATTACAAATATTCCTAACTTTGACTTTATTTTCTTATCTTCTATTACTAGGTTTTCTTTCAATCAGTAACAGATTAGGTTATACATATGTTGACCTACATTTTAGATAAAAAGAATGAAGTCTGTAGATCTGTCTATCATCACAACTGTTCACTGATCTACATCCTTTGATATGATTAACTCTGTTAGTTTCTTTTGTTTCACTAACTTCAAAACTGTTAAAGTTCATTTAGGAATTTGCTACAGTCCAGTCATGTCAGAGTACAGTCAAAATAAACAAATGAACAAGCAAAGATGTTACTCTCAACTTGGTGAAGACTAGTCAGCTTCACCTACAGCAGAAATACAATTGTAGCTTCCATTATAACTTAGACAATCAGTTCCAACCATAAGTAGTAAATCTATTATTCACTAAGCTGCTAAACCAGCAGCAAAAAGTTCAGTCTCCCATTCATCCCAGGGAGGAACTATGCAGCACAGCCTTCTGCCTGCCTCAGTGTTGATTCTAGGATTTCAAAATAAAGGACCCAAGGGCCCCTAAAATGAAAAGTAAGGGGCATTGCCCCCCCCACCCCCCCCCCCCTCCATCCTTTCATAAAAAGGGGACAAGTAGTATTTGCTCACAGTACCCTCAGAACTCTTAGTTTCTGCTATTTTTTCAAGGAAGAGAAACACAACAAACAAGCAGATACGTAGGCAGAAAGGATTAAATATTCACTTTAAGTGTTGCAGTTAATCTGTAGTAAGCACTTGTGACACAGGAGAGGGGAGAGAGAGAGAGAGAGAGAGAGAGAGAGAGAGAGGAGAGAGAGAGAGAGAGAGAGAGAGAGAGAGAGGGTGTCAAATTTCTATTTCCAGAGTTCGGGAGATAGATCTAGATTAGTCAAGAGGTAAAAGCCAATATCAAAGGGGTTTTTTCTTGCCTAGATGGTACACTGGAGAGAGAGAGAGAGAGAGAGAGAGAGAGAGAGAGAGAGAGAGAGAGAGAGAGAGAGAGAAGAGAGCGAGCGAAAAGTCAATATTTCCATTCAGAGAGACAGATCTAGATCTACATAAGTTAAAACCAATATCAGTCTTGTTTCTGTCCCCACCTTAAGATCATACAGGGGATAGAGAGAGAGAAAGACAGAGACAGAGAGTGAGAGATAGAGAGGGAACTCTGAACATTTTTATTGTACTTCGGCCTTGGGCCACAATACAAGTGAAGGGAATAAAGTGAGTGGTAACAAGTAAACAAAAAAATTCAATCAACTGTCTAGAAATGCAACATGTTCAAATACCACTAAGGGCATTATCATCCTCAACAGTCATGACTAAGAGCATGGTCACTGTCACTATCAGTGATTACAATCCAGACACACATCACCATTATCTTCATCACCTTCAATATAATTGTTTATGCTATAAGTTAACATCCATTACAGTGAAATCTGAGTCACTTCTCATGTTAACATCAGTATAGACTTAATATATAGCTTTTCACAGAGAGAGAGAGCGAGAGCGAGTCAAATTTTTATTTCCACATTTAGAGAAAGATCTATACCTAGATTTAGATAACAGGTTAAAGCCAATGTCAAAGTCTTGTTTTCCCCCAGATCTTACAGAGAGAGAGAGAGAGAGAGAGAGAGAGAGAGAGAGAGAGAGAGAGAGAGAGAGAGAGAGTTGTCTAACTGATGGAAGTCTTTCTGAAGTTTTATCTTGTACAGCCGACTGGTGATGGGCAGTGTTCTTGTGAGAGTGATGTTTTAACCCTAGTAGCGCTGAATATGCAGCAACAAGCCTCACTTCTATTGGCTGAATTAACATTGGCTAGCATTGTTTTGGAGGAGGGTGGGCTCAAACAACCCTTGATATTGATATATAAAACTGAATTAAATGTGTTAAGCTATATATCACTGGAAAGAACAGATAATATGCTTTTAAATGAGTGTAATTTTATAATAATGTGTAGTGATTATGATTATGTAAAAAAAATCGACAAAAAAAAAATCGTGTGCGCACTACTGATCACTGTTCCATTGTCAGGGCCCCAGATCGATTTTAACACGATAAGCAAAGTTCTTGCGGTGCATAAATGTCATGATTAGGTAAACACTATTTCTTGACATTAGTTTTCAAAAAATAAGGAGTTTGTATCGCTTTAACGGTCACCAAATACTCGGAAAAGTTCAGCGAAGGAACATGAAGCTAACGAGAGCACCTACTCCGGCTTGTGATTGGCTGCTGCAATCACGTGTCCGGAATCCGCCATCTTGGTTTTTCGTCTGCTACGACAGAACGGCCTGTCGTATTGTTTGATAGATGATAACTTTCCCCATCTCCAATGAAGAGAAGCTGCACTGGCTAATTAGGTAAGTGATGCTTACCGCGTGGTCTTTCCGCGCGTTTTTCCTCCATTGCGTTCGATACGACGGAAGCACCTCAAGTTCAAGCAGTTTTCTCAACTTGTCTGTGTTTTCTACCTCTCAACACCATGAACTTCTCAGGTGAGTTTTTTCGTGTTTTGATCGAGAAGCGTTAAACTATTACAAAAAGTTAGATGACATGTGTAGTAAGATGTGTGGATACCATAAAAATTGTTATAATTGTCAGAATTGTGTGTGTGTATACGAGGGTGGGCGGGTGTGCGCGCGCATGCACGCGTGTGACATTTGTGTGTGTGTGTGAGAGAGAGAGAGAGAGAGAGAGAGAGAGAGAGAGAGAGAGAGAGAGAGAGAGAGATCCAAACACTTGTACTGAAAGATAAGGCCGTTTTAGGAACACAGAAGTTTCAGTTTCACACTGTGGCAAGATTTGAACTTCAAGAAGTACTCTACAACTTGAACTTCAATCTGTGTCACCGTGTTCTGTTGTCT
This sequence comes from Rapana venosa, assembly GCA_028751875.1. NCBI lineage: Eukaryota > Metazoa > Mollusca > Gastropoda > Neogastropoda > Muricidae > Rapana > Rapana venosa. Next base: position 46,617,115 of record CM054154.1, read on the forward strand.
GACGTCACACTGACATTTTTCAAGTAAAAGTCGTAAACTGGCTTACTTTATCACACTCTCAATATCAACTGAAGCATAGAAGTAGGCCTAGAGAGGTTCCGTGAAATGGGAGGAGTTCGACAACAGAGTCACTGTTTATTAGCGGACGAAAAACCAAGATGGCGGATTCCGGACACGTGATTGCAGCAGCCAATCACAAGCCGGAGTAGGTGCTCTCGTTAGCTTCATGTGCGAAAGGATCGACGCCATCGCGACCGTCATGGCGGAATGTGCGAAGTGGTGGCTTTCTATGACGAAAATACAAAGATCGCTTGATTTCATGTAATGCAAAGTATTCAGCAGCATAGCGATTTGACTCAACAACAGTTATTTCGAAGCCTCGTTGCGTCAAAATAAAGTAAAACAATCTGTGACGTCGAAATCGCCGAGTAGCGAAGAAGTCCATCCAGCAAAAACTAGCACCGTTCGATTCAGTCCGATCGCGATCGATTTTTACCAAGTTTTTCAAAAATATTCCACAATCCTTACCTCATCATCTCTCTCATTGTTTATTTCAACCACATCCAGCCTCTAAAACTCCTCCTCGCTGTCAATATTGTAAAAAAGCTCGAAAAACGCTTGAAGAAATTCTAGTGCAAACACTGGCCGCCATTTTTGTTGAAGACGATCTCGGCTGGTCCGAAAAAAAACAAAAAAACCACTCTTAACCAATCAGATTCTTCGTTGCTTGTGTGTGTCAAACGACCTTCACCCCTTTCTGCGGGCCTACAACGGCCTTAACATTCATTGGCTGACCTTTGAAAGCGAAAGTAAGCTTTCAACTATGACCACCCACGTCATCCCGGAATATTCCGGGATCCGCCACACAGCCTAGACCCGCCTTTACCGGAATATTCCGGGAACCGCGCTACTAGGGTTGAGTTGTTCTGAAATTAGGGCAATCTCCTTTAGTGAATGCATTGTTCTTTCCATGTTTGATACACAGCCAGCAGATAGCCTACCCCATGCCATGATCACTGTTCTCAAGCCTGGGCTACTTGTCTTGCTAGATCTACCAGCTCTGAACCTGCTGGGACATGGTGTCTATCTCCTCAACAATCTCTGTCCCAATCACGTCACTTATTTATGGAGTACAAGGCCTCTTGGCTGATGACTTAAATGAAGAGCACAACAGAGCAGGACCAGCTGCTTTATTATGAAGGCTTGTAGGTGTGAATCAGAAAATCTTGCTGCCCCTGGGGTAGCCTACCAACCTAAAGATCGCTGCAGGAACTGACTTGGACGAACTACAGTTACTGTGATTGGTCAAAAGTGAGAAGCTTAGCCAACCAGAAGCACCATTGGAGAACTTCAGGAAGTAGCTTAATTTTAGAGATAATACAAAGGGCAGTTGCAATGGTGCACTGTTTGTTCAAAAACACACTGTCCAGGATTTTTCGCTCCATTAGGGCGCACTGCCCACATCATTTTGCAGCAATTTTTGAAAAAATGTGGGAATCCTGCAAGGGCCCTCTAGAATTAACACTGCTGCCTTACTTTGTCACCAACTGTCTTCTCTGACTGGGCCTAGACTAGAACTTTCCTTCAAACAAAGAACATCACTTCCTGTTTTAGGCAACACTCCACAACTAAAATTAAACCCAAAACTTTGGTAACACTCCACAAGTGTAAAATGCAGCCAAACCAAGTAGTATCACCCCTCAGTGGTGGCTCAAACCCAGGTCATCACATTGGAAGTGCAATGCATGTTTTACATCATCTGTACCTTTGATTTGCAATCCATACTTCTGCGCTACAGCACTTCAAAATCACTTTTAAGAAGAGTGAAAAGTGGTGGATTATATTTCATCACTTGCAAGTACGTCCAAAAGTAACAACCATCGGATGGTTATTATCTTATTGTTCTTGACAAGTGGTTGCTCCTTGTTTGAACTTTACTACAGCCAAGGCTATGTATTTCAAAATGAGGCTAGTTTTTCTGCACAATCAGGAAGTAAACAAGAAGATGATGCATGTGAATGATGTCCAATATTTTGAAAACATAGCAATTGTTAGATTCATAACATTCAATGCTGATAAACTGGAGTTTGGTTGGGTGTTTTTTTTTTTAAACAATTCTGGTTATTATTTTGTATACCAATGGAAATAAAATGGGTTTAGTGCCATCTCCATGCACACTTTATGAATGTCTGATGAAATAACAGTATATATAGCCATGAAGTAAGAGAAACAACTGTCAGAATATATGTATACACATCATTTTCATTTACTAATTTAACTAGTCTGTGTTGTCCTGTCAGTGTTAGAAGAAGTAACAATGAAGAAAAACTCTTTTGAGAATGCACTAAGACCTATCCTTGCTTGCTGAAGTCTTCAAGTTCAAATTTTGAATATGAAAGTACTGAAATTGAAAGCAACATATGGCCACCACAGCCTTGTTACAACTGTCAGATGAAAGTTCATGATTGTGGTTACTGTAATTCGGTCTTTTTCATGTGCATTTACTGGAAACACAATAGAAAAAAATCATATTGTTGATATACAATAGCCATTGACAGAAACATGACAAATTGGGTGGCATTGCTCTAATGGTAGGATGCTCTCCTGAGGGACAGCAATCCCAATTTCACACAGATATCTTTCATTTCATTTTACTTCACGTTGTTAGAGTATAATAATTGTGACCCGTTTTTACAAAAGGCGTCTTAACCCTCTTGTTGTTGGATTCTACAGAGCTAAACTGCCTGTAGATTTTTAATTCTTTGCAGGTTTTCTACCCCCAACTGACTTACTTTAATCTTAAGACAATTGTCTGTGTGCATGACAAGCTATCAAACTGAAATTTTGTCACAAGCTAGGTATGTCTTTGTACTTGCATTTAGGCGCAATTTTATGTGTCTGGTCACCAGATGTCTTGTCATTGTCACCTTATTTGTCACCAATTACAGGTAAAAGTATGGTATATATGATAAAACAGCAAATCCTGCATGGATTTGACAATATACATGCATGTTAGTGTCGAATAAGGAACTGATACCCAGCTGATGTGTTTACTAATAGTTATGTGCAATAGGGCTTCAAGGATGTGTCACACAATGTCCCCATAGCACCTGTTGTTTTATGGTATGTCTCAAGGAGACAGAAGTTTTGTTTAACTATTTTTTCTTTTGAAAACAAGTCATATTCAATCAACATGCGACCTTTATACTGCAGTTCATATCTGCGTGTGCTACCACATGTTTGTTAAGTGTCAGAAGTGTATTATTGTACATGACTGTCACACTGTCACCAGTGTCACAGCACAGGTGTGACAAATTCGAAACAACACAGAACTTCTGTAACCCTACAAAATTTTAATGTTGGTAGTCTCTAAAGTAGTCGTAGTGGTGGCACAGGGTCACATCACATCACAAAAAGCACAAATTATAGATGTGTGGGGGTATGTACCCATTGCTGTCACCTGTCGTACCTTGGCAGACCAGAGACCTATTTTATTTTCCTTCTGGCTATTTTCATTATTGGCATATCTGTTCATTTCTGCCATTGCAGTTTCAAAGCAAGGTGTGGTAATAATGAGAAAACAGTCAAAAGGCATCACACTTTCAGGCGTCTAAGCCGCGGACCCGGTCAGGAGGTCAAATTTCTCCACAGTTGTGTGTGTAGCACAGGTCAGGAATGTGCTGTGTAGCACGTTATTTTCTGGCTCACTCTTCTCCCTAACTGCAGCATTTCCGTCCTCCTCTTCCTGGTTAAGCGTTTAATATCGGATTCACTTAACCATTCTCGTTCAAATGTTTCTACTTCCAAGACAATAACATTCAATTAATCGTCTCACTAATCAGATGAGTCGTCTGCTTCCAAAGAAAACGCCATCTTTTTCCGCCACACTGCACCATTGAAAAGCGTTCCGGTCGCTGGCTGTTATTTCTTCCTTCCCTCCCCACTACACCCATGTTAGCGGTCTAAATTTATCACTGGCACCCTGTGACACCCTCCCTGCATCGCCCCACCAATTTTCAGACACATAGTGTGAAAACCACAAGATCTGTGTGTGATGGAAAAGTACTGCCCACGTGGGCAGCACCAACTGTCGGCTGCGGTCGTATTGGAATCTAGCGGCAGCCTCCGTTACTGTCGGCTGCGGCCGGATCGGGGACAAGAGGGTTAAGGTATAACTGGTTCAAACTGAGTTGTTACATTTTCTGAAATCTACATATCATTACCTTTCTTTTGATGTATGATACATTATTCTACCTATAAAATTGACAAAGTTATGGGTGTTTGAAATGGGTGACCCAGCGATTTCACATTCTGAGAAAATCGGCTTTAAAGTTTTTCACCACTCTGGCTAACTAACACCTTAGCAACGGGTACTTCTATTCAACTGATGATGGCCAAATTTGGCACGGTGTTAAAACATACTATTTCACGGCATCAGACAAAAAAATACTGTACATATTGACTGTCATCGTTGTGATATTTAGCTCTAACCCCCCCCCCCCCCCCCCCCCCAAAAAAAACAACCCAACCAACCAACAAAAGGGCATGAAGTGGAAGAACCTTGGACAGGGGTTAATCTCAAGGAGACTTGTTAATATCTGACTAGCATATTTCCAATAAAATTAACTCAGTCAGCTGAAAACATGTAGAATCTAATAAATGATACTTGGTTACATATGAATTAAAATATAATAGTTGTATTAAAAATAATAACTACATACCGGGTTGTCTATTATTCATTTCACACACACGTTTTCAATTTGATTTTGTTGTTGCTTTATCAATTTTCAGATGGACGGCTTCATAAAAGGCAACAATAATGTTATGCATTCCTTATTCAATGTTGTCATCTGGAAATAAAATGTTGACTTTAATTTTGCTCTCTCTCTCTCTCTCTCTCCCCTCATACACACACATCCATGCACAAATACATGCAAGTGAAATCAGACACAATCACACTCAATAGCATTTGATTGCTCAGAAAAAAAGAAAATAGATTATCAGTATGACACCATTCAGAGGGAACAGATGACAAAATACTGCATGCACACAGACGCTTGTAGAAAAAAGCAATAGAGTACTCATTCATTTTCCTTGAATCAAAACAAAGAAACAGAGAGAGAGGAGAGAGAGAGAGAGGAGAGAGAGAGAGAGAAGAGAGAGAGAGAGAGAGAGAGAGAGAGAGAGAGAGTACTTATTCTTGAAAGAAACTTGAAAGAAAATGATCTTTAAAAATAGAGATGAAAAACCACACACACAGAGAAGTGTAGACCATTGTGTGTTGGTGGGAATGGATGACATATTTTTAAAAAGCTCCATGCACATGGGGACTGAATTGAAGCTCATGACTGCTTATTCACTGTTGTCAAAACAAAAGTAGCCTATTGAATCTAACACACACATTCTTTGTCGTAGATGTTCGCATGTGACGTGTGTGTGTGTGTGTGTGTGCTTATAGATGCCTTTGTGTTGCACGTGATATGCTGAGAAAGAGAGAGAGAGAGTGAAATTGATTGTTGATACATGTATCCAAACATGTTGATTTATCATACCCTTCCTGTATTGTAAATGCTCTTTCACTTTTCATGACCATAATTTGTGCTCTTCATTTTGGAGCGAATTTGTGTTGTGAGAATTTTTCACACGCCCACATCCGCAAATTGTGGTTTTGTTAAATTTCATGTAAACCTTGGGGTTTTTTTCTTGAAATAAAATCTTGAATCTATGAATTCAATGTTTTAAAGACCATTGACTAGAAAATAGACATTTCACACACACACATAATTATGTATTGAATACACTCATAACAATGACAATCAGGCAAGTAATTCAGAGAAATGTAAAAACTAGGTAGTCAACATCATGTAAATTCAGAATTTGAATGCTTACTGGCACAAAATAATTTCTTTTTCTGTTAATTTTGCTGATGGGACACTGAAAACGGCGTCCTGAAGGCAACAACTGAAGTTCTGGAAACAAAGCATGGGAAGGATCAGCCAAAATGGCTGTGGCTTTGCGTACAGGCTGCTGTTTGCAGAACTACATGAGATCTCTTTGTTCTTCTCCAATTATTTTTGAGCAGATTCTTACAATTCTCTGCAGGCCATTCTTGGTTTTAACACTGAGGTTATTGTACCAACAAATAAAAGCAAAACTTAGAACACTCTCTATGTAAGACTTGTAAAACAAGGAAAGAATCTTTTTGTCTACAAAAAATGAGTTCAGTTTCCTCAGAAAATGCACACGTTATTGTCCCTTTTTGACAATAGCGTCAGTGTTAACATCCCAGTTTAACTCATTGGAGTCGCAGTGAAATGGATCTCGCCATTTTGTGGTGACGTGTGATTTTGGCTATATTTGAAAAATTCAGCAGACCTACCCAACATAATAATGACATACACATTATACATCATTGAAAAGTTTATAATGTCTACTTTTGAGATTGTTTCATAGTTTTTCAATAGATGACTGTATTATTTTTTTACAAATTTTCAAAATATGTCACTGAATGCTGAAAAATAAAGTTTTGAAAACTAGGGCTGCATATCTTACATGCCTTGAACTATTCATCAACTAGTCCCCTTGAAGCAATGTGATGATTTTTCACCAAAGTAAAGTTCCCTGAAGCTGGATGAATCCATCTGATGTCACTTTTTTTTTTTTTTTTTTTATAAAGAATTATAACACTTGAGAGCCTAAAATCCCAAAGATATCACTTGTTGACATATCAAACAAAATTAGCCAACAGACACAAACAACTCAGGCTTATGGTCAAGGAAAGCAACTGTGTTTAGAAAAATGATTGCCCTACAGGCCAGAGTACTTTCCCTTGAGTTGAACATCAGTTAGTATTTTTAAAAATTCGTCACAGTGAAGGAGGAGTGCTGAAGCTACAACCTCAATGAGTTAACTTGTCGTCTAAAACAGGTCCCATATACTTATAGTTTGAAACATTTTCAACTTCCTAAATATGGATAATAATATTCTTAGGAGTATGCCCTGATCTTCTGAAGTTGATAGGCGGATCTTTAGTTTTAGAAACATTTAGCTCTAGATAGGCCTCGTCACACCAGTGTACGAACTCAGTGAGGGCTGGACCGTGGTCTAAGACTGATCCGGATAAGAGAGATAGAGCACTGTCATCTACCAGAAAGGAATTTCCATAGTTGCTTCTGCAATCATCTGTGTATAGAAAGTACAGAAGTGGTGAGAGGACGCCACCCTGTGGAGAACCAGTGCAGGTAAATCTAACCGAAGAAGATATTTTGTTGGCCAAAACACGCTGTGGTCTGTTGGTTAAAAATTCAATCAGCCAACGAACAAGTTGATTGTCTACGTCAAATTTTGAAATTATTTGTTAACCAGAACGTGAGGCTGCCATTGTATTGAAAGCTGAACTAAAGTCAGCAAACAATATTCTGGCATGAGAGTCAGGTGTTTCCAAATGGTTATACAACTTGTTCAAAATGAACAATTTGGCATCTTCGACACCACTTCGAGACCTGTATGCAAATTGTAGTGGGTCAAGGTCTTTCTCTGTAGCGGAAAGAATGAGAGATTTTACAATCTTTTGTAGCTTTTTCATCACAAGAGATGTGAGAGCCGAGAAGGATTTGGTATCTTTGGAAGAAGTATTACATCGGAAGTTTTCCAAATAACTGGAATCTGACAAGTATACAGTGAGGCCTGGAACAGGTGTTGAAGGACACTGGCAAGCTCAGTAGTGCAGAATTTCAGGGTTCTTCCACATATACCATCTGGTCTGGGAGATTTGTTAATATTTATTGCCTTGTGCTTACATGCCCGAAGAATGGGAAGACAGTATTACTGTTCCCATTTTCAAGGGTAAAGGAGATGCACTAGTATGTGGAAAATACAGAGGAATCAGGCTTCTGGAACATGGCATGAAGATCTGGGAAAAAGTATTGGAAAGAAGACTGACGAGCCTGTGCAATACTGATGAAAAACAGTTTACATTCCAGGCAGGCAAATCAACCATAGATGCAATATTTATTGTGAAACAACTGCAGGAACAGTATATGGAGAAGAAAAAGAGCTTGATGCACATTTTTGTTGACCTGGAAAAAGCTTTTGATAGAGTACCCAGAAAGGCTATAGGAGGCACCGTGGTCCAGTGGTTTAGGCGGTCAACTCGTGATCCAGAGGTCGCGGGTTCGATCCCCGCTCGGCTCGGTGTTGTGCCCTTGGGAAAGACACTTTACTCCTATTTTCCTCACTCCACCCAGGTGTACAAATGGGTACCAGCTCTGCTGGGGAAGTATCTGGCGACAGACTAGCGTCCTGTCACAGGGGTGGTGAAAAACCATCAGTTCGCTTAACGCTACAGAAACCGGGATAAGCTCCGGCTCTATGGGCCTTCTGGCTCGAAAGAACATACTACCCAGAAAGGCAATGCAATGGGCCTTGAGGAAACAAAGTGTACCGGAGCACACCATCTCAATGGTTGACTTTGTACAAGAACTCCAGATCAAAAGTGAAAACTATAATTGGGACGTCAGAAAGCTTTGAGATAAAAGTAGGAGTGCACCAAGGATCCGCATTGAGCCCTCTGTTCTTTATCCTCGTGATGAATGAAATATCCAAGTGGAGAGGCCAGAAGAGATCTGGGAACTGCTGTATGCTGATGACTTAGTACTGGTAGCTGAGAACAGTGATGACGCTACTCAAAGATTTGGCAATTGGAAACAGAGATTAGAACGCAGAGGAATGAAGGTGAATGTTGACAAGACCAAAGCAATGACAGTTGGAAAAGATCGCAGAACACATAGAGAGCAAGGCAAATACCCGTGTGGTGTCTGCCACAAAGGTGTAGGGAACAATTCGATCAAATGCTCCAACTGTCAATATTAGTGTCACAAAAGATGCTCAAAGCTCAAAAGTCTGAAGAAGGAGGACGGAGTATTTGTCTGCCCCAGTTGTATGAATAAGAAGGGTGAAGACAAAACTGATGCAGGAAAGGAGGAGCTAGAATTCGAACAAGGGAAGATAGAAGTGGTAGACGAATTCTGCTACCTAGGAGAGATGATGAGCTGCGAAGCAAAATCTGAGTTAGCTGTCAGAACCAGGATTGCGAGTGCTTGGAAGAAATGGAAAGAATTGTCAATTGGCAAGTCTGCTCGGAAATCAGAAAATCCCACTGGAGAGACGCTGTCTGATATATAAGGCCTGCATCAGACCTGTTCTCCTGTATGGTTCGGAGACGTGGGTTTTCACAAAAACCGTCAAACGTTTGTTGAAGAGCTGTGAAAACCGAATGCTACGCTACATGACAAAGATCAAATGGGAAGACATGATCATGAATAAAGAACTATGGAGAATGTGCAAAGTTGATGATCTGAAGTCTGTAGCCAGTAGCAATACACTGCGCTGGTTTGGGCACGTTCAACTGGAAAGCAGACCACTACATAATAAAAAGAGCAATGAACTTCGTAGTGGATGGAAAGAGACCAAAAGGGAAGACCTAGCTAAACCTGGGCTGCCTGTATTACAGATGATCTTAGAGAAAGGGGCATAAATAAGGAGGAAGCTCAAAACAGAGAGAGATGGAGAAGGCTCATCAATGTCAAACCTCCCCTGGGAGAAACATGACAAAAAAGGAAGAAGAAGAAGAAGAAGAAGTGCTTACAGATAACTTCTTCACTTCATCAACAATGACGCCATTCTCAAAAAATAGGGATTGCTTCAGGTCATTTATTTCATCTGAGAAATCATGCTTTTCAAAGCAGGTAAAAATGTTTAAATGGTCTGGTAAGTTGGTATCACATACCTTTGCATAACTGATCTTTGACCTATGTTGGACACCTAACATGTTTACTGCAGACATATTTTTGATACCCTGCTATGCAGCACAAAAATTGTTCTCTGCAAGCTTGTCTTATATGGGTTATTCTCAGAATCATGTGAGGTTTTTGTGACATAGACCTTGAAAAATAAATGTCATTGGAAGTTTATGCTTTTTTGTCATATTTTAGAGTACTCTGTCATAATCTGCATTCTGTTGAAAAAAATATTAAATATTTATTGGTTTCCTTGTATTTGATGAATTAAAGTTCTATTTTTAGCCGTGTTGCGGTTGTGACATGGAAACCAAAAGTGGCATAAAGAAATCTTTGTACTCAGAATATCAAACAAAAAACACTCCAAAATGCTGTTGTTTTCATTTATAAAACAAATCTAACATTTGGAAGTATGACAATCACTGACAAAGCATATTTTTGGCTATATTTCTAACGACACTCTAAGACAGTTTTGTACACCCAGATGTAAAGTTAGGGTTTTTTTGCTAGTGACCACAGGAAGTACCACAAATTAGCCTAAACTTTATCCATAGAATCATATCAATAAAACAACAATTTTCTTTACACAAGAATGGAAGCTATTTCAAATTAATGCATTATAAAAGTAATATGTCGCGGTTGTGACATGGAAACCATTTGGTTGTGACATGGAAACCACACCCCTCAAAATCACAAATCATGAAAGTGTAGCAATTTAAACATACATTTAAAAAAAAAAAACCCAACTTAAATTGGAAAGTGCATTCTTGTAACATTATTCATACTGATTTATTATTTTATATGATATATTACGGTTGTGACATGGAAACCGTTTGGTTGTGACATGGAAACCACACCCCTCAAAAGCACAAATCATGAAAGTGTAGCAATTTAAGATCAAATTGATAAAACACACCATCTCAAATTAGAAACAATGCATTCTTTTAACTTTATTTACATTGATTTATTATGTTAGACTTAGAGTGACATGATATTATATCAATAAACATTATCTACATTGATTTATCATGCTGGAGTGATATTATATCAATCAACACAACTAAGTCCAGTTTCTGTCATCATGAATGATAAAATATGAGCTCATGAGCGCATAGTGCTTTTACATCAAGTACAAAATGCTTTTTTTTTAAACGACAAAAACCAATGAAATCTTTTTTTTTTTTTTTTAATTGTAAAAACCAAAAATGTATTGTTGATCAAATTTTGTTAGGATTGTCAATTGATTACAAATCATCACCTTTGCTGTGTTGTTGGGGTTTTTGCTTTAATATTAACAACACTTTAAATAACAGAATAATCTAAGGTTATTTCTTCTTCATTTCTTGTTTTACAGGCAAATGATTTATTTTATTTTATGGGCAAATAGAATCCTTCAAGCACTCTCAGCATTTGCCGGTGCTTTTTTCCACACATGCAGCTGCTTTTTTGTCCCACATCTAACAGTTAAAAAAATTAATGTCATAATCACATGCATCCATATGTATAGTCGGCACCCTGCCCCCCTTTATTCCCTATCATAAGACTCCCACCTGTACAAGATCTACTTTTCTTAGACACTGCTCTTCTTTGTAACTGTACCCCCCTCATTAGACTTCTTTATAACACATAATTTTGTGTGTGTGTGTGTGTGTGTGTGTGTGTGTGTGTGTGTGTATGTGTGTGTGTGAGCAAATAAGTATATGTATATAAATGTATGTGTTTGTGTGTGTGGTGTGTGTGTTGTGCAAGCGCGTGAGAGAGAGAGAGTGTGTGTGGGTATGTATGTGTGTTCGTGAATGTGGGTGCGCACTCGTGGGTGTGTGTGTGTGTGTATGTGTGTGTGTGTGTGTGGACACCACAATGAACATTTTTAAGCATGTGAATTGCTTATTTTGCTCAATAAATGATTTTTTTTTTCTCGAAAAAGGTGTTCATGGTTTCTTGTCATAACCAATTTCAACTGTAGTGTTGTTGCTTTTTGAGTCAATGTGAATATGTGTCAGTTGTGTGTTATTTGTTTTGTTATCAACGCTTGTTCTGCCCATTTAAAGATGAATGGGTTCTAAATGTTGACAAGGAAAACGGAAACGAACGACAAACAAAACAAAAAACTTAAAAAGCCCATCCTCATGATGTGGTTTTCATCATAACTGATCAGGGACTTGTAAAGTTTCATGAGTTTGAAAAATGTTAAGCTTAGGACTTCCAGCTTTGTATCCTATCTCTCAAATGAACATGATTTAATTGGAAGAACGCCATTGTTTGATTACATTTGAAGCCTACAGAAAATAAGTGGTAGAAAATGAGTGACGTGTTTTGGTCGTGACCAGAAACGCCGAGCTCTGTCATCAGCGCAGTTTGTAGCAAACATTAACGTCACTGCGATGACGTTTAGCGTGCATTTACGGTTGACTCATTAGTCATTACGATTAACAACGATTGTGTAGATCAATCACTTCCCTGATATCAACACTAGAAATCTGTATCTGAGGAAATGGGGACGATTTAGCACAGTAGATCAGAGTCGTGACACAAAACCATAATCAATCTGTTTCTGTCACGACTAACACGAGCTAAACGTTTTACGGCCAAATTTCAATGTGCGAGATAACGACAGAACAAAATTGCTGCAGGTTTATATTTTCAACGACATAACCAGAGCATTTGTATAAAGAATCAATAACTGAATGACGAAAACGCGAGACTAATTTTACGTATGCTTCTAGATCTAACGGTTGAGACAGAATCCATGCTATCTTGGTTACGTGTCAAAACCAACGTGGTTAATACACGAGTTTACAGATCAACGAAAATATTCCCATAAAATACATTCAAACACTGAAAATAAACACTTCTGTTGCTAATTGTTCGAAACAAAACAGGTATATCATCTATAAAAGAAAGAAAAAGTAAAACTTCAACAAGAATGTTACGGTCAGTACAAGAAACCGTACTATTTTTGTTTCATGTCCTAACAGTAGCGCTGCACAACAAAAACTGGATCTATTTAATATTTTGTGCAAAATTTAGTTTTTGCACATAACAACCATTTCCACAAATTACAGTAGATGGCATTTTATTTCTTTCCGAGTAAGAATAAGCAGTCATCAAATGAAACGATCGGTAAACGTACCCACAGCTAACAAGCCAAAGCTGTTGACAAGAAAAGAGAACCTGACAAAAACAAGCAATTTCGTAATTTAAACATGAGTTTACGATTATTATTAAACTATGGTTGGCAAAAGTAAAATACTTTGAAAAGAAAATATTCCTTCTCCTTCGATTAAAAAGTGCAATAGAAGTGAGTAAACGCATCTTGATCAAATGCTGCCATGCTTTAGCAGTCGGTCGTGACATGAGAAATTTTGGAAGAAGACAAAGACCGGCACACTAGTATAGCATCGCGATGTTCCTTTGGCGGTAAAAAAGTACGTGCCAGATATATTTTAGGTCAAGGTGAAGTGCCAGCAATAAAAATCTCGGTCAGTGAAGGAATGTGCCGAGTTTTGCACCAAATTTACGTCAGTTGGTCATGACGTTAAAAATGAAGGATGTTGAGAATCTGGAGTTTCAAGCCATGAATGAGGGTAGGAACGCTGGCTGATCAAAAACATCGTTGTTTTTTTATATACAGTTAACTGTTTACTTTATCAGTGGAAGCTATAATGTGTTGATGATATCGTATAGTTCTTTGTGAGTGAATTTTTTTAATCGGGCCTGACTTTGGAAACCAAGCGTCACGACCACAACGGGTATTTAATCCACCCTCTATTTAATGTTCATGAAAAAGAAATGAAGATGTTTCTGCTTGGGAGTTTGAAACAACATCTGGGCATTAATTTAATACAAATTGTGTATCAAATTAGCAGTCTTTGCAGTCAGAAGAACTATCTAAATAACGTATGCACCATCATGTCACAAATCCGCCATGTTGGAATGAGCACATTTTGTAAAAGAAAATTCAATATTTGTAAAAACAAGCACAAGTACTCATTAAAACTTTTTAATTTTATTTATTTAATTCAAACATAACCATTAACCAGCATTCACTACAGTTACAAACTAAATTCACTCAAATGGTAGATGTGTGAAGTAGGTCACTATCATGCCTCACATGTTTCTGAGAATGACCTATATATATAATATATATATATATATATATATATATATATATATATATATAATATATATATATATATTTATATACACGTCTAGCCTGTGCAACAGCAGCTTTAACTTCTTTATTTATTCCTTCTTTTGTTGTTCTGTGCCTGTGTAAAATACTACTTTCTTTTTGATCAATACACATTTCAGATCCTTTGTAACCCAAGGCTTGTTATTGGGGTAAATGGTTATCTCCTTAGTTGGAAGGACACAACTAACACAAAATGAAATATAAGAACAAATAACATCAGTGAGCTCATTCAGATCTGAACACACATAATAAAAAACATATCCCAGTCAGTGCAATCAAAGCAGCCTTGCAGACTAGCTATACTATCAGCAGTCCATTTTGTGTGGTCCTGACTATGGGCTGAAGGCGCTGGCTGAAACACTGACTGGTACATGGGTGCAAGAAGAACACAGCTGTGGTCAGATGAACCCAGGGGAGGCAAAGGCAACGATCTATAGGCACCTGCTACAGTCCCGTAGCACAAGTCTAGGGTCTTATTTCTTCGCGTGGGGCAGGTCACATACTGTTCATAGTTCTTCAGCAGTTTACTAAGGGAACAGCTATTGAAATCACCCAGGATAAACTTAGGGGCATCAGGGGATATAGAATCGAGCACATGGAGGTGATCTAATATATGTTCAGTTGCTCTAGCCACTTTTGCTTTGGGGTGGATGTAAACCAAAGTAAAAAATAGTTGCAGGAATTCCCGTGGTAAGTAGAAAGGCCGGAGCGAAATAGACAGCAATTCAATGTCCTCCATGCATAGCGTTATCTAATTTTAACATCTTGACACCAATGCTCGTTGATGTAGAAGCTCAAACCTCCAGGGGTCTCTGTCAAGCCGAATGGGTTGACCAAAGCTGTCTATAGAGAGGTCGCTGTTCAGTACAGCGGGACTCAGCCAGGTTTCGGTAAAGGCAAGAATTCCGGCTTTGTTGTACTGGTGCATGTAGCTGACGTTAGCTTGAAGCTTGTCTGTTTTCAAGCGTAGGACTGGACATTGGACAGGAGCACAGTTGGTAGCCGAGTTTTCCGATTATTTACATTTTTGAGTCTTTGTTTCACACCACCTTTCTTTCCTCGCTTTCTTTTCTTAGTGTTCTTCCAAGCTTTATCGTTGTTAGTTGCTGATGGTAGAATTTCACATGGAAAGTTGTAGTCTTGGCCTTCAGCTAACACACTGGCTGATTCCCTCAGGCTAAGCAGAAATTCTCGAGTGGACGACGACCGGCCATGGCTGTTGCCGTTAGGCGCACCTCGCACACAATCAGATGACGCTATGAGAAAGCCAACAAGTAGAGTGAATATTACTGATCTTCCCAGCATTGTTGCTGTTAGTACTGACACCTCAGACACAACTCTGCAGAACTTCAAGCTGGTAAGACACACACAATATAGTGAAAACAAGATAAAAAATATCGCCTGTCAGTAGAGAGTGTTGACACGCGAGCAGCGCCACCTAACAAAATTACCCTCAATAAAGATCATTTTCACCCACACACCCACTAATTTATTCAGTTTAATAACAACAGCACACACACACACGACAGCCAAGTAAGTTTAAAACAGCACCCACATTTTCCCATGTCAAGCACTGACAGTTGAAATGCTAAAAGTCTCCCCAGTAATAGTATCTGCTACAGCCACTCCTTGTATCATCTGAACAGTCTAGATCTGCAGCTTTTATCTGTACGCAGACCCATGTTTATTAACTTTGCATACAGGTACCAGCGCTTCATGCATCTCACCTTGAACCCTAACACAAAGATCGCGGTTCATTTCATTCAAGTCCACTCGCGAAGTTTCTCGGGCCTTCGTCACGATCGTTTGATTTTTTTGTCTTCACAATAAGATGCCGCAGAGTATTTGGTAAGAAGTACACGTGGTTTTTACTGATCTGCTATTCGCAGAGTGGAAGATCAGCTAGATATGAGTAAAAATACCCATTATTCTTTGCAAATGGCAAAGTTTTCCAGCCATGCGGTTCTTAAAATAGAAAAGAAATGTTGCCGGTGATCCTCCTCCCAACCAATCATAGCTGAGCTGCCTGTTCGTTACTTTGGGCGGTGTGTGTCCTCAACTCTTATTTGTCGATCTTCTTGAGCTTTCAGGTTTTGTTTATGCCTAAATAACTCGAAACAGTGTTGGTTAGATTTCACGTAAAGCCTGTGTGGAATGGAAAGTACAGGTCACAGCCTTTCAAATGGTATACAACAAGTGTGGGGCCCTGCCAGGGGTAATGATAAAGAGATGACTGAAATTGGGGTCATAATGATCAAGGAAACTGGAAAACTGCTGTAGGGTAGGTCGATAAAAACGGTTTTAAAACACATTTTAAAATCATATCTAACCTGTTCAAGTACATAGATAGGAAATTTAATGGCTACAGATTCCATTTTTGATGAAAAGTCAAAATTGGTTAAGTAGACCATACCTTCCCTTTTTTGGGCCTCTCTCCTTTTCACTGCGTGGACTTAAGACTCATTTCCTAAAAATGGGTCACAATTATACGAAGCCCCATTTATCACAAAAGCCATATGAATCAGGATGGTTAACTCATTCAATTTCATTAACTCCAATAACATTCTGGCATTCACTTTTAAGTTCAAAGCACCTCATGTCATAGTCCCTTCAAATATCCTGTTATCCAACACTGTCATCCAGAAAAAAAATATGAGAATAACTTAATTATTTAACATCCTATGACTAAAAAAATCAGGCCAAATTGAGGATACTAGCAATCCTGCAAGTTATCTCCAGTTACAAAAAAAGCATAAAGAAAGAGAGCAAGAGAGAAAAAGAGAAAGTCATAAACTCTTCAAAGTAATCAAAATACATGGATTTTTTTTTAAACCTAGACAAACAACACAGCAGAATGGACACCTGTATCCATCCCACTGTTTACATCATTATTACCTCACTCCCTGATTGACAAAACAAAACAAAAACATACACTATACAGCCAGGAAAAACATCAATAAAAATGTCTAGGGAAAAACCTGTGCCAAAAAAAAAAAATGTCACACTTTCTTTCAAGAAATAAGGCAGGATAGGAAAGCAGAACTTTTTCTAAATAAGCATGAGTGAGAGAACAGAAAAGTAAGGGGATAAACAGACTAACAGAGGAATTTAGTAACTTGATCATTGAATTTCAAAGGACCAGGACTATTCAATCTGTTGCTTGGCTTTGCCACCTGCCCAAGTGAGGGAAATCATTGCTTCTAGAATTTCAGTCCCTAAATTGGTTAACTCGGCTGGGACAACAACCAAAAAATCTACAATACCACATAATTTCCAGAAGGAGGAGATGCAAGACAGAAAACAGAAAAGAGCCCAAGGCAACCCTCTGTAAGAAACTGAGGAACTGAAAATACAATACAAAACAATGTACTACGTACTTTTTTTTTATCATGATGGACACTGTACATAGCTGGGGAAAAAATGAACCAACTCATGCAGGTCTACACTTCTGGAAACACTAATTTTAGTATACAAGCAGTACTTAACTCTCTCTTTTTTTTTTCTTTTTCTTTTTTCTTTTTTACATTGTATTCCTACATTAGCATGTGTGTGTATGTGCATATGCCGTGCTTGTGTGCGTGCGCGCCTGGGTAATTTTGGTTTTTTTTAAAGCTATCTTGGCATGTTCATAACAATTTGAAATGTATTTTTCTTGTTTCTTTTGAGATAATTGTAAGTATCAATGTGCCTGTCAGTATTGTAATTGCCCTTCATAGGATGATTTAAGTGTTTATATTGATGTGATGGAATGATGTCAATCTCAATTATACATCATTGTGAAACATTGTTATATCACAAATTAAACATCATACCGAGACCATGTTATTGTTTGACAGACAGACAGACAGACAGACAGAGAGAGAGAGAGAGAGAGAGAGAGAGAGACGCTTTGATGATTTGACCAATTTATTGTCAATGCCCAATGTGGCCTATTGACAAGGGGGGTTATACACGACTTTCTTTTGTAAATACAAATAAATACAAGAAAAATCACATGATGCATTTAACGTAATGAAAACAAAAAACAAAACAAAAAGAGCTCTCTATGAACGGATATGACTTTAAGCTCTGACGTAAACTCAGTTTCAAACTGAACACAAAGTAATAACTGAACAAGGATGAACAACAGAAACCAATAAGCAATAACTAAAATAATAAAAAGAACATTCTAGAATGCTATATTAGTCCATCCAATGAAATTGTATGTGAAATTTTCAATAAATATTCTTGCTGGAGATTACAGCATAATAATAAATGTTGCTTTAGGTGTGTCACAAAATGCTGGAATTTACATAATATAAATGTTACTTTAGTTTAGTCACAAATGTTAAACTAATTGGAACTTAGCTGTAATTGTCGTAATTTCAGTGCTTCAGCAATAAACTTTGCAACCGATTTGATCACAATATCATCATCAGATGATAAGATAGAACAATTATCTTGCCTTCGGAAAGCTTCTAGATTGAGAACACCACAATTATCATGTATGGAAACATATGATTGACAATGAAACAGGAAATGCAATTCATCATCAAGAATATGACCACACATAGGGCATGGGAACTGTGTGGACGTCTCAGGTTGAAACAATCTTTTGTTTGCATTGAAACCGAGTGTTCTTAGTCAAAATCTTGCATAATTTAGTCGGTGCCACTTGTCAGTGACTATTTGAAGATACTTTTCAGCTTGAAAACACTTAAACGAAAAAAACAAGCAGTATTTATCTTTACTTTCCATGTCCGAGTGCCAATTTTGTTTAGATGAATAAATGAGTCTGTCTTTCAATTCAGAAATAAACCAATGCTCGCTACCTACTTCCTGAGACAACCACACAATTCCAAAACCATGTTCTGATAAAAACTTTTTAACTTGATATGCCCAATTCTTCTTACCCAGCTCCATTTGTATAACCATCATGTCATAAGACTGCCTACATAAACGTGACCCTGGAAGTTTCAGTAGTTTTAGCCAGTACTTAATAAATTTAACAGACGTTCTGATGTTTAAAGGATATCTTCCCGTTTCTCTATATAGTACAGTATTTGACAAATGGATTGGGACATTTAAGAAACGTCTGATAGCATATGTGACGAGCTACAATGGCATATCCCAAAAGTCGGAGGGAGAGTTTTCGCCTGCAGGCTGAAAAGGCTGCATGACCTATTTTTGAGTGATTTTCATGTTTTTGCAGTTTTGGTTTCTTCAAACATCTAAAAATCATATTCCAAAGTATCAGACTCCAATTCAGTTTATAAAGTAGTTTAATTTATTATTTTATAGACATACTTTACCAAAATCCGACTCTTAATCGTTGAAATTAGACAGATATTGCGGCCTTTGTTTCGTGGCACAACCTGCTGCTCCACCTACAACATGATACATCATTGGAAAGCTCTGTTTCCCGCCTTAAAGATCGTGGAAATTTCCAGCCAGTCTACCGTAGTCCCATAGCTTAACTCTCCTACTACCATCGGCGGGTTGACCCGCCCTCTTACTACTTGACCCGTGAAGCCGCGGGCGGGTGTGCCTGCCGGATACCTGGGGACACCAGGTGTCTCCCTTTGCGCTATTTATATACCATGGTCTCACACCCCTTATCGCTTTAGACATGAGCAGTGAGCTCCCAGATAGTGTAGCTGCCGCCATTTGCAATTTTCGCTTCAGTTGATCGATTTTTGTGCCGATTTTTTCGATTTTACGGCGATGTCATCGAGTAACAATTCTTGGAGGGAGCTGCATCAATATGGCGACTGCTTCAACGAACTTTTTGGAGGATTTTCTGTGAAAATAATGGCAGAATCTGAACTTATGCGGACTGAAATGGACTTAGAAGCTGAACAGAGGATTCAAGAGTTGCAGAGTGGAATCAATGTGCTGTGTTTATTGGTGATTCGAGTGATGAAGATGACTATGACAGTGGTGTAAACAACGATCCTGCCGAGGGGGGCATATGACTGTGACTGGCTTAAAATGAAAGAATTTCGTGAAAATTGTGGCTCCAGAAACTTGCAAAATGATGCTAGTGACTCGTGGGTAGTATGATGGGGGTTTTTTCTCTGTTTTTCACTGACGAAGTGCAAAATAAAATTGGAACAAACCGTGACCTGATTTCAATGGCTGTTTGTTCGTCAGCCTGTATACTTGTTTGTGAGTGTGATTGCATGTTATTCTAATATTATCTGAACATTATTACTTATTTTGCATGTTTGATTTTATTTCACTTCATCTTTACAATTCTTTACCTCTTGAAATAGTCATATTTTAAAAATTATTGCATAACCACCGTAGCCAACAACAACCGCAACATCATCGCCATCAGCATTCCACAACAACAAGTCACACAAGAGTCAAACGAAGAAATATTGGATTTTTATTCACAACTTAACAAGTACAGAAAGTTTCATGTAGATCTGTCTTTATTTCGATTTTTTATTATTTTTTAAAGTCAGTAGGTGTGAAACTGAAAGACACTGCAGAAAATACTTGGTATACAGTGGTAAGTAAGAGAAACGGAACGCGGTAGTAGAAGAGTTAATCGGCTTCTAAATTTAGTACACACACTCAAGCGAAATGACCAATGAAAAGACAAAATGTCCTCAATGAACGTAGCAACAGGCATCTGGTTCGTCGCGTTAAATCAAGGGAAGTAAATCCAACAGGTTTTTTCACATCAACAGCAATCGGCGATCAAAAAACCATGGAAGCTGAAAAGAAGGCAGATTGTATAAAAGACCTTTAAAATGAAAGCATAGTTGCTGGTATGCCACCAAGGGACGAAATAAAAGATTTAATCACTGAGTATTTCGCCAGTGAAGGCGAAGAAATTGACATAGACAGCAGCGATGACAAGGAGAGGGACGAGCTGGGAACTTTTGAAAAACGACTAGGCCTACCAAGAGTCTGATGAAACTCTCGACAAAGACGAAATAATTTTGAAAGCTTTTTCTATACATTTTTTGTGATATTAACTGTCAGACATTCAATAGTTGTACTGAAAATAAGGCTTTCCTTAGCCTTCTCAGCTCAAACAAAATACAACTTGTAATTGGGGCGTTTTGTTTCATTTTTCATGTTAACACGATTTGGCCTACTTTCGCTTGAAATTAATGTCATAAAAATATAAAATCAAGGAAAATAGGAATCGTTTTTTCAAACTTATGTTTGGAGATCATAGAAGAGTGCCACTTAATCTTTTCTCCAAGTTTCATTTAATTTAAAGCCCTGTTGCTAAGGCCTTTCTATCAAAACACTTGTACACAGTTGAAGAAACTTCAGATGCCATTTTCTCAAAATGGCCGCCTGACCACCCTGTCACTTTAAACTAATATAACTTTGCTTTTAGTCAACCTACAACAAAAACAAATACATAATTATAAAGCTTAATGATTGAAGTTTCTCACTGTGTCAAAATCTGAAAAATGTTAAAAAGGCACTTAATGTACCTTTTGTGGGAGTGCATGACATATGTATGTATTTTTTTCTATTTGTCGATTAACAGTAAGTCCCCACATTTCAGATGCATATGTAAGTAAAGTTTCTATTTGAACATAAACCATTTCAAAAATAAAGAACAATATACTGAATTCAGCTTTCGTAACGTTTTTAAGATTTCGATTACACCTTTTTACCCTTTCCTGCAAGATTCCTGCCATGCAACATTCATACTTAGCTTCCTTGAAAATGTCATCCCTAGGTATTTATAAGAATTCACGACTTTCACTTCAGCATTTCCATAGAACCATTTTTCATGCACTGATAAATGTCCACCCATTCTAATAATCATGATGTTCGTTTTTTCCATATTTACTGATAAATCTAGGTGATCTGCCTCTTCCTTTAATACATCTAGTTGGTTTTGTAAACCTAGTACCGTGTCAGACAAGAGAACCATATCATCGGCAGATAGTAGTAAAAATACCTCCATGGTTCCTGAGATACTCTGAATACCATGTTTTCCTTTTTTTGTTAATTCAACGGCTAATTCGTTTACAAAAAAAGAAAACAATTGTGGACTTAATATACAGCCCTGCTTCACTCCTTTTGGACATTCGAAATATTCCAAATAATCATATCCTGCGCGTACACATGCCAATACTGATTTATAAATACTCCTTAGTGCCATATATAATTTACCGTTTATTCCATTTTGACGCAGAACAGTCCATAAGATATTATGATTAACAGAATCGAATGCCTTTCGAAAATTGACAAATAGGTTTTTTTTACTTGATTGCAAGTATTTTTGAACAAAAGAGTATAGGGTAAATATATGATCAGTAGTACTATAATTTGCTCGAAAACCTGCTTGTTCTTCAAGCAGTTTTTCATTCTCTTCAGCCCATCTAGTTAACCTTTTATTCAAAATATAAGTATATATTTTGCTGACGATGCTAGTGAGGGCTACTCCACGATAATTGTCTGTTTCAGTGCTGTCGCCTTTTTTGTAAATAGGAATAGTTGTAGACTTGGCCCACCCCAAAGGGAAAGCACCTCTTTCAAAAACATCGTTGAAGAGTTGAGTTAGGAAGGAAATAACAATTGAGTTGGCATTTTTTAGCATTTCGCCAATTATTTTGTCTGGACCAGCATTTTTTCCTGTTTTTAAATGTTGGATACCGGCAATAACTTCATTTTCTTTGATAGGATCATTAAACAATGGTTCGAAATCATCATCTTCTTCCGTTACATATATATCCAGCTGTGTTACACTATCATCTGAGCTGTTAAAAACCTGTAAGAAGTGATCATACCATTCTTGAATAGATATGTTACTATATACAAGAGCCTTTCGATTCACAGACCAAATTATAGACCAAAATGTTTTGGCGTCGTTAAGAAAAGTTTTCAGTTTATCTAATATAGTAGTAAGTATGTTCTTTCGAGCCAGAAGGCCCATAGAGCCGGAGCTTATCCCGGTTTCTGTAGCGTTAAGCGAACTGATGGTTTTTCACCACCCCTGTGACAGGACGCTAGTCTGTCGCCAGATACTTCCCCAGCAGAGCTGGTACCCACTTGTACACCTGGGTGGAGTGAGGAAAAATAGGAGTAAAGTGTCTTTCCCAAGGACACAACACCGAGCCGAGCGGGGATCGAACCCGCGACCTCTGGATCACGAGTTGACCGCCTAAACCACTCGACCACGGTGCCTCCAGTTTATCTAATATATTCAGTTCAAATTCCTGTTCTTTAGTTTTCCTTAATTTGACATTTTCTTTTTGCGCTGTAGTGTATAACTCCCTTTTCTCTGACTTATCATGATTTGTCTGACATCGCTGAAATCTTTTTAGTAACCTCTTTACTTCTTGCTTCTTTTGTTTGCATTCAGTATCAAACCAGTCATTACATTTCCTTTTCCTTCCTCCAACTTTTCAGACCATGCATGCAGCTGCCGACCACAAGGCATTTACAAAATACTCTACACTTTCATTTATATCAGTCTGCAATGAGTTAAAAGCTTTCTGTATACTTTCGAGAAATTCAGCAGTGTTCAGCTCATTTTTGTATGTCTCAGCATTACTGTCAGACCATATGATTTTCTCTTCACCTCTTTGCTCTGTATCCTGTGTTTCAGTACAATCGTAGGCATCTTTCTGTGTTGTTTCAACTGGAAGATGCCACGAATCAACACAGTCTCCAAAGCACAAATCGAAACTTGATAACATATGACACGGAACAAGAAAATAATCGATAACACTGCAACCGTTAGGAGATACAAAAGTATAGTTACCTTCTTTATCTCCCTCACAGCCGCCATTTAAAATAACCATGTCAAATATAAAACATAAATCTAATAATGATTTACCAAAAATGTTAACTATGCCATCCTTCGAAAAACGCACACAAACTTCATCATCCATACTATCAAATTCTAGATCTCTAATATAATTTGTCATTTCTTCATGGTCAGCTTGTTTATGACCTGTCCTGCATTTAAGTCTCACACAATCATAGGATACATGGTGTCCTTTTCAAAGTACTGTACAAGTGCTTCCTCTAATAATAATATACCATTTTTAACCATCTTTTCATCATAAACAGGGCTTCCTTCTGGAGCAACATAGCAAGCTAGCAAAATAACATCTGTATTTAAGTTAAATAAACTCATTCTTATAGCAGTTGTGTTATTACAATCTAGCATAATTTCTTCTACATATTTATCTAAAGTCCTACGCACTAACAATAACACTCCTCCAGAATTCCTGCCATGGTGAGAGTTTTTTCGCAGGAGCACACAACTTGATATAATCAGAGAGAGAGAGAGAGAGAGAGAGAGAGGGGGGAGGGAGGGGGGACCTTACATGGGACAATTATGGTCATATAGTTAAGGTTCACACACACAAACATACACACTTGTGTGTGCACGCATACACACATATACACGCATATGCACACGCACACACATCCTTCCGAGGAGACTATAAACTGAGGTCCAGTGTGGGAGCGCACACAGAACATCCCACGCACATGCCAAAACCTGTTTCACCTTCCAGAAGAGTAGGTAATTGCGTGCCGGTGCAAATGGATGACAAAATCTACAAAGCCGCACACACACGGGAACTGGATGCAAAAAAAGCAAATGAGTGCCTATTCCATCATCTCTGAAACAAAGGAATAAATAAATAGTAATAAAAAAAATAATTAACACACACATGCGCGTGAGCACACACACACGTCAAGTTAGGTATGTTTGGAGGATTGTTCAAAGCAAGTTGCCAGGGTAGTGGAATGTGGTCAATGACAGGAAGAGGATGGCAAGCTCAACTGTCACGTGTGTTGAGGCCTTCAGGGGCGTCAGTCTGCAACTTGTGTCTCCAGAAACGTTCTCGGCGGAGTCTGGCCTCGTGGGTCTGCCCGTTTACCTGTTCAATCACCTGGCACTTCACGTTGCTGAGAGTGTCCCGCCTGATTGAAGTGTTGGGTCACTCTTGTGCCGGTGTTTCTGGTGATGTCACTGCGGTGAAGGTACAGCCTGGTTTACAGGGCGATTTTGGTTTCGCCCAACGTACTGGAGTCCACAGAGGTTGCAGCTAAGCACATAGATGATGTTTTTGCTGCTACATGAGAAAGCCTCTCTGATGCACATTTTTTGGTGCAGCAGAAACATCCACACCGCAATATGCATGCGCAGGGTCAACGCTGTAGGAACACAAGCAGTCCTCATGTCACGATCATTTCTCAATTTCTCATCACTACCTGGTGTTGATCTACGGCCTCAACCCCCAAAACAAGTACACAGTGCCTTTTTTCATACTTAAAACAAATCTGTGAAAACCACCAAACAGTTTTCTCACTCGCACTCTATAGAAGATACTACATGACTGCCAAATTATTACAGGTGTGCGGCCTGTATTCAGACTGAAAAGTTTGTGCCTCACAATATTTCCATTAATATTACTTTTATGGGCAATTGCAAGTATAAGCACACCAAGCATAAAGTTCTCATGTTCATAACTCCTGAGCTAAAGCTGTTTGAAAATGTGTGCCCTTTCCCACATTAGCTGCCTCAGGAGCTGTTGTCTCTCTCAACACAACCTGACAGTTGAGACCAGAAATAAAGACAGAAATATAATAGCTACACATACAATTTTTGGCAGTTTTCTAGCCCTTTATCATTAGTACCAGCTGCAGTGTTGGAAAAATTAAATGTTGACAGGCAGCTTTTTTATTTTTATTTTTTTTACCTGCCCCCTAAAAAGTGAGCAATTTTCTGTGTTCAAGCATCTTGGACATACTGCCATGGCATGATTACAGTCCAAACTGTACACAAAAAAAGGCCAAATATGTCTGCAAACCACTTTAAAAGCCAAAGGCTCCAACAAAACTACATTACTGAAGTGCTTGAATAACAAAACATGGTCTCTCTGGCACCTACCCTTTTCTCAGCTTGCTCCAGTTTCCTCCTTTGCTCACTACTCAATGCCAAAGTAGTGTTGACCGTATGATAACCCCACTCACTGCCCTGATCCCTCTAAAATTTAACATGTAAGAGGGAAAATATGTGCCACACTTAAAGATGCATGCTTTTTTGTTACCCCAGCACATAATCAACTTTTATTTTAATATTTCTTCCCCAATCTACCCTCTTGGAGAGGCTTGTGACAGGGTGATAAAGAAGAGAAGGCGTTGACACTCGGCATCTCTATGTGTGAATGCCATAGCAACAATGATGCAGGCACATAGACTGACATGTGCCAGTTTCAGGATGAAAGACAGAGAATTGTGATGAAGAAGTACCTGCGCATTGATGGTTGTTAGCCCACAGCTGCTTTCACATCCGACTGTAGGAAATGTCCCATTTTTTGCAAACATAACACAGAAAAGAGTTACCTACAGGGTGTAAAAGCCACACAGAAAAACTTTTTTTTTTCAAAATTTTGTGGTGTCTGTGCAGCTAATAACATACAACTCACCACTTTCTATATTTCTTTTCTCTCCTCCCATCCCCCCCCCCCCCCCCCCCCCCCCCCCCCCCCCCCCCCCCAATTGAGTGTGCATTGTGTGTGGTGCCCTTCCAACCCCTGCAAGCAACCCCCCTTGCCACCCCCCCCACTTCCCTTCCCCTCTCCCTGCCCACTGGTCAACTTCAACTGTAACTAGGGCAGTTTTAGATTTCCCTCCACCCATGTGTTGGTGTTAATTTGTAAGCTAGTGCTTTTCCAGGCATCTGGAAGACAAAGGGGAGGGTGGAGGGTGATAAATGTTACCAGAAAGGCCAATTCTCTTCAACTTTCTTAATAAGTTTGCATGCCAAACTTGATCATAGGCTTTATTTATGTTTAAAAAACGTTGCAAGGACATTTTTTCTACGAGCAAATTGTTGTTTTACATGTGTTGCAGATTTAACTAAATTATCGCCGAAAGCCTGCTTGGTTGCTTGCAATAATGTTATTTTTCTGGCAATAGTATAATAACCTTCCAAGAACAACTCTCTCCATGAGCTTACCAGTATGTGAGGTCAATGCTATGGGCCTGTAACTGGCTTTATCTGTCTTGGGTTTTCCTTGTTTGTGAATTGGTACCACAATGGACTGTTTCCATTGTACTGGAATGACACCCTGGACCCAGCATTTACAAAAAAGTTTATGAAGTAGTATAATGAAACTTTCTGGTACGTGTTTGATCATATCATTGGAAATCGCATCAGCTCCAACAGATGTTTTCTTACTAGGAAGTGACAGATGGCATCTCTTACTTCCTGGAGTGTAATGGGAGCATTGCTATAAAGAGTGGTAGCAGGCACTGGGTCTACATATCCATTTTTGACTTCTTCTTCACTTCTGAATGCTCTGTGATTAGCTGATAGACCCTCCTTACTCATGGTATTTGAAAACATCATGGCAAACGCCTCAGCCTTTTCTGCACTAGATGGAAACTCTGTCTTCTAGAATTATTGGACATGTTGGTAAATGTATACATTTTGTCATTTCATTAAATTTTGTCCATACTTTCTGAATGTCTTTATGATTTGAAATTTCACTTCTACAAAAAGAGGACCAATACTGTTTTTTACCTTGTGCTATGACCATGTTACAGTAGTTCTTGGCCTTTTTCTGCCCAATATGGTTACTAGGCGATTTGTTTTTGAGAAAAGCTTATGCATTAAATGTTTTTTATGTACAGCTGCCTCACACGCTTGTGTACACCAGACATTTTCTAAATGTTTAGAAGGTATTCCTGAGTGACATCTAGGAATAGACATATTGGCAGCTTGTAGTATAATATTTGTTATGCTAGAACACATTTGATCTATGTCGAAAGTACCTATACACTCTGTATTCTAAGAAGCTATAACACGTTTAAACTTTTCCCAGTCAGCACGCTTATAATTATATTTTGGAACTTTGTCCTTTGTAATATCAGATAGACATAACTGGTTATTAAAGGTTATAAGGATAGGCAAGTGATCACTGCCTACAGTTTCTTTATGGGTTGACAAATCCCAATCAGGAACAAGTGTTGGTGACACTAAAGTTAGATCTATTGCTGACGCTCTGTGACTTGAGACATCAGGAATTCTAGTGACGCTGCCGTCATTCAATAAACAGACAAGAATCAACCACGTTTTCTACGAACCTGTTGCTGGTGACTGAAATGCAATCTTTATCCCAGAGTGGTGCATGTGCGTTGAAATCTCCTCCAATAAGCCATTTTTCATTATCGTGGTGATTATGGATCCAATCTGTGTTAAAGTTGTTAAGTCCTTTTGGTAAATACAAAGAACAATATTTAAGATTAACGGATCATTAAACTTGACACATGCTGCACATGAATGTAGATCTGGAATGTTACCAGGTATTGGTGGAAATTTCACACTGTACTCTATTCCTTCTTTGATGTAAATAGCTGCACTAATCTTTGTTAGACCCTCTACTTTCTGATGTATAGGTGGATAATAGTACCCTGGCAATCTGGACATCTTATTTTTGTTAACATTTAGAGATTGTAAAACAAGGGCATGATAATCATTTTTTGAAAGGTGGTGGATCAAATATGCCAGGTTTGTGGAAATAGATCTTGCATTCCACTGCATGATTTTAACAGCCTGTTTTTTTGTTTTTGTTGAGAGAGAGAGAGAGAGAGAGAGAGAGAGAGGAGAGAGAGAGAGAGAGAGAGAGAGAGAGAGAGAGAGAGAGAGAGAGAGAGAGAGAGAGAAAGTGTGTGTGTGTGTGTGTGTGTGTGTGTGTGTGTGTGTGTGTGTGTGTGTGTGTGTGTGTGTGTGTGTGTGTGTGTGTGTGTGTCTGTGTCTGTCTCTCTCCCTCTGAGGCTTTCTCTTTCTTAACACCCTAACACCCTATACAAAAATCATCATCATCATGTATCAATCAATCAAATCTGATCATATGCCTTTTTTTTTTTTTTAACAATTCAAACTGCTATAGCCTATACACGAGTTCTGATTTCATTATTTTCAACAGAAATATGATGAACAAATCTTCAAAACGCAAGCAGAAATTCCATCATCATAATGAAACATGCAGTAAAAAGTAACTTTATATATTCCCATTCATCAGAAGAAATGCCATGTGTCAGATGATTTTTTGAAGACAGCTGGAATTACCAAAACTTGAAAAGTGCATAAAATGCTGTAGTGAGTTATACGACTGCTAGGATGAAAGCAAGAAAACTTGCTTGTTTGTTGTTTTAATTTCATGTATACATTTCCATTGCACAGGACAGTTTAATTAAGCATGTCTGCCATCCACAATCCTAGCCAAGCAGAGGAAGCTGATGTCTGCTGATCCTGCCCCACTTGCTGACCATGCTGTTCTTGGTCCATGAGGGGACAACGTGGCGCTTCACTCCTCACCTTCTGTCCCTGATCAGCAGTCCATCATTCATGGATGACATTGCTGAGCTGGTCAACTACAACCTATGTCTCTTGCAGCCATTTTCACTGCTTGAGAGCTATAAGTATACCAAGGCAGGGACTTTTTAAAGTTCAGGTTGTGAAAATGTAAGCAAGGATCAGGATGGATTCTCAGCGTGACCTGATGATGTAGTCTTCTCGCCTTCCACTTAAAACTTTCAGCAAACTGAAAACAGACCAGCTGAAAGGATGAATCAGTACAAGGATGAATCAGTTAAATAAGTCTGTTTCCAACTGTACCCCAGTCTGTTTCCAACTGTACCCCTGTCTGTTTCCAACTGTAACCCAGTCTGTTTCCAACTGTAACCCAGTCTGTTTCCAACTGTACCCCAGTCTGTTTCCAACTGTACCCCTGTCTGTTTCCAACTGTAACCCTGTCTGTTTCCAACTGTAACCCAGTCTGTTTCCAACTGTAACCCAGTCTGTTTCCAACTGTAACCCTGTCTGTTTCCAACTGTAACCCAGTCTGTTTCCAATTGTAACCCTGTCTGTTTCCAACTGTACCCCTGTCTGTTTCCAACTGTAACCCTGTCTGTTTCCAACTGTACCCCAGTCTGTTTCCAACTGTAACCCAGTCTGTTTCCAACTGTACCCCAGTCTGTTTCCAACTGTAACCCAGTCTGTTTCCAACTGTACCCCTGTCTGTTTCCAACTGTAACCCAGTCTGTTTCCAACTGTAACCCAGTCTGTTTCCAACTGTACCCCTGTCTGTTTCCAACTGTAACCCAGTCTGTTTCCAACTGTAACCCAGTCTGTTTCCAACTGTACCCCTGTCTGTTTCCAACTGTAACCCAGTCTGTTTCCAACTGTACCCCAGTCTGTTTCCAACTGTACCCCAGTCTGTTTCCAACTGTACCCCTGTCTGTTTCCAACTGTAACCCTGTCTGTTTCCAACTGTAACCCAGTCTGTTTCCAACTGTACCCCTGTCTGTTTCCAACTGTACCCCAGTCTGTTTCCAACTGTACCCTGGGATGTTTAAGAAATAAAATTTCATGCACACTGAAATAATTCTTTTTTTAATCCAGCTAATTTGAATAAACTTATCAAAATCTGTAACAGTTATTGCTCGCATATGCCTAATTGTTAAGTCCTGCAAACTAAAATTAACAGTATTGAGAAAAGATATTGCATCAAGATCAAAATGTACAAACAGTGATGTATTTGATGCTGCTTGATGGAATCTAAGAACAGTTTCCCATTTGGTTTCCACGTACTGAACGCAACATTTGTCAATTACATGAATATACCAATGTCCAAATGTTAACCACTGTCATAGAAAGAAAGCTTTTAATACCTTTTCTAAAATAAATTAAGAAACCTCCATGCCACAACACTGCCACTGTTAGCCAAAAATTGTTAAGCCGCAATGCTGCGTGCATTTCAGTCTCCACCTATATGTCAGCTTGCTTATACACAGGACACAATTAACGTTCTTTTCAAGTTTAATACTGGACACATGCTGTAACTTGTCTGTATTGATGGCATCATTCTTTTCAGGAAGCCAGGCTATTTTATCTGAATATAGCACTAAGTAGAAACCATGTAACGCACA
Source organism: Rapana venosa (assembly GCA_028751875.1). Lineage (NCBI taxonomy): Eukaryota > Metazoa > Mollusca > Gastropoda > Neogastropoda > Muricidae > Rapana > Rapana venosa. Next base: position 46,648,027 of record CM054154.1, read on the forward strand.
TCACACCTGCCACTTTGTCTACATTTTGCTGATTTTCTGTGAAGTCTCTAAATGATCGCCGTTCTCTTTTTTCCTGTTTATTAAAGGTATGTCTGCACTCTCCAAAAATGTTTTTTGTGTGCTTTTTTAATGTCTTTGAACTTTTCACCCTCATGTCCCGGGTCTGAATCCAGTATTGTAGATGTGCATGTATACACACACACACACATATAGATATATATATATAGATATAGATATATATATAATGATAAAATCTCTGCTAGTCTAGGTTTTTATTTTAGCCTACACTAGTCTGTTGACCACAGAATGACAAGGCTGGGGTAAAAAAAGACTACTGAATTTGAAACATAGACTTTAGTCTGCACATGATGTAAAATAAATGAACGAAAAATATCAACTGGTACTTTAGTTGGTGTGATCTAACATTTTGCCTTGAAACTAAGAATTTAACTTTCAAGCATTCAAATCTTGCAGCTAAGCTCTTTGCCAGTCATCTTCTAATCGACTAAGAATGTTTAATATCACCTTCAACAATGGTGGTAGCTGATCATCTTTAGTTTAAGACATAGTTTCATGATCCCTAAAATTGAATCAGTGGATTTAAGTTTAACTTCAGTTTGCCAAACAAGTCATAAAAAATAATCTAGGAAAACTTGTTGCAGTTGTTTGCTGTTAACACTAGTTTAACATGATTTAATGTCAAAGAAATAAGTTTTTCATACTGATACACAGCTTGGAAAGATGAGAGTGATTTTGACAACTCCTTAGCTGCTATTGAATTTATCATTATTTTATGATTGTGGATGAAGCCCTTGGCTTAAGTTACTCAAGTCATAATGATAATGTCAATTTTCATTGTCATCTTAGGTTTCAGTTTGTTCTTTGCCCGTTATCAGCTCTGTATACGTGAACAACTCTCAGCACCGTCTGATGGAGCCTCATGAGTTTGCATAAATTCTGTGAGCACTAGTCCTAGGCTATGCCTCATCGGCCAGGGCCGACCCATAACAATAATAAAATTTAGTCCGATTTCATCGACATTTACAAAGAAATGTGCTTACACTAGACAGCATTTCTTGCACAAATTAGTTCACTTTTACGACAATTTCTTCCATTCCAGTTTCTTTTTTCTCCTTTTCTTGCACAAATTAGTTCACTTTTACGACAATTTCTTCCACTTCCAGTTTCTTTTTTCTCCTTTTTATTTTTACATACAATGTGCAACCAATCTGTTCAAAGCATGAAGCGTTGACCTCTCTGCATTTGAAGGCTGCACACCAGTAATAAAAATGGGCACTTTTCCTTCTGTTTTTCTATGTGACTCTATAGTCATACCGCACGTACTAAGGCATCCACAGAAATAAAAACCACTTTTTGTGAAACACTAGCCCCTGACTCAAAACTCAGGACAATAGGAACAAATTTGGTAGGTCTGAACTTTTAAAATTTTTCAGCAAACACTGTACCCCCTCAGTCCTTGGTCGTCTGCTAGCTGCCTCACCGCAATATGCATGCGCGGGGTCAACGCTGTAGAAAAAACAGGCAAACCTCATGTCATGATCATTTCTCATCACTACCTGGTGTTCATCTACGGCCTCAATCCCCAAAACAAGTACACAGTGCCTTTTTTCATACTTAAAACAAATCTGTGAAAACCACCGAACAGTTTTCTCACTCGCACTCTATAGAAGATACCACATGACTGCCAAATTATTACAGGTGTGCGGCCTGTATTCAGACTGAAAAGTTTGTGCCTCACAATATTTCCATTAATATTACTTTTATGGGCAATTGCAAGTATAAGCACACCAAGCATAAAGTTCTCATGTTCATAACTCCTGAGCTAAAGCTGTTTGAAAATGTGTGCCCTTTCCCAATTAGCTGCCTCAGGAGCTGTTGTCTCTCTCAACACAACCTGACAGTTGAGACCAGAAATAAAGACAGAAATATAATAGCTACACATACAATTTTTGCAGTTTTCTAGCCCTTTATCATTAGTACCAGCTGCAGTGTTGGAAAAAATTAAATGTTGACAGGCAGCTTTTTTATTTATTTTTTTTTTTACCTGCCCCCTAAAAAGTGAGCATTTTCTGTGTTCAAGCATCTTGGACATACTGCCATGGGCATGATTACAGTCCAAACTGTACACAAAAAAAGGCCAAATATGTCTGCAAACCACTTTAAAAGCCAAAGGCTCCAACAAAACTACATTACTGAAGTGCTTGAATAACAAAACATGGTCTCTCTGGCACCTACCCTTTTCTCAGCTTGCTCCAGTTTCCTCCCTTTGCTCACTACTCAATGCCAAAGTAGTGTTGACCGTATGATAACCCACTCACTGCCCTGATCCCTCTAAAATTTAACATGTAGAGGGAAAATATGTGCCACACTTAAAGATGCATGCTTTTTTGTTACCCCAGCACATAATCAACTTTTATTTTAATATTTCTTCCCAATCTACCCTCTTGGAGAGGCTTGTGACAGGGTGATAAAGAAGAAGGCGTTGACACTCGGCCTCTCTATGTGTGAATGCCATAGCAACAATGATGCAGGCACATAGACTGACATGTGCCAGTTTCAGGATGAAAGACAGAGAATTGATGAAGAAGTACCTGCGCATTGATGGTTGTTAGCCCACAGCTGCTTTCACATCCGACTGTAGGAAATGTCCATTTTCTCTGCAAACATAACACAGAAAAAGAGTTACCTACAGGGTGTAAAAGCCACACAGAAAACTTTTTTTTTTTAAATTTTGTGGTGTCTGTGCAGCTAATAACATACAACTCACCACTTTCTATATTTCTTTCTCTCCTCCCATCCCCCCCCCCCCCCCCCCCCCCCCCCCCCCCCCCCCCCCCCCCCCCACTCCCTCTCCCCTCTCCCTGCCCACTGTCAACTCAATGTAACAGGCAGTTTAGTTCCCACCATGTGTTGTGTTATTGTAGCTAGTGCTTCTTCCAACCCTGAAGCAAAGGGCGATGGTGAATGTTACCAAGCCAATCCTTCACCACTTTCCTTATCCTTGCTGCCAACTGGATCAAGCTTTATTATGTTAAAACGTGAGGACATTTTATTTCTCAGCAAATTGTTTGTTTTTAACATGCTTTTGCAGATTAAGACAATTATCGCGAAGCTGCTTGGTGCTTGCAATAATGTTTATTCGGCAATAGGATATAACCTTCAGAACAACTTCTCCTGACTTACAGTATTGAGTCAATGCTATGCCTGTCATGGCTTTATTTTGTTTTCCTTGTTTGTGATTGGACACAAGGACTTTTCTACAGCAATTGTATGTTATGACACTGGACCCAGCATTTAAAATTATAATTATAGTCATGAAACTTCTTGGTAGTGTTGACATAATTGAATCTCTTCTGCAAAGTATTATAACCTTACTAAAGACAGAATGCATCTCTCCTACTTCCTGAGTGTAATGGGCTGCTAAAAGTGTACAGGCACTGGTCAACTACCATTTTTACTTCTTGTTTTCCTTGATTTGTGATTACTGGTACCCATGCCTTTACTCATTGTATGGAAGACACCCTGGACCCAGCATTTACAAAAAAGTTTATGAAGTAGTATAATGAAACTTTCTGGTACGTGTTTGATCATATCATTGGAAATCGCATCAGCTCCAACAGATGTTTTCTTACTAGGAAGTGACAGAATGGCATCTCTTACTTCCTGGAGTGTAATGGGAGCATTGCTATAAAGAGTGGTAGCAGGCACTGGGTCTACATATCCATTTTTGACTTCTTCTTCACTTCTGAATGCTCTGTGATTAGCTGATAGACCCTCCTTACTCATGGTATTTGAAAACATCATGGCAAACGCCTCAGCCTTTTCTGCACTAGATGGAAACTCTGTCTTCTAGAATTATTGGACATGTTGGTAAATGTATACATTTTGTCATTTCATTAAATTTTGTCCATACTTTCTGAATGTCTTTATGATTTGAAATTTCACTTCTACAAAAAGAGGACCAATACTGTTTTTTACCTTGTGCTATGACCATGTTACAGTAGTTCTTGGCCTTTTTCTGCCCAATATGGTTACTAGGCGATTTGTTTTTGAGAAAAGCTTATGCATTAAATGTTTTTTATGTACAGCTGCCTCACACGCTTGTGTACACCAGACATTTTCTAAATGTTTAGAAGGTATTCCTGAGTGACATCTAGGAATAGACATATTGGCAGCTTGTAGTATAATATTTGTTATGCTAGAACACATTTGATCTATGTCGAAAGTACCTATACACTCTGTATTCTAAGAAGCTATAACACGTTTAAACTTTTCCCAGTCAGCACGCTTATAATTATATTTTGGTACTTTGTCCTTTGTAATATCAGATAGACATAACTGGTTATTAAAGGTTATAAGGATAGGCAAGTGATCACTGCCTACAGTTTCTTTATGGGTTGACAAATCCCAATCAGGAACAAGTGTTGGTGACACTAAAGTTAGATCTATTGCTGACGCTCTGTGACTTGAGACATCAGGAATTCTAGTGACGCTGCCGTCATTCAATAAACAGACAAGAATCAACCACGTTTTCTACGAACCTGTTGCTGGTGACTGAAATGCAATCTTTATCCCAGAGTGGTGCATGTGCGTTGAAATCTCCTCCAATAAGCCATTTTTCGTTATTGTGGAGATTATGGATCCAATCTGTGTTAAAGTTGTTAGGTCCTTTTGGTAAATACAAAGAAACAATATTTAAGATTAACGGATCATTAAACTTGACACATGCTGCACATGAATGTAGATCTGGGATGTTACCAGGTATTGGTGGAGATTTCACACTGTACTCTATTCCTTCTTTGATGTAAATAGCTGCACTAATCTTTGTTAGACCCTCTACTTTCTGATGTATAGGTGGATAATAGTACCCTGGCAATCTGGACATCTTATTTTTGTTCACATTTAGAGATTGTAAAATAAGGGCATGATAATCATTTTTTGAAAGGTGGTGGATCAAACACGCCAGGTTTGTGGAAATAGATCTTGCATTCCACTGCATGATTTTAACAGCCTGTTTTTTTGTTTTTTGTTGAGAGAGAGAGAGAGAGAGAGAGAGAGAGAGAGAGAGAGAGAGAGAGAGAGAGAGAGAGAGAGAGAGAGAGAAAGTGAGTGAGTGAGTGAGTGAGTGTGTGTGTGTGTGTGTGTGTGTGTGTGTGTGTGTGTGTGTGTGTGTGTGTGTGTGTGTGTCTGTGTCTGTGTCTGTGTCTCTCCCTTTGAGGCTTTCTCTTTCTTAACACCCTAACACCCTATACAAAACTCATCATCATCATGTATCAATCAATCAATCAAATCTGATCATATGCCTTTTAAAAAAAAAAAAAATTAAAACTGCTATACACGAGCAAGAGGGACAAGGGGCCCACAGGTGGCGCACGGAAAAAAATGCGCATGGGCCCCCAGTCCTGGACAAACGGGGTTTTTTGGGATCTGTGCAGGGGACTGACTATCTTTGATGCCCCAAAGAAAACTGAAAAACAGAACGCACACAGGAGGAAACCAGGGCTCGCAGTGAAGGTCACAACCCGCTGTTTGGCTGTGGGGGGATCTGGGGGGATGCGGGAAAGGGGGCACGTCTGGAAACAGCATCACCCCTCCCCCATCGAAAAAACCCCGGGACATGGAAAAAAGCATACCATCCTACCCAGCAAATAAAAAATAGTTTTTGAACGGGCCAAAAAATATATTTTGACACAAAAACAGTTTTACTATTTCTGTTTCGATGTTTCTTATAACATGTTTATTTGGTGGTTCCAGTTATGGCTTTGGTTTTTTTGCGCGCCTGCTTTATAAAGAAGGGTTTTTTTCAGAAAACTTACCATCTTCAACTTGTATTTAAAAATTGAGTGAGTGAGTGAGAGTAAATGGAGGGGGGTTTGAGGCGTCAAAACGGGAAAAACCCACCTTTTTTGGGGCTGGCATTTTTACCCCGAAACCAAAAATTCCCTCGGGTGATCGGGGCCCCACCGCGGGGGCAGGGGCCAACCCCGCGTCTCGCGGCCAGCACACATTCCTTCTTTGGTTATTAGCGACTGGGCGAATTTTTATTTAAAAGGGGCTATTTATCATTCGCTGCGGATGTTACTGATTTTTAAGTACCATACTTAGTAACAAACTTTAATCCCTGTTTACTTGTTTGTGGTGACTTTCAGAAATTTAGGTTAACTAATTTTAAACTTTTTTTTTACAAACACGGGTTTCCCAAAAACGAAGGGGGTGTTTGTGTTTTCTCTCTCTCTCTCTCTCTCTCTCTTCTCCCCCTTTTTCTCCTCTTCTCTCTCTTCTCTCTCTCTCCTTTTTGGGGGGTTTTGGGTGTGTGTGGTGTTTGTGTGTTTGTGTTGGGGTTTTAATAAGAAAGTAAGTAAGAGAAACCCTTCAGAAACCCCAAAAAGGGAAATAATAAAGAGAGAGAGAAGGGGGGGGGGGGGGGGGGGGGGGGGGAGAAGAGAGAAAAGGGGGGGGGGGGGGGGGAGAGAGAGAGGAGGGGGGGGGGAGACTACTTTGGGTGGTGGTGGTGTGTGGTCCCGCTGTGTCGTGTTGTGTGGGGGGTTGTGTTTTATGGGTGTGGCGGGGAGTGAGTTGCGTGCGTGCGTGGGCGCGGCGTTTGCGATGGTTGTGTTCGCGACCGTGGTGCGTGCAGTATGCGTATGTGCCCGTGTGTGTGTGGTGTAGTGTGTTTTGGGGTGTGTGTGTGGTGTTTTTGTGTGTGTGTGAAAAATAACAATAATTTTAATTCATTTTTTGCACCCTAACCCCATGGAACAACATTAATCTAACTTTCATGAAGGTGAACCCTTACTTCTAATCTAAACATTTAGAAAAAAAAACCCAAATTTTAAAAACATCAACTGGTTTGTGTTCAAACAAAAAAGCTGCATTTAAATTTCGAGGGAAATTTTTAATAATACAGGGGAAAACTTTTCTTCGCAATACAGCAATATTTTGGGATCAATAAAAAGGGAAAACACTTCAATTTGTGGCCCATCACCTGAAGCGAAGGATAATAAGGGGGTTCCCATAAAGGAAATTTCCCATTAAAGGTAACGTTTGCCCTCAGTAAACAAATAATTACGGATTCTAAAGATTTATTCCCATACAAAATTTTCTCTAAAAATAATGGTTAAAAGTAGTCGGGGATGTGATGGAGTCATGCCATTTTTTGGACACATCTTGTTTCGTTTTGGAATTCTTTCATGTGTGTGTGTTGGGTGGTGTGTGTGTGTGTGTGTGTGTGTGTGTGTGTGTGTGTTTGTGTGATGGGCCCAAATATTCCCGGGTGCTTCCGGCTGTGTGTCTTTAAAATTGTTAGTTACTCAAGCACATGTTGCATTGCCCTTCTTGTGTTACATTTTGGTGTCACACGCACGCTGTATAGTTTCGTGCGCGCATTTTGGGGTGGAAGGGTAGGTAATTATTTATGCATTTGTGTGTGTGTGAGTTTTCTGTTGTATGTGTATGTGTTGTGCACGTGCGTCATTTGTGTGTTTATTTTTTGTTATCTTTTTTTTCAAGGATAATGGAATAAGCACTCATGGTTTTTTTTAAAATCTATTTCCCCCCCAATGCAGTTTTGAAATTTTGTCATCCGTTTTGGGTGTGTGTTTTTTCTTTCCGTTTTTTTTTGGGTGTTGTTTTTCAAAGGAGGCCTGTGTGAAATTTGTTTTTTTTTTAACAAAAGGACTGATTAGAAAAACATTTTGATCCAAAAAATTTCTTAACAGGATCAAAAAAAGCTTTTTGAATATATCAAAAATCAGTAAATAAAAACTTGACCATTGTGAGGTATTTTGGCTTGAACAGTATAGGATACTGAAAAACCCTTGTTTTTACTGTGTTTGGGGTTTAAAATTAGCCCTGTGGTACGGAATTGGTTCATGAAAAACCTCACTGTAGCAAGGTACCACAAAAAGTGATAAACAGTGACTGTGTACTGCTGTAAACGCCTGACCAGCAGGAGTGTTTATAGAAAGTCAGATAGCTGCACAAAGTCTAGTCAACCCTTGCTTCCCAAGGAAAAATTGAATTTTTTTTCAAACTGGGCAAGGGGAGATAAAAATATCACAAACATCAATCAAAAAAGTAGTGTCGGAAGTTGCCGAAAATCAAAAAACAAAAAAGCTAAAAAAATATTGGCACTCTAACTTTGTTTTCTATGTGGCCCGACCCCCGCGGCATCCCCCTTATTTGGTAAGGGTCCCCCATTTTTGACCTAAAAGGGCCCCGGCGGCAAATGCCTTGCCCTCTGATTCTGATTTAGAGAATAAAAGACTTTTTTGAAAAATTTAAAACCAGCTAAAAGTACCCGCTTCTTGTTTTTACCACGATGTGATGTTACTCCTGGTAATAAAAACCAGACAACACAAAAAAACGTCCCCATGAGGCCATTTCCAACAAACTTAGGGGAGGATGGATGGTAAAACCATTTTTCCCCCAAAACAATCCTGAGTTCCGTGTTGTTTTACTTTAAAGTGTTTTTAATTCAAAAAATGCCAAGGTCTTATCTTTCCACAGCAACTGGAAAGACAGCCCCGGGAAACTGCCCAAAAAATTAGGAAGGGGGTGTTAACACGGGTCTAACCCCTTTTTGTTTATTAACCTTTCCATAAGGGAAGTAATTGTTTCCGCTTTGGGTAAAGTGTGTGCTCCCCCAAAAGTGTGTGTTTGCGTTGTGAATAAAAAATAAAAAAGGTAAAATTTTTTCATTCTTTTTCCCTTCTTGACCCCTTTCCTTCCTGAGGTTTTACGAATTTTTTTCAAAAGGACCAAATTCTGCCCCGTCTTTTTTACCAATGGTTATTTTAAATTCTGAAAAAGGCTTTTCAAAGTTTTAGTTTTAAATTGAACAAAAGGGGTTGGGGGGATGTTTTTGTGGGTTTTTTTCCTCCCGTCTACAAAAGTCTGTCTAAATTATTTTGTTTGCAATTTTGCAAAAATTTTTCCCAAAAATGACACATTTTTTTTTTCCATAAAAGGATGAATGGGATGTCTATGTTTTTATTGGGAAAGACAAACTGATGATAGCCAAGAAAGTAAGGGAGACGAGAAAGGTATTATTAAAAAATTTTTAAAATCAATTCCAAAGAAAGAATTTCAATTTAAAAAATTTTTTTAACAATTTTTGGTTTAAATTTTTTAATTTTAACTTTTTTTTTTTTTTTTATTTTATTTAAAAAAAAAAATTTTTTTTTTTTAAGAATTAAAAAGGGTTTTTTAAAATGGCCCCCCAAAAAAGGGGGAAAAAAAATTTTTAAAAGAACAAGTAAAAACCCGGCCAAAATTGTGTACAAACGCTTTTTCAAACTTAAAAATCTCCCCCTTTGCTTTTGGGGTTCTTAGAGGAAAAAAAACACAATGAAACATGACAAGCCCCAAATTTAAGTTTAAAAAGAGGTTTATTTAAAGAGAAAATGAAGAAAAAAATCACAAACTGGATTTGTACACCAAAATAAAAAAATATTCCATAGTTACACTCCCCCAAGAAAACATTGGGGCAGAAACTAGAAGTCACTTTTGGTATTAAGCAAATTACCTCACAAGGGAAAGAAAATGTATTAAAATAAGGAAATGCGAAAGCCTGGGGAAAGCAAAAACCCCAGGGAAAGATGGGAAAAAAAAATCAGAAGATTAGAAATTTTAAAAAACCCACAAAATAAGAAGTCACACATAACAAAAATTCCTTTCAAAAGAGTACCAAACAATTGAGTTCCCCCCCCCCCCCCCCCCCCCCCCCCCCCCCCCCCCCCTAAAACAGTTGGATTATTAATTTTACCATCTTCTTTGGATCTGTTTTCAGAAAATTGGTGGGGGGGGAAGGAAAACAGATCCGACTTTACTATTTTTTTTCTTGGAGGCATGATGCGGAGCACGACCAACTTCACCCCCCTTTCAGATTTCTCTTGGGGGTTGCCATGCCCCGCAGACGGCTCCCTAAACCCTTTTTGAACAGTCCCCAAGCTTGGTTTTGTTCTCAACAAGGGAGTTCCTGTTTGAAATGTGTGCTGTACGATAGGAAACAATGGTAGGCATAACCCAAAATGGGTCCCGTTTGTTGTGACAAGTAAATAGATCAGGGCATGGTAGAATGGTCCTTCCATGGTAGGGGATTTTTGGCGCAGCCCCCCGGCCCCCAAAAAAGAAAAATGTACATATAACTAACATTTCACCAGAGCAAAGTTCCCCTTGGGTACTTTGAAAAATTTTTACTACTTTTTCAAGCATCCCAATATTTTCAAATTTTGGTGAAAACCTGACAAAGCCCCGCAAAGGATTTTTTGAAAATGCCTGGGCCCCCCTGTGCCCCCCTTAGGATGTCAGGGATGGGGAAGCGGGCAAAGGGGCTATTATCAAAATCTTTACATTTCCTTTCATTTTCAGGGGCCCCCAAAAACGAGTGTATTCCCACACTGACAAATAAACTGATTCTCCCAGGTATAAAGATGCTATTCTAACCTGCCTAATAGGAGTGCTATTTCCATGCTCCTAATAGGGGTGGTTTTTCTTTAACGCCCAAAAAGGGGCTTATTTTAAAGCAGAATATGAGCTGTCAATTCTCCCCCTGCCTAAAAGGACGCCATCCCACACTGCACTAAAAGGATGGTTATTCTTCAATTGCATATGGGGGCAGTTTTTCTTCACATGCCTAAAGGGGCAGTTATTCCCACTGCCTAATAGGAAATGGTTTTTCACACTGACTAAAAGGGGCTGGTTTTATCCACACAGCACAATGGAGCAGGTAAATTTTTTCCACGCCTAAAAGGAGCTGGTTATTTCCCCCCTGCCTAATAGGGCAGGGGTTTTTTTCCCCCTGCACTATAGGAGCGGTATTCTCCCTTGATTATAGGAGCAGGGTTTCCTTACACTGGAATAGGAGCGGGTTTTTTTCCATGATTATAGGATGGGGTATTTCCCCCACTGCACTAAATAGGGCAAATTTTCTCCCCCACTGCACTAATAGGAGCAAGTTATTCTTCACACTGCACTTATAGGAGCTAGCTATTCTCCACACTGCACTTTGTCTCAGGAAAGACTGATCTCCCTCCTGCTCCAGAGAATATAAAGGTCCTGCGATGCGCTTTGATTTGTTTGTTTTACAAGATTCAGTGCTATATAAATTCCATATCTTATTATTGTTATTATTATCATCATTACTACAGACTGCAGAAAAAGATGTGGGCTCCAATTTTAAATGGCAGAACAATGCAAAGACTTGAGCTGTCCTAATGCACCCACTCTTCAGGAAGTGGATGAGAACTAGGTGCGCCTGATCTTGATTGAGTTTGCTGTGTTACTTCATTCCAGCAAGAGTGCGCTGGATGAACTGAGCTTTCCATGTTCTGATTATGCTGGACTAAAGTGACTTGCCACAGTGATTTATTTGAACTAACTCTGATGCTGTTTGTCTCTACCTGCACTGTTTTATCTTATACTCCTTGTGAAGTTCTTACCTTCAAGGAGAGGCTACCACTTTGCTCTGCCATGGGAATTGTACAGTGGTCAGAAACTTTGGTTTAATCCTGGTAAAAAATAATGCATTCTTCTTTTTCTTCCAACGCTCAGGTAGCAACCATTGTCTATTATATGAGTAAAAATGCGTCACGCTACCCTTAAGCACCTTACAAGTCAGGCCCAGCGCATCTACTGCGGCATAAAAGAAAACTGTTATCTTTTATAAGTCTTTCTGGAAAAAAAAGGCAGCAGAATGGACCAAGAAGGCAGAAAATATACAAGAAGGAGGTGACAAGAAGTAAAGGAACAAGGCAGAAACAATAATTTAAGAGAGAGATAAAAAAAGAGGAAATTTCTATCACAGAATTTCCAGAATGTGGGGATGTTATTTATACTGATAGGCCCCGGCATCTCCACGTAGGAGGTAAAATGCTTGAGATATATTTGATTTCCCATGCTAATGGGCTGCGAACACTAAATATAGAACATATGCGCCATATTTTCATTGATTTTTGCTTTCTATTACGTCTAATTGTGATTCTATTATCAAATTTGTAATCAGCAGGTCGAAAGCTTTCAAATGATATGTCAAAAGACCATATTACATTCTGTTTTAAAAATTTGATAAAATCGAAATTTGATGACGTCATATCTTTAAAAAAATGGTCTTCCGACACTTAGATCGTCCTACTTTTTGGATATGTTAAAAGTTGGGTACTTTCCTATCCAAATATCATAAAATAATTACTATTGCAATTAGTTCCTTTCTTGGCACTTTTTTTGCAAAGATTGACTAGACTATAATGACTGCGGCAGACTCTCTCCCCACACTCTCCATCACCCTGCCTCTCACGGCGCTGGCCGCGCGCGGTAGCCTGTAGCCGCTACGGTGTGTTTATTTATGGCCTCGTTCTGCCAACAGGTTCAATGTAACAGCCCCCCAAAAAGGTTAGTCTGCATGCAGACATATTCAATGTTTTCTCTATGTTCTAGAGAGAGAGTTAGAAATGTCTGTTTTTTGTGATTGTGTTTCTTCCTGCACCTCTCCTGTTTATCTTCATGTCTGTTTGAACTGCTGTCACATCAACCAGTATGAAAGAAAGTACAGGGAGTTTGGAGTCAAAAGAAAGCTTGTTTAAAGCTCATTTTAAAGAGTGCTTTGCTTGTCTTTATTGGACAATTCACTGTACAAGAGGATGTGTGAAAGACACAAGGGTAATTTACGGCTGAACAGGGCTACAGCTGCAAGTGGCTACTGCTGCCTTTCCTTTTGCCCTGTTTATTTATATCCACGCCCTGCCAGCTGCCAGTCATGAACTTTGGCTGGGAAACTAAACGGAGGGTTTGAGAAGCAGTGTGTGTACGTGAGAGAGGGGATACTAGGGAAGAAGCACAGAAAATGACAAGAAAGGGGGTAGGGTGGGGAAATGACATAAAAACAGATTGACAGACTGACAGATTGGCAAAGGGAGGAACAGTAAAAGAGACAGATGAGAAAAACAAGCATTCCTAATGGAGAGAGGGGTGAAAAAAGGGGGAGGGGTGTTGAAATAACCACCACCCCCAAAAAAAAACAAAAAACAAAAAGAAGAATTAAAAAAAAGGAGAAATAGGTGTATAAATTAAGACAAAATCATGCACAGTCTGCCAAACAGAAGTGAGAGAGAGAGACAGACCAACAGACCCACAGAGACAGAGAGAGAGAGTGTGCGTGCGTGCATGTGTAAAGACTTTTGAGGACCTCAGTTTCTGTTTTAAAGAACCTTCTTCAAAAAATTATCTAATTCAAAGTAAGTTCACAAAGTCTAAAGCTGAAAATAAAACAATATTTTCATTCAGCTAATGTATGTCTTCTTCATAAGAAATCAATATTTTTGCTGCAATTAATCCCAAAATAACAGTTGACTCAGGTTATCAAATTAGCATGGAATACTGCAAACTAAATGAAAGATCACCTGTCCATTCATTGCATCTCTCGCTTCTCAAATTCTAACCAAGTTTAGAGCTCTGTGAGTGTTATTTTACCCCTTTTTTCAGGACACTGTTTTCAATACCATGTGCCTACTCAGTGATAGCAAAGTTTCATCCCACTGGGTAACAGGGGGAGGAGTGTGGAGATGGGTGGTGGAGAGGGAGGAAGGCTGACAGTACCACTAAGGGCACAGATTTTCACATTACAAGGGCAGGGACAGTGGATGTAAACAATTTCTGTAAGGAATGAGAGAACACTCTGTGTGTGTGTGTGTGTGTGTGTGTGTGTGTGTGTGTGTGTGTGTGTGTGTGTGTGTGTGTGTGTGTGTGTAAGAAAGTAAGAAAAATAATGAAAGAAAGAGGAGAGAGAGAATGTGTGTGTGTGAGAGAGAGAGTGCATGTGTGTGAGAGAGAGTGCATGTGTGTGAGAGAGAGAGAGAGCGAGAGAGCATGAGTGTGTGAGATAGAGTGCATGTGTGTGAGAGCATGTGTGTGTGAGGGAGAGAGAGGAGGGGGGGGGGGGGGGGGGGAGACAGAGAATGTGTGTGTGAGGGAGAGATAGTGCATGTGTGTATATGTTACAGAGAGAGAGGGGGGAGGGAGGGAGAGGGGGGGGGGGGGGGGGGCTGTCCATGAAAAAGAAGTAGTGTAGTCAATGCATGCATTTCCCAAGGAACTTAATGCAATAGTTTTCAAACTTGGTGCAACGGGTAGATAAAAATATCACAAACAACATATCAAAAAAGTAGGTGTCGGAAGTTGCCGAAAATCAATAAACAAACAAGCGCAAAAACAATATTTGGCACTCTGAGACTGACGTTTGCTATATAGTCTAGTCAATCCTTGCATTTCCCAAGGAACTAATTGCAATAGTTTTCAAACTTGGTGCAACAGGTAGATAAAAATATCACAAACAACACATCAAAAAAGTAGGAAAAAGTAGGTGTCGGAAGTTGCCGAAAATCAATAAACAAACAAGCTCAAAAACAATATTTGGCACTCTGATACTGATGTTTGCTATAGGCCTAGCTGGCCTGCCTCACACACCACAGCATCCTCCCTTATTTGGTAAGGCTCCACCCATTTTTTACCCAGAAAGGGCCATGGCGGCAAATGCTCTTGACCTACTGATTCTGGTTTAGATGAGCATAAATGACTTATCTTTTGAAATTTAACACACACTAAAAGTACCTGCTTGCTTGTTTTTACGAGGTATGTGGTCTTTGTATTAAACCGGACAACATCAAAACAACTATCCACATGCTGGCCAGTTCCTACACAATACAGTAGGGTAGTGATGTTTGTATGGTAAATCACTTTTGTCAAAATAGGCTCTCTGAGTGCATTGTGTTGTTTTACTTGAAAGTGTTTTTAACTTTCATAAACATAGCCAAAGGTCTTATCTGTCCACAGAACACTGGATAGGACAGGCACTGGAGAAATCTACCCACATAAATTAGGAAGGGAGTGTATAAACACTGGGGGCCTATCCCTATTCTGTTGACATATACCCTTGATCCAGTAAAGGGGAAAGTAGATATGTGTGCTCCCTGCAAAAGTGTGCGTGTGTCAATATATATATATATATATATATATATATATATATATATATATATATATATATATATGCAGCCCTTTCTGTTTAAAAAGCATGTGTGTGTGTACATGTCATCTCTATCACTTTCTTTTCTTCTGTTTCATTCTCTGTATGTTTCCTGTCTCTGACTGTGTGTGTACAGATAATATGAATTTATTGGATCCAAATGTCTGCCCAGTCCTATTCACCCTACTGGTGTATTTTAAATTCTGAATAAAAGGCTTGCAACTGTTTTCAGTTTAACTTTAAGCTAAGGATGGGGTGTGATATTTTTAGTGTGTTTTTTCTCTCTCTGGCTCTACAACAGTGCTGATCTAAATTACTTGTGGTTGCAATTTTGTTTGGTAAAATTGTTCCCAATAACTGATTACATTTTTTTTCTTGTCCAGATGAAAGGACTGACTGGATATGTCTGTGTGTTATGTGGAGAAAGACTGCTGACTGATAGCCAAGATGTAGTAAGGCAGACTGAGAAAGGTGTAGCAGGTCTCCAAAAAGCATGCTGTTTGAAGAGTGACAATGTAGAGACAGAGGGAAGAGCAAGATATTCAATGTGTAAACAACCCAGCTCTTCGATCCAAGCAAGCTAGGTTTAATAATTCCTCTGATTGTCTCTTCTGTGGTCAGTCCATTAATGATTTCGGGAAGAAACGAAACACAGCTGTGTATCAAATTCGGACATGTAGTTGCCAGCAGCAGATTCAATAAAGTGGTTTAAAGCATGGACCAGAGAACAAAGGGCAGAAAGAGTGTGGGGAAAGAATGCAAGCTGTCAGTGAATTTCATGCTGCAGATGCTGTGTATCGCAAGCAGTGCAGTGCCCATTTCACAACTATGAAATCTAACCCTTAGCATTCCGCAGTTCTTCAGAGGAACAAACCACGGGAAAAACTGCAGGCAAACAGTAGACACAGCTCTGATGAAGCTTTCAGACATGTCATGGCTTATTTCAAAGAGAATGTTTGATGAAAAAAGTCACAATCATGGACTTGTGCACAAGGATGAAAGATTATCTCCATGGTTTGACACCCCCTACACAAGAATACATGTGACAGAAAATAGCAAGTCACTTTGGTGATTAAGCAATTGTTCCCTGCATCTGAGGGAAGAGAACGTCATTACATTAGGGTTTCAAATGAAAAGAAGATCTGGAGGAAATTTGCAAAATCCAACAGAGAGAAAGATGCAGAGGAAAGAAGAAAAACGAATGATAAAGACATTTGAAAAAACTTTCTATAATATCAGGAATGTCAACACATCAACAACAGAGTATCCTTCTGCAGAAGCAAGTATCTCAAACAAATGAGATGTCCCTCCTAAAACAGTTGTGATTATTTACCATCTTCTTTGGATCTGTTTCTCAGAACATGGCTGGGAAGGAAAACAGATCCTGGCTTGACAATTGCTTTTGGTCAGGCACTATAGCTGGCAGCACAACTAACAGTACTCATCCCCTTTCAGATTGCTTTTGGGGTTAACATGCCCCAGCAGATGGCTCCAAAGAACCTTGTTGAAGTGTCCAAACTTTGGGGTTTTGTTCTTCATACAAGGAGGTCAGTCTGTGTGAAATTTTACTGCTGCTGCCCAGGAAACAGACCTGGTAGGCATGAAGCCCAACAGCTGGTTTCCCAGTTTGTTGCTGACAAGGGTAGATCATCAGTAAGGACACTGGATAGAACTGGTACCTTTTCATGGTTTATGGGCTTGTTGGCGCAGCACCCCTGGTTCCAAACAATGTAACACTGTACATCAAAAATCTAACCTATCACCACAGACAATGTTCTCATTCGCTACTTTGAAAATTCTGCAGTACTTTGCCCTTAGCATACCAAGTATTGAAATATTTTTGGTGAGCATGACAAAGCCAGGCAACTGGATCTTCTTTGGAAAGAAAATGTCTTGGCCCTCTCGTCCCCCAACTTCAGGATAGTCAGGGTTGAGGGAAGGATGTGTGAAAAAGGAAAACTATTCAGGTCAGAGCAACTTTACATTTCTCTACATTATAGACATGGACCCCACAAATATGAGCTGCCTATTCTCCACACTGCACTATTAGGAGCTGGCTATTCTCCACACTGCACTAATAGGAGCTGCCTATTTTCCACACTGCACTAAAATAAGTTGTCTATTAATAATAATAATAATAAATGGAACTTATATAGCGCTATATCTGGAAAAGACAAATCAAAGCGCATGCATTCAACCTAATCTTACACAGTCAGGCAATCAATGATAAATGATCAATAGTTTAAACAAACAGATATTTACAAACATGGTGCGCTGCAGAAAAATCTATGAAATAAAAAATTTAAATAGTCAAATGTTTTACAAAAAGCACACACACACACTCACTTAGGTCGTATACTTTAGCAGGGTGTTAGGGACATGGGTTAGTGAAGGTGGGATAGCTCTGATATAAAAACAGGGGGGGGGAAATCATAGGTTTGAAAATAAATATGTCTTGAGGCTGGATTTAAAAGTGTCATAACTAGGTTTCTGGCGAAAGAGAGAGGGAGCTCTTTCCAGGTCGATGGACCCGAAATAGAGAAAGAGTGGCGGCCAACAGTGGATTGGTTGAATCTAGGTATTCTTTAGGGCACAAGGTATCTGCGTAGAGCGGAGGGAAGTGAAGGAGTGTACAGGTTAAGACTTTCCCACAGAGGTAGGAGGGTGCAGTTTGTGGAGACATTTGTAACAGAGGGTACTGATCTTATAATTTACTCTCTGTGGCACAGGCAGCCAGTGGAGAGATTGCAAGAGAGGGGTAATGTGCTCAGATTTTTTCTTTCTAAAACTAGTGAGCTGCGGAGTTTTGTATAAGTTGAAGGGAGTGGATAGATGATGCTGGCAGCCCAAGACAAAAGAGAATTACAATAGTCCAGTGTGAAAGAATGAGAGAAGTGACAAGTTTGGCTGTTGATCATTTGGACGGTACTTTGGGAATTGCACTAATAAAAGTTAATTTGGGAATAGTAGCACGATGACAGGTCTGGGTGATGAATTTTTCATAGAGAGTGTGTTGTCGATGACAACACCTAGATTACTTCACAGCAATGGAAAAGGGGATGATGTATTGCCAAGTTCTATTGAAGCTGTTGTAATGGAAGAGAGTTTGTGTTTGGTCCCTACGAGCATGGCTTCGGTTTTTATCTGCATTTAGCTGAAATTTTGGGTCTGTGTCATCCAGTTTTGAATATCTTCAAAGAAAGCGGGCCATTTTTTGTCAGGAGAGAAGGCAGATTTTCAGGAGTAACACTGCTTTAAATTCTGAGAGTCATCTGTGAAAAAAATGATGTTGATTTGAGGGACGGTTTATTATATGCGACATGGGGCAGTGTAAAGAGTGAAAGAACAGGGCCTAGAACTGATCCCTGTGGGACTCCGCTTTCCCAGTTTGGCAGGTATTGATTGAATTTGTTTACTGCAACTGTTTGGAATCGGTCAGTAAGGTATGAATGAAACCAGGTGAGGGCTATGCCAGTAACACCGAACGTTTTTTGAAGACGGGAGAGAAAGAATTGATTTGGTCTATAGTATCGAAGGCGCTGATAGTCGAGTAGAGTGAGAAGGGAGATTTTCCATGAGTCAGAAGCGAATAGAAGCGTTTTAAAGTGTGTAATAGAGTGGTTCAGTGCTGTGGTTGACGGGGATAGGCAGACTAAAAACTCAGGAAGAAGATTGTTGGAGAAAAGGTGGTTTTGAGCTGTTTGAAACTACTTTTTCAAGGATTTTTAGAAAAAAAAAGGTAGATTGGAAAACAGGTCTAAAATTCTTCAAAAGTTAGGGTCAAGGTCATGCTTTTTGAGTAGAGGTGTGACTATAGCATTTGAGAGCTAAAGGAACATTTCCTGAAAAAGAGATGAGTTTACTATTTTCGTGATAGCGGGTATGAGTTGTGGTAGGCATGTTTTGAAAAGAGAAGCGTATGGGATCAAGATCACATGATTTTATAGTCATTTCTTTCAGAATTTGGGTCATGATTTCTTTCTCACTTGTCGGATGAAAAAAAAGGAGAGGAGTGCCAGAGACTTGGGGTCGGGAAAGTGTAGGCTGGAAAGGATCTGACCCAGTTTCGAGCAAATGTTATAGACTTTTTCAGAAAAGAATGCTGAAAATATAGATGGAAGTTCAGAGTGGCTGTGGATGGAAGGCAGAGGGCTTGCCTTCACAGAACCAAGAAGAGTAGATGTGAGGGAAAAGAGAGATTTCATAGACATGGCATCAAGAACTTGAGAAGAGTAATACTTTGGGTTTTTTTTGAAAGAATTAAAGATTTGACTTTGTTTACTTGTTTTGAAAGGCTGCTTATTAATTTCCCTTTTTGATTTTCGCACTGCGCTCTAGTTGCCTGGTTGCGCTTTGCGACCAGGATTTTCTGGGTGTACCCTGGGCACATGGCCTATAGGAAGGAGATGGTCAGTGGGAGGTGCATGCTCATCAAGCAGTTGGCTGAGAATCATTGTAGTGTTTGAGGGGGTTTTTGTTGTCAGAGGTTTTTGATAGGCGTTCAGCAGCTTGTGAAGAGAAATTTGAAAATTATGCCTTAAGGTTGCGACGGGTGACTACTTTTTCTTTCTGATAGGCTTGCAATTTTTTAGAGAGAAAAGAACACGGAATGATCAGAAAGTAGTTTTTCGGTGATAGATACAAAATGTGATCAGATCTTGGGAAACATCAGTAATAAGCCAGTCTAAAATATGTCCCGATCTGTGTGTTGCTTCGTTTAACAGCTGAGAAAGAGAGTGTGTTCGACAAAGAAAGAGAAAGACGTTTGACTCAGTGATGACTGGTTTTCAAAATGAAAGTTAAAATCACCGAGAATGATGAGCTTTCTGGAGAGAGGGTGTAGTGATCCAGGGAGTGACTGAAACTCTTGATGGGGAAAAAGGACGACGTCAGATTATTCTTACGGCTTGCGAGGTGGACGGTTTAAAACAGCAGAAGTAATAGAGTAGCCAGGTGTGTTGAAGTTGGTTCACAGACTTCGAAAAATTCAGGTGAGAAAGGAAGGGAGTGACAGAAAGGAAAGAGCAGTTCGAGTGTATCTTTATAAACAATGGCAATGCCACCTCCACGGGAGGGTCGGGAAGAGAAAGAGTTTTATAACCAGGTGGTATCAGTTTTTTATTTCGATTCATGACCGTGTGGTTTTAACCAGGTTTCTGTAAGAAATGGTTAGATCAAAATTCTTTCAGAGATGAAATCAGAAATGAGATCAGCTTTACCCTTTTGGGCAGACAGATTGCACGTTGAACAAGCCATTGAAGGATGTTTGAGGAGGAGCAGAGAGTTGATGATAAAATGTGGGGAATTAGATCAACTGTCAGTGGAAGAGGATGAAGGCGATAGTAAAGCTGTGGAGAGTGGAAGAGCAGACAAAAGTTTGGATTGAGAGTCAGGTGTAGAATCTGGTGAAAGAACTGGGGAAGTTCGGAGGTTTACAGCTGCATGTACACCATGATACACATTATCAGAACACGTTTTATCAAAGTTATAAACACAGGGCGAAGCAGGTGGATCAGAGTGAAGCGAAGTAGTGTTGTCCTTGGTTACGGTCGTAGCGGTAGTGACGTCAGAAATGAGGATGGAGACGGATGTAGGGAGCCGCAGGCGATGATGTCTGCCAGCACAGGTACCTCGTCTAGTTTTGTGGCGGTTGATTCCTAAGGTAGAAATGTGTTGTTTAAGTTCGTATGGTATATTGTAAAACCCATGTGAGAGCAAAGCTCTCATGTCTTCGGAGTATGTGTCATATTGGTGGAAGGAGGAGCATGGGTAGTTGTGGTGGGGGAGATCTGAGTTCTTG
Source organism: Rapana venosa (assembly GCA_028751875.1). Taxonomy (NCBI): domain Eukaryota; kingdom Metazoa; phylum Mollusca; class Gastropoda; order Neogastropoda; family Muricidae; genus Rapana; species Rapana venosa. The sequence goes on from CM054154.1 coordinate 46,668,864, forward strand.
TTTCACGTGCAATTTTTCACACGGCAGAGGGTTACAGTAAAAAGGGTCACAAGGACCAGCAATGTCAGTTGAAACAAATCATCAAGTCAGTTGAAACTTCAAAAATTTATCAGAAAATGAAAATTATAAATTAAAGTAATTTGAAATGTAAATGATAATAAGGAAAACCAATCTGACCAGTCAATGCACGGTGAAATCACAAACACCTAGATATAAAATGTGTATTGCTGAACGTAGAAAAAAGCACAAAAACAATCAAACACAGAGAGATACACCCTGCTGCCATCCAGCGCAAAGGCCAATCACTCTTCTATTCTCCACATTGCACTAATACTAGTAATAGCTGCCTATTCTCCACACTGCACTAATAGGAGCTGCCTATTCTCCACACTGCACTAATAGGAGCTGCCTATTCTCCACTAATAGGAGCTGCCTATTCTCCATACTGCACTAATAGGAGCTGGTTATTCTTCACACTGCACTAATAGGAGCTGGTTATTCTTCACACTGCACTAATAGGAGCTGCCTATTCTCCATACTGCATTTTGTCTCAGGGAAGACTGATCTCCCTCCTGCTCCAGAGAATATAAAGGTCCTGTGATGCGACTGTACTATGGACTGCAGAGAAAGACATGGGCTCCAATGTTAAGTAGCATGTGGACAATGCAAAGACTTGAGCTGTCTCAATGCACCCACTCTTCAGGAAATGGATGAACTTGATACACCAGGTGTGCCTGATTTTGTTTGAATCTGCTGTGTTACTTCATTCCAGCAGCTGAGCTTTCTGTGAGGAGGTTTCCGGAGCTGTCTTCAATGACTGATGATTTGGTTTGAAGTGGTTTTGTGAGTTTCTTCAGGGTGTCGTATGCCTTTTTACTGTTGCCCACTTTCATGCTTTTTTTTGATCTCATCAATTGATCATGAATTCCACTTCTCTTGGCCTTTAACATTGATTCTTCACAAGATTGTTGGCCTCTCGGTATTCTTTAGGGTTGGAAGACTGGTTGGTTTCAGTGCTCTTCTTGATCACAGAGGTCCAAGATGTCATTGGTAGTCCATTTGGTGGTGTTTATTCCTCCGACGACCAAGTACCTCCTCTGCTGTTTCTCGGACTGCCTCATTAAAGTTGTTGGTGGGTCATTGATGTCACTGTCCAGGAGGGTTAATGCCACAAAACGTCCGCCAAGCTTGCTTTGGAAGATCTCCTGGACATCGGATCTTTCAGTTTTCAGTCAAATTTGATACGTGGGTTTGCAGGCTTGTTTTTTTTTCTTCAGCTTCATTTTGAATACCAGCAGCACAAGGTTGTGGTCGTGCCTTTTGTCATCTCCAGGGTAGGTTCTTGTTCTGGCTTGTTGATGGGATTTGAAGCGCCGTGGTGTTAACATAAAATCTATTTGGTTATGGATTTTTGCCGTTTGGCGCATGCCAGGTTGTCCTCCTTGACTGCTTGTGGGGATAGAGGGTATTGGCAATGGTAAGTCTGTGGGTGCAGGCAAATCCAGCAGACGTAGCCCTGTCGTTGGTCTCTCCTGTTCCAAACTGACCACTGTTCCGGCCCCTTGGTTTTTAAAAGTCAGGACCTACTTTGGCGTTTAAAAACCCCTTGAATGATGATGATGTCTTCTTGGGTATCTTCATAATGGTCTTTCAAGATCTTTGTAAAATTTTTCTACTTCTTCATCTGCATGGTAGATGATGGTGCATAGATTTGTATGATGGTGATGTCTTGGGGTTGGGGTGGCCGACACCGGATGCTGATAATCCTGTGGAAAACCCTGTACAGCTGATAATGCACCCACTACTTCCTTTTGACAATAAATGCCATCCATGTTGGTGATGTTCTCTTGACCACTGTACCAGATCTTGTTGCCTTCTTCAGTCATTGTCTCACCGAATCCTGTCCATCTCACTTTTAGTCCAATAATGTCCCATTTATAGCGGCTAAGCTCGTACTCTAGTTCTTTGATTTTTCCGCACTGATAGAGTGTACGGGCGTTCCATGTACCAATGGTGATCTGTTCTCTAGGGAGCTTAAGTAATGTTTTAACTCCAGTAGCTGACTTGAGAGTGAACAGAGATAAGCTCTGGAGGGTCCTGGAGCAGTATGACATCAAGGGGCAGCTCTTAGATAACATCAGAGCTGTATACAACAACAGCAATAGCGCAGTTCGCATTCCAAGTGGACTTTCTAACTGGTTCCCTGTGACGTCTGGGGTGAGACAGGGCTGCGTCCTTTCCCCTCTGCTTTTCATCATATATATGGACCAGATCACAAAGGAAGCCAACTCAGACCTGGAAGCACTCAACAAAGTTCTGTTTGCTGACGATCAAGTCATGATCAATGACCACAAAGACAAGCTGCAAGAGCACACAGACCAGCTCAATACATGCTATGAGACCTATGCCATGAAAATCAGCATAAGCAAGACCGAAGCCATGACAGTCAGTAGAACTCCAGAAAAGCTCAAAATCAACATCAACGGAGCCCAACTAAAGTGGACGACTGAATTCAAGTACTTAGGCAGTATATTCACAGAAGATGGAAAACTGAACAGAGAAATAGAAACCCACTGTCAAAAAGAAAACGCAGTCAGCTATCAACTTGCCCCACTTCTGCAACATCCTAACATCCCTATGAGCACCAAGGCAAAGCTGATCAACGCCATCTTCCTGCCAACTCTCACTTGCCAGTGCCAGACATGGCCCCTGACAAAAGCCCTGGAGCAGAAACTGATAACGTGCGAGATGAAGTGCTTGAGGAAAGCCGTCAACAAGACCAGGAGAGAAGATAAGAAACAAGGTGATCAGAGACATGGTAGGAGCCACACCTGTCCTACACCATATTGAACAACAACGAACCAAGTGGTTCGGGCACCTCACACGGATGCCGCCAAACCAGCCAGCCTTGCGTGCTTACAACTTGAGGTACTCTGGCATGAGGGCCAGAGGTAGACCCAGGTGACGCTGGAATAATTCTGTGGCAGAAACACTGAAAGTCCATGGATTGTCCCTCCTCCAAGCTACCCGCTTTGCGACAGACAGTTATATCTCCCCGCGACGCCACAGAGTACAAGTGGAAGGAAAAAGTAAAGGAAAGTAAGTAAGTAAAAAAAATCTGTGAAACTCACCAACATTTTTTTCCACTCACACTTTACAGAAAATACTATGTGACCCCCAAATTAACACCGGTGAGTAGCCTGTATACAGACTGAACAGTTTTTTCTGGCAATATTTCTCTTGATGTTACTTCTATAGGCAATTCTTAGTACAAGCACACTAACCACAATGTTCTCAAGCCAGTAGTACCTGAGCTATGGCTGTTTGAAGATACACACCTATGCTGCCCAGGCCTGTATTCAGAGCTGCTTTAAACAAATGGCAACATACTACTTTGTATCACAAATGTACAAAGAAAATGTACAGATACAGACATAGTTTTGTATACCAATCTAGCCCTATGTAATGGGCAACAGAAATTGTATTGCAAAAGCTGACACTGTGACAGAATAAGAGGCAGCATTTTTTTTCTTAACCTACCCCCCAAAACAGGCAATTTTTACCTGTTGCGGCATCTTTGGTACACTACCATGAGCACAAATGCACTCCAATCTTATTTAAATTAAGTCAGGTATAACTCCAAACACTTTAAAACCCAAATATGTAAAGAAAAAGTCTACTATTTTACTTCATAATGGAAAAGGAGGCCTTTTTAATACCAACCCCTTATTTGGATTTCTCTCCCTTGGCGACAGGCCAACAGACTGGTTCTACAGTGATTCAAGCACTCCTCTTCCACAGTTAATATCTGGCATGAAATAAGGCAATGCAATCCACAGTTCAATGTCTACAGTAACTCAAACCCATTTCATAACTGAGTTTTTATTACTTTTCTCCTAGTATTATCCCTTTTGAAAATGTGGTAACAGTGAAAAAGCTGTTTTGTGCATGTGTAAGTCTACTCGGTCAGGTCAGTCAGTGAAGTTCTGTTACTGCTACTGGTATCCATGTAACCCAGTGCAACCTGTCGCATGTGGGGGAGGAAACCCCAATAGGAAAAAACATATGGTGACTTGGAGAGGAGATTGGCGCCACCAAGGAATATCCTAAGCCCACAGAAAAGACATGAAAGACAAATGCAAAGCCATTATGATACCGGATCGGTCGAGGCCCGGGTTACTAACGACCGCGCTTTCCATTGATCAACACCAGGGTGGAAGTGACAAGTCAGCTACTGGAGTTAAAACATTACTTAAGCTCCCTAGAGAACAGATCACCATTGGTACATGGAACGTCCGTACACTCTATCAGTGCGGAAAAATCAAAGAACTAGAGTATGAGCTTAGCCACTGGGACATTATTGGACTAGGAGAAGTGATATGGACAGGATTCGGTAAGACAATGACTGAAGAAGGCAACAAGATCTGGTACAGTGGTCAAGAGAAACATCACCAACATGGAGTGGCATTTATTGTCAGAAAGGAAGTAGTGGGGTGCATTATCAGCTGTACACCGGCTTCCAGCAGGATTATCAGCATCCGGGTGTCGGCCAAGCCCAAGAACTTCACCATCATACAAATCTATGCACCATCATCTGACCATGCAGATGAAGAAGTAGAAGAATTTTACGAAGATCTTGAAGAGACCATTATGAAGATACCCAAGAAAGACATCATCATCATTCAAAGGGATTTTAACGCCAAAGTAGGTCCTGACTCTTACAACCAATGGGCGGAACAGTTGGTCAGTTTGGAACAGAAGAGACCAACGACAGGGGACTACGTCTGCTGGAGTTTGCCTGCACCCACAGACTTACCATTGCCAATACCCTCTATCCCCACAAGCAGTCAAGGAGGACAACCTGGCATGCGCCAAACGGCAAGATCCATAACCAAATAGATTTTATGTTAACACCACGGCGCTTCAAATCCAGCATCAACAGAGCCAGAACAAGAACCTACCCTGGAGCTGTCATAGGCAGTCACCACCACCTTGTGCTGCTGGTATTCAAAATGAAACTGAAGAAAAACAGCCTGCAAACCCACGTATCAAATTTGACGTGGACAAACAGAAAGATCCAGATGTCGAGGAGATCTTCCAAGCTAAGCTTGGCGGACGTTTTGTGGCATTAACCCTCCTGACCTCACCAACAACTTTAATGAGGCAGTCTGAGAAACAGCAGAGGAGGTACTTGGTCGTCAGAGGAATAAACACCAGCCATGGACTACCAATGACATCTTGGACCTCTGCGATACAAGAAGAGCACTGAAACCAACCAGGTCTTCCAAACCTAAAGAATACCGGGAGGCCAACAATCTTGTGAAGAAGTCAATGTTAAAGGCCAGAGAGAAGTGGATCAGTGATCAATGTGATGAGATCGAAAAAAGCATAAAAGTGGGAAACAGTAAAAAGGCATACAACACCCTGAAGAAACTCACAAAACCACTTCAAACCAAATCATCAGTCATTGAAGACAGCTCCGGAAACCTCCTCACAGAAAGCTCAGCTGCATTGAACAGGTGGTCCTGAATATTGTCAAGAACTATACAACTACCCAATCCAACCTGACAAGAGCATAATAGAAGAGGAAGCAGCAACATCAAGAGTACCCTCGCCATTACCTATCCTGAGGAAAGAAGTGGAAGAAGCCATCCGCAGTTACCAGTTAGGAAAGTCCCCCAGAGCAGACAATATACCAGCAGAGCTGCTCAAGCATGGTAGCGAAACAGTCATCACACATGTTACAGCTATCTGTCAGAAGATTTGGGAGACAAAACAGTGGCCAACAGAATGGACACAATCACTCATCATACCCCTGCCCAAGAAGGGGAATTTACGCCAATGCCAAAACTATAGAACAATCAGCCTCAACAGCCATGCCAGCAAGATCATGCTCAAAGTTATTTTGAATCGACTCAAGAAGGAGGCAGAAGAACACCTTGCAGAGGAACAAGCTGGGTTCAGGGCAGGCAGGAGCACAATCGAACAGATTTTTAACTGCCACACTCCTGATGGAAAAACATCTTCACACATCAGAGAGACCTGTTTCCACAACTTCATCGACTTCAGGAAGGCTTCGACAGAGTATGGCACGAAGGCCTGTGGCAGGTCCTCAGAATGTTTGGCATTGAAGAAGGACTAGTGCAAACCATTCAAGCACTATACAACACCGCAAGCAGTGCAGTCCTGAACAATCAGTCGGAGACTACTTCAAAACCACAGTTGGGGTCCGACAAGGATGCCTGTTATCTCCAGTCCTGTTTTAATCTGTTCTTTGGAAAACATTATGAGAGAGACCCTCCATGACTTCCACTCTACCATCTCCATTGGCGGCAGACCCCTCAACAACTTGTGGTTTGCCGATGACATTGACCTCATGGGCGGAAGTAACACAGAGCTGCAAGATCTTACGACCAGACTTGAGAACAGACCTGGAGCATATGGGATGGAGGTGAGCTCGGAGAAAAGTAAAGTACTTGTGAACAGCACGAGCAACGCCACTGCTAAAATTTACATAAACGGCCAGCAACTGGAGGAGGTAGAGATGCTTTTAAATACCTTGGCGCTACACTCACAAAGGACGGGCGATGGACGACAGAAATCAAAGTCAGACTAGCCATGGCAACATCTTCCATGACAAAACTCACCACCATATGGAAAAGTAAAGATATCAGTTTCCCAATCAAACTAAAGCTCTACAAAGCCCTAATTCAGACTATCCTGCTGTACGGAAGTGAAACCTGGACATTGACTGCTGAAACAGCAAAGCGAATCCAGTCATTTGAAACAAAATGCCATAGAAAACTGCTGGGCATATCCTGGAGAGAACGAAAGACCAATGAATTTGTCAAGAGTCAAATAACACGGCTGGCAGGTCCACAGGAACCCCTTCTCACCATCGTCAAGAAGAAAAAGCTGACATGGTTCGGCCACATCACCCGCCACAACACTCTGCCAAAAACAGTACTGCAGGGAACACTCGAAGGTGGCAGAAAGAGGGGAAGACAGAACAAGTGATGGATGGACAACATCAGAGAATGGACCAGGATGAATGACTCGGTACTACTGCGCAGAGCCGAGGACAGAGATGGATGGAGGAGGCTTACCACGGCATCGTCTTTCATGTCTCCTCCACGACCACCAAGGTCACAGGACTGATGATGATGATGATGAAGTCTACTCTCTTTGACAGTAGGTGCAATTTACATATGTAGGTAATGATCTTTTCATTTTTAACAAGAAAAGAGGATTCAAAGTGTTCATGATAGGCTGAACACCTACCCAGGGGTGTCTCTTGGCTCAGATTTTACTTCTGACAGTATGAAAAGCTCCTCCACTTTGTAAATACACTGCATAAGAAGGTGGGCATGAAATGTAAGTTGGCTATCAAATATGTCTCAAAACAATGCACACAGCATAGTTTGTTATTTAACCATATCAATACTTATCTGTCCAGCCATTAATCATCCAGGGGCCTACTCCCACCCAGACTGCATTGTCCCCCCTCCCCCTCCCCCCTTTGTATGTGTGGAAGTACATATTATATACATATACATACATACATACATATGATATGGTGATACAAAGATCAAATACAGGTATAACCTGCATTGTTTTGTGAACTACACTCACCCTACAGACACACTCTTTATGTTCATCCTTCTCCCCCTCCCCCCTTCTTTACCCCCTCCCCATCCCCCCTCCAACCTCACCCCTGCTGCTGATTTTTGGATCCCACCTGATTTCTCTTTGCCACAATTGGCAATACTTCTTCATCATTCTGTGCAGAAAGAGCAGGCTGGAGGGGAAGGAATCTTGTTGGTGAAGGAAAAACCATCAGCAAAACCACACGAAAACAAAGCAAAAACAAAAAAAAGAAATGTAAGCAGTTGATATTACTCAATATAACCTTGAAATATGGCTCTTTTAGGCTTCAGTCATTGTCTCACCATGTCTTTTCCTGTAGTATAATGTCCTTTACCCCCTTACACACATACAGACACAAACACACACACACATGCACACACGCTTACTCACACTCACAAACACACACACACACTTGGGCTCTAAGTACATCACCCATATTCCCATTCTCCTCCTCTCACCACCTTATTTACTGACAATAACACAAAGGCTGAATGTAGCTTCATAATCACCTGCTATTTAGATTTTAAATTTTTTTTAATACCTCTGTCATAATGTAAGGGTCAAAAACTTGTTTCCTTCAGCCAAATGATCTTTTACAGTTTCACTTACAGAAGACATATAAACACTTTCTTTCCCCCCACCCCCAACCCCCTCACCCTTTTCCTGCAGTTTAATTCTATTCTTTTTATCTCAGTGAAGCTGTCTGGACTCAAAACTGATATGAAAAACTAAAATATGCATGCTGATGAGGCACACACACAAGGAATGTGTATATAATATATATAATATATATATATATATATATATATATATATATATATATAAATATAATATATAATATATATCCCTGAGTTGACATCATGCCGACTCAACACACACTAAAATGTGGTTACTGAATGTATTTTTCAATGCCCAAAGCTTCTTCTTCTTCCTTTTTTGTCATGTTTCTCCCACGGGAGGTTTGAGATTGATGAGCCTTCTCCATCTCTCTGTTTTGAGCTTCCTCCTTATTTATGCCCCTTTCTCTAAGATCATCTACAATACAGGCAGCCCAGGTTTTGCTAGGCCTTCCCTTTGGTCTCTTTCCATCCACTACGAAGTTCATTGCTCTTTTTATGACGTGGTGGTCTGCTTTCCGTTGAACATGCCCAAACCAGTGCAGTCTATTGGTACTAGCTACAGACTTCAGATCATCAACTTTGCACATTCTCCATAGTTCTTCATTCGTGATCCTGCCTTCCCATTTGATCTTTGTCATGTAGCGTAGCATTCGGTTTTCACAGCTCTTCAAGAAATGTTCGACGGTTTTTGTGAAAACCCACGTCTCCGAACCATACAGGAGAACAGGTCTGATGCAGGCCTTATATATCAGACAGCGTCTCTCCAGTGGGATTTTCTGATTTCCTAGCAGACTTGCCAATTCTTTCCATTTCTTCCAAGAACTTGCAATCCTGGTTCTGACAGCTAACTCAGATTTTGCTTGGCAGCTCATCATCTCTCCTAGGTAGCAGAATTCATCTACCACTTCTATCTTCCCTTGTTCAAATTCTAGCTCCTCCTTTCCTGCATCAGTATTGTCTTCACCCTCCTTATTCATACAACTGGGGCAGACAAATACTCTGTCCTCCTTCAGACTTTTGAGCTTTGAGCATCTTTTGTGACACCAATATTGACAGTTGGAGCATTTGATCGAATTGTTCCCTACACCTTTGTGGCAGACACCACACAGGTATTTGCCTTGCTCTCTATGTGTTCTGCGGTCTTTTCTAACAGTCATTGCTTTGGTCTTGTCAACATTTACCTTCATTCCTCTGCGTTCTAATCTCTGTTTCCAATTGCCAAATAGTAGTGTCATCACTGTTATCAGCTACCAGTACTAAGTCAGCATACAGCAGTTCCCAGAATTCTGGCCTCTCCACTTCCATTCATCACGAGGATAAAGAGCAGAGGGCTCAATGAGGATCCCTGGTGCACTCCTACTTTTATCTCAAAGCTTTCTGATGTCCCAATTATAGTTTTCACTTTTGATCTGGAGTTCTTGCAGGGTTCATACAGACTTGGTGGGAAAAAATTTAGGGCCTTTTTAGGGCTTTTTAGGGGCCATTATTTCCAAATTTAGGGCCTATCCGCAGGGTATCAAAGTGTATGTTATCAACCTTTGTACACATTTACTTTGATAAACCAATCTCAAATTCATGTAAGCAAAGTCTTCTCCTCTACAACTGCATGATAGATATTGATTATTGACACTAATTCAAGTGAAGTTCTAGAATAAAATGTCTTTCACTCATAGATACTAACAATGAATAAAATCCTCACACAGTAAAAACATCCATGTCTTGAAATACGAAGTAAAGTGGCAACTGAAATAAGTGTCTCTGTTTCCAAGATTTTTTTTCACAAACACAGCAAATAATTTAAAAAGACACTACCCCCCTCAAATTTCATCTGTTTAAAAACTAGTCTCCTTCCCTTACAAAATGCAGAGGGTTCCCAACAAACGGGAAATAACAATACCCCACACAGCCCAGTGCCTTTTTCCAAAATTTATGCTCCTTTTTTTCAATCTCAACAGCGTACAGCGGGAATTTCACACAACACAAACGCACGTGCTGCATGCACACGCATGCATGCAAAAAAGGGGAAAGCAGAACAGAAATGAAAAGACACAGAGAGAGGCTGGTGAAAAGTTCTCTTCACTAAAATACATTACAAGCCCCCCTTTTTCAATGCAGACAGACAGGTGGCCTAACCTGGCTTAAAAAGGGATGCCAACCCCTCTGCCCCAAAAGTTGTTTTTTTTTTTAAAACAAAAATCTTCAGATCAAGGGGCCAATACGAATAAGCTCAATTTTTAAAGTCAACAAAACGACCACTTTTAGGGGTGGAAATATTCAAACATTTGTTTTTTTCCTGTACTTTTAAATATTCGGGCTTTTGGACTTCCTTAGTTTGGAATCGTTTCTGTATGAAACTGCGGGAAATCGGGGATAACCCAAAATAAAGAAAGATCGGCTACAGGTTTTATTGTTTTCCCTTCTGACACGGGGACTGAAATCCAGCATTTTGTAAACTACCAGGAAAACAATAGGCCTTGCATCCACAGCGCAGCTGGCTAAAATTGAAAACTCTCGTAGAGAAGGACTGTACGCAGTAAACGAAAAAGGGATTATTTTGACTCATGATTGCAGTTTCAAGTTTTTCACATTTTTCCCAAAAAAATTACGGACAACCATAGGGGGAGGATTTTTTTGGCGTTAAAAAAATAACGAGAAAACAAAGCAAATGCCCTTACAATGGGGCAAATTACCCCCCTTGGCAAAATAGGTGGGGGCGACAAAAACAACCACAGGCTCTATCATGATAAAAAATTTTGGACATCCCTTCTTGCTTTCATTCCCCCAATTTTTTTTTTGTATATTTTGTTTAATCACATTTCAACAAAACCTCACTCATGGTTCCCATTTTTAGGGGTTTTTAGGGCCCCCCGGGGCCCTAGGTCTCATTTTTAGGGCTTTTTAGGGCCTTTTTTTGGATCTTCAAAAAACAGGGCCTTTTTGGGCTTTTTAAGATTTGTACAACCCCCCGTCTTGACAAAGTCATAACCAATCAGAGGGGTGCCCGGTACAAAACCTTTTTCCTCGCCCATTGATTGCCTTTCTGGGGACCTATAAAAGCTTTTTTTTAGTCAACAAAGATGTGTGTAATCTCTTTTTCTTCTCCATAATTTTTCCTCAGTTTTTTCACAATAAATATTTCATCATGGTGATTTTTCCCGCCGGAATGCAAACGTTTTTCCCCAATATTTCACAGGCTCTCAGTCCTTCCCAAAACTTTTTTCCAAACTTCAGGGTATTTTCCAGAAGCGTATTTTCCCCGACTTTCCCCATACTTGCATCTCCTTTTACCCCTTTAAAATGGGAAAAAGTAAAAAGTCTTCCCTTCTTTGGGGATTTGTTCTTCCACTGTATCTTCTGCATATTTTTTTAAGTTGTTTTAATCCTTTTCCCCTCCTCTGCTTTTTACAAATTTTTGTCACCACTCCTGATGGCCCGTGGCTTTTCTCTTTTTCATAGTTCGACTTGCTCTTCTGATTTCATCTTCAGTCACTTCTTGTACAGGTCCTTCAACTTTCTCCACTTCCTCGATTGCATGAGGATTCTCAATATTTAGCAGATCATTAAAGTAATTGATGTCTTTCCGTTCTTTCTTCATCTGCCGTGCAATTCGAAAATCTTATGCTGACCTTCAGTTGTATCAAGTCCAACACACCATTTGTTTCACGCTTTTTCTTTAGCTTGGGCTACAGCTTTTGTGGCTTCTTTTGATTTCCTCCTGTATATCTCACTGTCTTCAAACATCTTTGTTTGCTGCGACTTCCTAAATGCTTTTTTCTTCTCTTGGATTGCTTCTGTTACTGCATCACACCACCATCATGTTTCTCTCTTTCGATGTCTTCTTCCTTTGGTCTCTCCACACGTTGTTTTTTTTTGCTGTTTCCATTAGGATTTCTTCCAATTGGTTCCAGTCATGGTCTTGTCCAGCCGCTTTTTCTTTCACTTTTTGCTCATATTCCAAGGCTATGTTCTTGTCTTTCAGCCTCCAAATTTTTAGTTTCTTCTCGATTGCTTTCTTCCTTGGTCTTATCAAATCTTTTATTTGAAATCTGCACAAAACAATCTGTGCTGTGAGAGGCATTCTTCCCCTGGAATGACTGTACAATTTGTCGCCATTGCAGCATCTCCCTTGAAGAGAATGAAGTCAATCTGAGTTTCCGCTTCACCACTTTTGAAGGTGATATAGTGCTCTTGTTTTTTCTTGAAGAACGTATTCAAAATTTGTAAGCTATTCTGTTGGCATAGCTGAAGAATTGTTTTCTCCTTCTTGATTTTTGATCTCCAAAGTTGTACCTGCCCATAACATCTTCATATCCATTCTGTCCTTGCCAACGTGTCCCATTCAAATCTCCTGCTACAAAACAACAATGTCTTTTCCTGGTATTTTCAGCCAGTTTCTCACCTAGTTTTTCCCAGAAGTCAGCTTTCTCTTCTTCGGGTCTACCCACCTGCGCGCATAAGAGAGATCACGTCGGATCTTTTTTCCACAAAATTTTTTTATGTTCATTGA
>CM054154.1:46682137-46703767 GCA_028751875.1 Rapana venosa
AAAAAAATAAAAAAAAAAAAAAGAGGAGAATGAGAGAAAAGGAGAGAGAGAAGAGAGAGACGAGAGAGAAAGGAGAGAGATACACAACTTTAACTATAAGCAAACAATAAAAGGGGGGGGGGGGGAGAGAGAGAGAGAGAGAGAGAGAGAGAGTGAGGGAGAGAGAGAGAGAGAGAGTGTGTGTGTGTGTGTGTGTGTGTGTGTGTGTGTGTGTGTGTGTGTGTGTGTGTGTGTTTTGTGTGGTTGTGTGTGTGTGTGTTGTGTGTGTGTGTGTGTGTGTGTGTGTGTGTGTGTGTGTGTGTGTGTGTGTTTTCAGAGATAATACTAAATACATAATTCTCAAAACAGTACAGGATCACCATCAACACTCATTTTGATTATACTCGTACAAATTACATGTCATGATAATGAAATAAACTCAATACCCATACACTCACCATTGAAAACAATAAAAACAAAGAGAAAAGAAAGAAAAAGCCAAACCTATAAAGTCAGAGAGAGAGAGGGATAGAGAGAGAGAGAGAGAGAGAGAGAGAGAGAGAGTGAGAGAGAGAGAGAGAGGGAGAGAGAGAGAGAGAGAGGAGAGAGAGAGAGAGAGAGAGAGAGAGAGAGAGAGAGAGAGCAATGACAATGACAATGACAATGACAATGAAAAATTTTATTTTATTTCGAGGATAATGAATAAGCACTGATGTGCTTTTTTACATCCAGTCCCCGCCGTAGGGATACATTAATAATAACCCAACACTTATACAGTCTCACAGTAGAAACATGGGGAAATAACCCTTTTCAAAACAGCCCCCCCCCCCCCCCCAAAGCAAACTAATAAAAGAAACCCAAAAAACACCCCCCACCCCCACCCCCAAAAAAAACCCACACACAACCAAAACAAACAAACAAAAGAGAAAGAAAACAAACCAACAAAAGAGAAAGAAAAAAAGAAAAAAAAGAGAAAAAGAAACAACTACAACAAACAACTAAAACCAAGAAGAATAACAAACCAAACTTAATAAATCATAAAGATAAATACATACTACACTTTGTTCAAATGTAATATACTTGTTAACACATAACAATAAGATTAGAAATAGGGCACGTCATTAAGACTTAGTCCAGAGGACAAGTCAATAAGTATTGAAAATAAAATATAGAATCCTTCATTCAGGATACACCATAAACTGTATAAGCAAAACGATTAAAAGAGTGTGGACAGAGAGAGAGAGAGAGTGAGAGAGAGAGTGAGATGGAGATGAGAAAGAGGAGGAGCGAGAGAGAGAGAGAGAGAGAAGGCAGACAGACAGGACAGAAGGGACAGACATACAGACGGAAGACAGACGACAGATGACAGGACAGAGACAGAGACAGAGAGTGGTGTGTGTATTTCAAAGATAATTTCCAATATATAATTCCAAAAAAACCGTACACGATCACAATCAACACTCTTTTTGATTATACTCGTTTCAAATAATTTCATGATAATGAAATAAGCTACAATACCCTTATATTCACCACAATAAATAACAAGAAAACCAAAAACAAAAGAAGAAATCTAAACCTATACGTCATTGAGGTGATAGAATGTGAGTGAGTGAGTGAGGTGAGTGAGTGTGTGGTGGTGTGTGTGGTGTGTGTGTGTTTTGTGTGTGTGTGTGTTTGTGTGTGTGTGTGTTGTTTTTGTTGTGTTTGTGTTGTGTGTGTTTGTGTGTGTGTGTGTTTGGGGGTGTGTGTGTTTTTAAGTAAGTAAGTAAGTAAGTAAGTCTTCAATTTTAACGTCTTTCCACTTTAAGTGATACAGACGATCCAAAAGTAGGAGGCTGAAATATGAGGAGAGACATATATATACTCTGTGTGTGAGTGAGTGTGCGTTTTTTGGTGTTGGGCCGTCCCTGTATGCATGTGCACTTGTGTGTGTAATAAATAGTAATAACAAAGGAAATAGTATTTTTAAACATGAACAAATCAAGAACAGTAATTTTTAAAAAATTAAAACAACAACAAAAAACAACAACAAAACCTTCTAGAACTAAAATTTAAATGCCTATTGGGAAATCTTAACAATTAACCTTAGAAAGGGTCAATTTTTAAACTTAACATTGTTAAAAATTTTTCAAGGAATTCTCAGAAAAGGGCAGGAGAATAAAAATGGTTTTAAACTTCTCACATTCAATTTATGATATGGGTTTTGAAATATATTCATCACATAAGCATTTAAATCCTTGCTGAATTTTGTCATGAATGCATTTAATTTATCCTGAAAAATAATGCCTTGAGTTGTCTTTCTTTTACAGCACTTGTTATGAATCTCGTTTTTTAATGTTTTCAAGTTACATATTCACACTCAGAGTTGAATGTGAAAGCCCATTGTTTTGCTGATGCTTTTCTATAAATTTGTTTAATGATGCCCCTTTTAATAACGATAACCCCCTGCAATGGATTAGAGGGACATGCAGTATATAGACCCTTTTCATTACATGCACCCTTTTTTCGCAGCCGATCAGCCCATCATTTGAACATAATCCTTATGTGAAGGTTTTCCCGCAAAAGGAAATTTAATTCTCTTAAAACAGAAGATTTATGAAGTATTGACGTCTAGTTAAGCTTAGCTGGTGCTTTTAAGTTATTTTTTTTTAAGGCATATAATACTGATTTTGAATCCACACAAAGTTAATTATGAAAGAAAAAGTATGGTTGATCAAAAATTGAAATTCAAAACCCTGAGAATAGCGATCAGTTCAGCTGTAAAAACAGACTGATTTTACCAAAATGATAGGACTTTTCTATTTTTAGTGCCGGTTTTGGACGAATGTGAAACTGCTTGATGGGTTGTCTAAAAGTGAAACCATCTGTATAATTTTAACAATGACAGTAATTATGTGGGATATGCGAATAAACTTAACTGCCATTATATTTGGATTTTCATTCTTTTTCATGTTGATATAATCAACATCAAAGTGAGCTTGCTTCATTTCCCAAACAGGACAAACTGGAATTGCCCTTTGTGGGTCTACATCATATTTGAAAATGTCAGAATGCTCATAAAGATCTGATGTGTAGGTACTTATTGTCATCAGAGAGCTCATGTTTCGGGCTCTTTTGGGAAAATCAGTTTCAGACCTCATTTTTATTTCTTCTGAAGCAAAGTTTTCAGATGTTGAACTTCTTAGAATATATTTGGCACATACAAGTTGTCCGTACTCATCAAGTGGTATCATTCCAATTTCTTTATATGTATCAAGTGCAGAGGCATGAAATGGTACACCTAGCGCGAGTCTATACGCCTTGCAGTGAACACTTTGAAGTTTCTTTAGTAAGTATTTAGGTGCACTAAAAAAGACTTCTTCTCCATACGATAATTTAGATCTAATTAAAGAAGTAGATAGATGTTTCAGAACTGTAATTTCTTGTCCCCAGTACTGCTTTCGTACAACTTTAAGCAGATTTAAACATTTTCTTCCTTTAGTTAAGATATATTCAATAAGGGCATTCCAAGTTAACTTTGAAGAAAGAAAAACACCTCAAAACTTTATGAAGTGTTTATATTCAACTATCTCATTTTCAATTTTGAATACAGGCAAGTTTTCTGGATTGCCACCATTGTTAAAAAGCATCATATGCGTTTTTTCTGTAGATAACTTCAGGCCATTGTCAAGTATGTACTTATTTAAATTATCAAGGTCTTTTTGGTATAGTTTTTTAATATGATTTAAAGACCTTTTCGGTGTGTTTCGTTTCATGGTAACATTCATCCACTTGCATATGTCGTCTGCATATTGTACTAAGACAATGTTCTGAGACAAATGTTTGGGAAGATCATGTAACAGGATATTAAATAGAACTGGTGCTATAACCGAGCTTGTGGTAAGCCCTGTCAAGTATCTGGGATCTGAGTAGTTATTTTCTCCTTTACTTGAATGGATCTATTGCTAAGAAAGCTCTTGATGTAATGATAAATGTTTCCGGAAAGGCAATTGTCTTCAACTTTCTTAATAACTTGCATGCCAAACTTGATCATAGGCTTTATTTATGTCAAAAAACGTTGCAAGGACATTTTTTCTACGTGCAAATTGTTGTTTTACACGTGTTGTAAGTTTAACAAGGTTATCTATAGCAGATCTACCTCGCTGAAAGCCTGCTTGGTTGTTTGCAATAATGTTATTTTTCTGACAATAGTATAATAACCTTCCAAGAACAACTCTCTCCATGAGCTTACCAGAATAATAATAATAATAATAATAATAATAATAATAATAATAATAATAATAATAATAATAATACATGGAATTTATACAGCGCTATATCTTGCAAAAAAACAAATCAAAGCGCTCTCATTCATCCTAGTCTTTCACATGCAGCCAGTTACAATTAATAGATTTTTACAAATTCAAATGTAAACACACACACACGCAACAAATTAACAGTTTTTTACAAATACAAATGTAAATATTGAGGGCAGGGACAGAAATACGATGAAACGAGAGGGGAGAATCTTAGGTTTGAAATAAATGCATCTTTAGGCTGGATTTAAAAGAGGGAGAGAGGGAGGTCGTTCCAGATCACTGGACCAGAAACACAGAAAGAGCAACGGCCAACAGTGGACTGGTTGAATCTAGGTATTCTTAAGCACAAGGTATCTGCAGCAGAGCGGAGGGAACAGAAGGAGTGTACAAGTGAAGACATTCACAGAGGTAGGAAGGTGCTGTTTTGTGGAGACTTTTGTAACAGAGGGTACAGATCTTATAGTTTACCCTCTGTGGCACAGGCAGCCAGTGAAGAGATCGCAATAGAGGAGTAATGTGCTCAGATTTTTTTCTTTCTGAGGACTAGTCGAGCTGCAGAGTTTTGTATACGTTGA
Organism: Rapana venosa; assembly: GCA_028751875.1. Classification (NCBI taxonomy): domain Eukaryota; kingdom Metazoa; phylum Mollusca; class Gastropoda; order Neogastropoda; family Muricidae; genus Rapana; species Rapana venosa. The sequence continues at coordinate 46,686,990 of CM054154.1, forward strand.
AGAGGGTGGATAGATGATGCTGGCAGACCAGCCAGAAGAGAATTGCAATAGTCCAGACGTGAGAGAATGAGAGGTGTGACTAGTTTGGATGTTGCATCAGTGGACAGATACTTTCGAACTGCACTAATGCGCGTAATTGATAGTAGCACGACTGGCAGGTTTGGGTGATGAATTTTTGCATGGAGAGCCTGTTATCGATAACTACCCCTAGATATTTCACTACAGTGGATAGAGGGACAGACGTATTGCCGAATTCTATTGAAGCTGTTGCTATGGAAGAGAGTTTGTGTTTGGTCCCTACAAGCATGGCTTCGGTTTTATCTGCATTTAGTTGTAACTTGTTCTCTATCATCCAATTTTGGATATCTTGAAGGCAGCAGGACATATTTTTCAAGAGAGAAGGCAGATTTTCGGGAGTTACACTGCTAAGAATGTGAGAGTTGTCTGCATAAAAATGATGACTGATTTGATGACGGTTTATTATATGTGAAAGTGGGGCAGTGTAGAGAGTGAAAAGAACAGGGCCGAGAACTGACCCCTGTGGGACTCCACATTCCAGTTTGGCAGGTGCTGATTGATTCTTATTTACTGTAACTGTGTGGAATCGGTCTGTAAGGTATGAACTGAACCAGGTGAGGGCTGTGTCTTTAATACCAAACGTGTTTTGGAGACGGTAGAGAAGAATTGAGTGGTCTATAGTGTCAAAGGCTGCAGACAAGTCGAGGAGAGTGAGAAGGGATATTTTTCCTGAGTCAGAAGCGTGCAAAGGCGTGTTTAAGGTATGGACTAGGGTGGTCTCGGTGCTGTGGTTGACACGATAGGCAGACTGAAAAGGGGGAAGGAGATTGTTGGAATGAAGATGGCTATTGAGTTATTTCAGAACAACTTTTTCAAGGACTTACAAAAAAGTTTATGAAGTAGTATAATGAGATTTTCGGGTAAGTGTTTGATCATATCATTGGAAATCGCATCAGCTCAAACGGATGTTTTCTTACTAGGAAGTGATAGAATTGCATCTTTTACTTCCTGGAGTGTAAATGGAGATCAGGCACTGGGTCTACATATACATTTTTGACTTCTTCTTCACTTCTGAATTTTCTATGTTCAGCTGATAGACCCTCCTTACCCATGGTATTTGAAAACATTGTGGCAAACGCCTTAGCCTTTTCTGTACTTGATGGAAACTCCTTGTTTTCTAGAACAATTGGACATGATGGCAAGTTTACACCTTTTGTCATTTCATTAAATTTTTTCCATACTTTCTGGATGTCTTTATGATTTGAAATTTCACTTCTACAAAAAGAGGACCAATACAGTTTTTTAGCTTATGCTATGACCATGTTACAGTAGTTCTTGGCCTTTTTCTGCTCATCATGGTTACTAGGCGATTTGTTTTTGAGAAAAAGTTTGTGCATTAAATGTTTTTTTATGTACAGCTGCTTCACATGCTTCTGTCCACCAGGCATTTCCAAAATGTTTGATAGATTTTCCCGAGTGGCATCTAATAACACCCACACACACACACTCACATACACTCACATGCTTCTACCCTGTGGGATTCTGCTAGCGCAAACACTATGAAACCGTTACTGAGTCTGTATAAACGTGCTCTCAAACGTCTGTAATAAGCATGTATTTTGTTTTTTGGGGGTGTATAGACATATGGTTTAGTTCGGTCCATTCAATAAGCTGATCAACACTTTTTTGTAATGCGTTTGCTAGAGAGATAAGGTTATTGTGGCTCGTATGAATAGTTGTGTCATCAGCAAATAGTTCGCATTTGGATTTGATGTGGAGAAGGAGGTCGTTTATGTACAGTGAGAAGAGAATAGGTCCTAGTATGGATCCTTGTGGTACTCCATAATTGATGGCTTGTAGTTTGGATGTAGTTGTACCTATTGAGACACACTGTTGCCTGTTTTCTAGCTAGGAAGCAAGTAGTTCTAAGGTATTGGTAGAGAAATGGTGCAGGTTTAGTATTTTTTATGAGAAGTGTAGGGTCAAATTGTGTCAAAAGCTTTTTGAGATCTACAAATAGTACTCCACAAAATTTATTGTCATTAATGTTTAATAGCCAGTTGTCTACGAGGCTAATCAGTGCAGTATGACATGAGTGATTTTGTCTAAATCCAGACTGATTAGGGTGAATTAAGTTGGTAGTATCTAAATGACGGACAATGTGTTTGTTTATATGTTGTTCCAAGGGTTTGGAAAGGATAGTTATGATAGAAATTGGTCTATAGTTTGAAGGGATCGAGATAGAGGGAGAGAGAGAGAGAGAGAGAGGGGGGGGGGGGAGACAATGACAATGACAAATTCTTTTATTTCGAGGATAATGAATAAGCACCCATGTGCTTTTTTACATCTAGTCCCCGCCCTTAGGGATATACATGATAATAAAATAAAATAAAGCCCATAGCAATACACTCACACAGTATACAGAAAGAATATATACACAAAAATCCCCCCCCCCAAAAAAAAAAAAAAAAAAATCACCGAAAAGAGAGAGAGAGAGAGATATGATATGATATGATATGATATGATATGATATGATATGATATGATATTTATTCAAAAAGGCCATGGCCCCTTAGAAGGGGGTTGTACAAAATATTGTTGACAAGACACATCCACATTAACAATTTGCTTACACACTCACTTCGCCTTTTAAAGGCTTTGTACAAATAATTTATATGCTTAATCTCTTAACAGTAGTTTCATTTGTTGCTGACATTAACAATATTAGTTTAAACAGACATGGATACCTGGAATATTTTGAGGGAATAAATTGTTCTCTGATATCTTTTAATTCTGGACAATAAAGTACAAAATGAACCTCATCTTCTATTGAATCCTTACACAGTGGACATATCAAAGCTCTACCATCTGAGTTACTATAGCGTTTTGAATGGACAAATATATCTGAAATTCCGAATCTAAATTTGGTCATGATACGCTTTATGTGTCTATCAATTTTCATAGACATGTAGGTTGGTACCCGATTCAAATGTGTGAACAGTCTATAAAAATCAAATCTATCACTATTTTGAACATGATAATTCCAGTCCTGCCATCGACATTCTACCAGCCTCTCTCTAAATGTACGAATAAATTCTTTTATATCTTCCACACCTTGATTAATCCAAACAAAGCCAAAGCCATATTCAAACAATTTATTCTTACAATTGAAAACCCAGTTTCTTTTTCCCTATTATCCAAGTCTAATAGCTTCTTGTAAGCCTTAAAAGGTAATCTCTGTGTATCCATCTGAGTTAATTTTAACCAATAGCAAATACATTTAACTGCAGAAAGAATCTTTAATGGATATCTAGCTGTTTCACCATATACAAGGTCATTGGGTGTTTGTGGAGATACTCCAAGAAATTTCTTTATGCAAACAAATGCACTTTTTCACAGTGTACAGCAGCAGCATCAAGCCCCCACATTTCAGATCCATATAAAAAGCAGGCTGAATTTGAGTATCAAATATTTTCAAAAGCAAAGTAAGAGATTCATTGTTTAATGACGCTAATTTCTTCATTATACACAATAACGTACATTTTGCTCTACTGGAAAAAATCCTTGCTGCACAATTAAAACTAAGACGAGTAGAAAAATAAATACCCAAATATTTGTACACATTTACTACAGGCATCAAAAACATTTTCATATTTTCATTTTTCTCTTTCAGAAAGATAACCTCTTTTCTAAATACTACAATGTTACTTTTTCCCATGTTGACTTTTAATTGCAGAGAGACAGCAGCTTTCTGTAGACTGTTCAGCTGCGTTTGCAACCCAACCACTGTTTCTGACATCAAAACAACATCGTCAGCAAGCAAAAGAATGAAAATCTCTATGAATTCATTTGTAAAAGTGGCACCATGACGACCGGAATTTTACGACTTCTTGTGTTAATTCATTTATGAAGTTTAGAAAACAGAAGAGGACTACAGATGTCACCTTGCTTCATGCCATTTGTACAGTTAATATAATCAGTTAACAAATCCCCAGATCACACTCTTGCTTTTACAGAATCATACATACTTAATATGCACTTATACATTTTCCCACGAATACCGTTTTTAAACAATACAGGCCACAGTAAACTTCTGTTGATAGAGTCAAATGCCTTTTCGAAATCCATAAAGGCAACATATAGTTTACGATTTAGACTAAACTGTTTCTGAATAAATGCATCAAAGTAAAGATATGATCAATAGTTTGAGTAGTTTTTCTTGAACCCTGCTTGATATTCGCCAGTTTAAGTTATTCTCTTCTAACCACTCCTGTAATCTTCTATTGATAATACACCATATAATTTACTACAAACATTACATAAAGAAATTACCTCTATAATTACTTGGATTGTTAGCATTACCTTTCTTATATAAAGGAATAACAATAGATTCTTACAACTCTCTGGATATATACCTTTATCAAACAAAGTATTAAAAAAGTTAACTAGAAGTCTACAATAAATTTGAACCACAAGCAAATTTTAGAATTTCACTTACAATACCATCTGGGCCAGCAGCTTTACCTGTTTTCAGTTTCCTTAAAGCTAACACAATTTCTTCTCTTGAGATGCGCTGATTTAAATAATCAGAAGCATACTCATAAGCAGTTTCATCAGCTTCATATGTCAAATTGTTATCGTTACCTACATTTCGTTCAAGTAACTCTGTAAAGTGCTGAAACCATGTGTCTACACTGATATTATTTGGTGGGTGTTTTCTGATTTGAATTTATCTGTTTATGATATTCCAAAATTCTTTTTGATCACCAACCGAATTAATCAACGTAGTCAATAAAGATTTGTCAAAGTCTTTTTTTCTTTTGTTTCAATAGATTTTTATACTCTCTCCTAGTCTTACAAAAGGATTCACGATTAACTGTAGATAATACACTGTGATAGTTCCTTAACAATTTACGTACATTTCTTTTACTGGTAGACATTCCGTGTCATACCAGTCATCTTCTTTGACAGTTTTTCCCAAACATATCTTCTTTTTCATACATTCTGCTGCTTTCTTTAAACAGAAATTGAATATATTCAATGCTTCATTAATATCAACGTTAATCAACGTGTTTGATTTTTCTATATGAGACCATATTTCCTGTGAGTCAATAATTTCAGAAAACATATCACTGTAGGCGTCATTCCAAACAAACTTTTCAACCATGCATGCAGAGTTATTTTTTTGTACATTATTCTGCCTGTTATCAAACACTTTCACATGTAATTCAACAGGCATATGGTCAGACTGAACTTGATCAGAAACAAGCAATTCCCAATTGTTAGACATCTCGGCAAAAAGGTCACATGACATTAAAAAATAATCGTTCACGCTGCTTCCACTTTCACTTATGTACGTGTAACGACCTTGAAGGTCGCCCTCACACATACCGTTCAGAATACACAAAAGCAAAGCATGACACATATTGATCAGTAGCTTACCATAGTTATTCAGTTCAGTGTCTTCAGAATTTCTATTACAATGCAAAGGACCACTGAGATACATGTCATCGAGTGTGTATGCAGCTTCTTCAAAATCATTTGACATATTTGAAATTCTACTGTTTAAATCGCCACATAACAAAACAAAAACATCATTTTTAATGGAAAGTAAACAATCACATATAAATTCTTCCAACAAAGCCACACCATTTTCAACATTACTAAACGTGTAATATGGTGATCCTTCCAGTGGGATATAAACACACACATATATGACATCTTTGGATGCCCCAATCACACATTTATCAATACTGAATGCACAAAAATAATCAGAAGCAACATCAATGGGTTTTATGTACAGGGCTAGCTCATTTTTAACAAGACACACGATCCCACCAGATGTCTTCCACGTGCTGTTAGCTTCAAAGCAGGTTTACAGTAAACAGTATACCCATCAAAAATTGACGCCTGAAAATTTTCCACAAATGTTTCAACTAAGCATACAAAGTGAAACTTACATACAAAGACACAAAATCCTTATCAGACAATTTAGCAGAAGACATTTACATTCAATGAAGGAAAGAAACTGTTCGGTTTATTACAGTCATCAACACAAAATGATTCATCAACATCATTAGACAAAGGAGGACAATATTTCACAAGGCACTCCCTCTTCTTCACTGTTTTTCATTATCCTGAAACACAGAAACAGAAACAGGTGGGGCAGGTAAACCTCCTAAAAATCACGGACTGGGAGTCTGGTTCACGTGCAGTGCTACTCACGATTACCGCACATGCAACAATATTACGGTGTCGACCCACAGTGGTTGTCCCTTCCATGTGAAAATATGGACCGGCCGAATTCCTATTTTATTTCCACAAGTTTATGTCTGTACTCACTGTGAATCGTTTTTCCGTCAACACGAAGATGGTTGACACCAGGGTAGCGCGCTTGCCGTCACTCCTGGCTTTCTTCATGTGGGGGTGTCAGCTTTCTCCTGATGTCCCTCACTCTGGCAGAAAAGTCCTCCCCAATGAAGACGTCAGTCCCTTGGAGTTTGGGCTTGGCTTTCAGGACTTCTACTTTCTGCTTGTAGAAGACCACCTTGCGATGACTGGGGAGTCTGGCTTTGAGTTCAGACGGTGGACCCTATCAAAGTCAATGTCATGCGCTAACTCAAGTTTGTCAGTGATGAAGTCCTTCAGCATATGCTCACATTCTTCAGGTGTCTCGTCCTCCCTCCGTTTCAGTCCGTAAAAGATCAGGTTGTTCCTTTTGGACCTCCCCTCCAAGTCGTCAGTCTTCGTCTCGAGGTCCCTGATCTTCTCTGCCATGTCGTCGTTCCTCTGGGTCAGCTCCTGGTTCTGCCGTCGTGGTTCTTCAACTTCCTCCCGCAGCCCTCGCAGCTCTGTGTGCACGTGTTCACGCAAGGCGTGCATCTCTTGCCGTACTGCATCCAGCCCAGAATCAAGACAGGACTTCATGTCATGCAGCAAGTCCACCATATCAGACACTGAAAGGTCTTTCTCTGGCTGACTGGAGGCTCCTCCCTGAGGACGCCCAGGTTTTTCCAAGCTGGACCTGGTACTTGACGTTCTGCCGCTGGAGAGCTGGGTCTGCCTCATGCTGTCCCTCTGGGGTCGGGTGGGACCTGGGTTACTCTCCACGTCTCCACATTGGAGCAAAACACTCCCCCAGAAGAAATACGTGAGGAGCAATCCTACGATAGCACCGTCTACTCCTCTCTTCAGCTTCAGTATGGCCACTGGCTTTGCCATGTTTTGCTTAGCCCGTTTGTACATGAAGGATTGAAATACGGGCAAAAAGCAGCCACAGACTGCCCGAAAGTCCACGTTTGCTGATGGCATAGTCCTTCACTATGTCACATACCAGTGACTAAGGAATAGGTCAGTCTCTATCTTCTATAATTTCCAAAAGTTTAGCAGAGACTATGAAGCGTGACTTGTGAAATACGCTCACACACGCCCCCCCCCCCCCCCCCCCCCCCCCCCCCCCCCCCCCCCCTCCCCCCCACCCCCCCCCCCCCCCCCCCCCCCCCCCCCCCCTCCCCCCCCCCCCCCCCCCCCCTCCCCCCCCCCCCCCCCCCCCCTCCCCCCCCCCGACCCCCCCCCCCCCCACCCCACCCCCCACCCCCCCCCCCCACACCACACCACCACACACAGAAGACGATAGGAACAGAGAGAGACACACAAAAAGAGAAGAAGTACAACAAGTTAAGAATAACAGCACAACAGAAATACAGAACCACAAAATTTGCAAGAACCAAGAGCAACAAAAGCCGGCAACAACAACAGTGGAGAGGGGACAAACGATATATCCCCCCAAAAAAACCAAACAACAAAACAGAACCAAAAAAAGCAAAACTCATATATTAGCGAGAACACCCTTTATCTTTGGCCCTGAAAAAAACAAATTCGTTGTGCTTTTACGGTGATGACCCGCAATGTAAACCTAACAATTATGTAAAGCAATTTCTCTCCATTCAAACACGCACGTAATCGTACGTAGTACCTACCACAACGACACACACACACACAAAGCACACACACACAACACACACACCCACACACACACACACCACACCACACACACATGTATCCGCAAGGTCGTTTCCCCTTATCTATTCAACATTTTACTATATGCTCCTAGATTTTTATCAAGCAGTGTTGTTCATACAATATCTGACGTAATGTATGTGGTGGATGTTCGATGAAAAGAAAACACCCAAAACGTTAAATTTTTTCAAAAATCAAAAAAAATGACAAACTTAGTGGTATCTTTTGAGAATGTCTTTCCTTTCCCTGAAAAAAACAACCTTGTCCTTTTTAATAACGGTGTTGACCCACAAGTTCTACCTAATTTTCGAATAAATGGAGAAGCTCTAGAATACAAACAAGCAGTGAAATTCTTAGGAGTATTCCTTACTTCTAAGTTAACGTGGAATATATGGCAACTAAAGCTAAGAAAGTTCTTAACTTCTTATAAGTTACTAGTAAACAGCCATGGGGACAAGATATTACTGTATTAAAGCATCTGTCCTTGTCCCTTGTGCGATCAAGACTGTCTTATGGACAAGAAGTATTTTTCAGTGCTCCAAACTATTTGCTTCAGAAAATCCAGTCTTGATTGTAAAGCATTTCGACTTGCTTTAGGTGTACCAGCTCACGCCTCATCTCTAAGTACATATAAGGAAGTAGGAGTTCTTCCTTTAAATGAATATCGACAGCTTGCTGTGGCAAAATATGTTTTAAGAAGTACAACAAATGACAGCAACGTTGAAAATGAAGTCCAGATAAAGTCTGACATTCACTTTCCGAAAAGAGCAAGAACTATCAGCTCACTTACTACAATTAATACTTACACTTCTCCCCTTTTTAAACATTCAGAACTTAAACCAAATGAAATAGCAAAATCAATACAGTCAGCTCCCTACCCACCTTGGGAACTTTTTAAAGCTCATTTTGACATCAATCATTCTTCTGTAAGAAAAGCTGAAAATGTTAACATTCTTACATCGCTAGTAAAAGAACATATTCAAACTACTTATCCTGATCATCTCAAAATCTATACTGATGGGTCCGTTTTAAATACTAATGAGGCTGGCGCAGCTTTCATTATTCCATCATTAAAAGTAGAACGAGCTGTCTACCTGGGAAAAAATAAATCTATATTTACAGCTGAGCTAACTGCTATAGTGTTGGCACTTAACTATGTACTTGACTTCCCTAAAGACATATTCAACATACTTTATTGTGTTGAATCTAAATCGGTTTTACATGCTTTAAGAAATTCTACTTTTAAAGTAAGAAAAGACCTAATCATTGAAATCAGGCATCTGGTACACTTTTTGATTTTAAGAGGTAGTACTGTTACTTTCTGTTGGGTTCCCTCACACACTGGTATCTTTTTTAATGAAAGAGTTGACAGTCTTGCAAAATATGGTGCGAGAAATAAAAATAGTTCTTGTGAAATAAACGTTGCCTTATCTCTGCATGAGGGATACAGCTTGCTACAAAACGCTTGCTGGAAGCACTTCAGAAAGAAAATATATGATTCTGGCTATTGTCTTTATAATGGCTGTACAAGCAATGTGATAGATTTTCGAAATGCTTTCATTTCTAACAAAGTGTGTGGTTGGTATAATCGTAGAAATATGTTATCCCTTATGTACAGATTTAAACTAAATGCTTTCAGGACAAAGTACGTGAAAGATGTAAACTGCATTTGTGGGGAGAAGATTACCAATAGTCATGTTATTTTTGATTGTGGACATTTAAAAGCATTTTTACCTGCTATACCAAGTTTATCACTGGATCAGATTTTGTCCCAACCATCGTTACTGTTGGACATTGTGTTAGGATTGATAAGAAGTCCGATAATTCAGTTTTTGTAGTATGTTTAAGTTAGTTTCTAAGTACTGTTATTTGACACTTTTTGTTATTGTTTGCATTCTCTTGTTTATATTACTTTTTCCCGTCTAAAATCACTAAATGTGAATAGACGTTAAACTGAAGATCACACACACACACACACCACACACACACACACACCAAACACACACACACACACACACACACACACACACACACACACACACACACACACACTTCGTCTAATATCACTTTGAGTGAACAGACGTAAAATCGAAGCAACAACAACAACAACAACAAACAACAACAACAACACACACACACACACACACACACACACACACAAAACACACACACACACACCACACACACACACACCACACACACACACACTCACACACACACACATACACACACACACACACAGTATATTAAACAGAAAAGGGGCTATAACAGAACCCTGTGGTAAACCCATATGGAGTGACCTAGAGTGTGAATATGTATTCCCTACTCTCACTTGTATACTTCTGTTACATAAAAAGCTTTTGATATAATAATAAACATGCCCAGATAATCCAATAGTCTTCAATTTATGCAGTAATTTAGCATGCCAGACTTGGTCATAGGCTTTTCTGACGTCAAAAAATGTTGCAAGTAAATTTTTTCTTCTTGCAAACTGTTGTTTGACTTGTGTTGTTAGTTTAACTAAGTTATCAAGTGCAGATCTGCCTTTTTGAAAGCCTGCTTGATTGATTGGAACTACCTTATTTTTCTGACAATAATATACAATCCTTCTTAGAATGATTCGCTCCATTAGCTTACCTGTGTTGGAAGTCAGTGTATGGGTCTGTAACTAGTTTTGTCATTTTTAGGCTTTCCTTGCTTATGAATAGGAACAATGATAGACTGCTTCCAGTTTACTGGCATTACACTTTCAGTCCAACACTTTTGGAAAAGTTTATGTAATAGAAAAATGAATTTTTCTGGTAAATGTTTAAGCATATCATTTGATATGGCATCTAATCCAACAGATGTTTTCTTAGTAGGAAGAAAATGTAATACATCTTTTACTTCATTGATTGTTATTGGGACATTAATGTATTCGGTGTTATTAGTGTTATATGATCTACCCACAAAAATGTCCAAAGATATCATCCTAGTACAATATGCTGATGATATATGTATGTGGATGAATGTCACTATGAAGCACAGTACAACAAAGAGGATGCTTCATTATACCAGAAAGATCTATCAAAAAGAGTTAGATAATTTATATAAATATATTTTTGAAAATGGTCTGACATTTTCCACAGAAAAAACGCATATTACGCTTTTTAACAATGGCAGTGATCCAGATACACTACCACAGTTTAGGATTGGAGGGGAGCTAATTCAGTACACAAATACTGTCAAATTTTTAGGCATCTTACTTACATCAAAATTGAATTGGAATGCTCATATTGGATACATTTTAACAAAAGCAAGAAAATGTATTAATTTTCTTAAAATGGTTACCAGTCTTGGGGACAAGATATGGTCACTTTGAAATGCTTAGCTACGTCACTTGTACGATCCAAGCTGTCTTATGGACAAGAAGTCTTTTTTAGTGCTCCAAATTTTTTACTGAAAAAACTCCAAAGTGTAGACTGTAAAGCATATAAACTTGCACTTGGTGTACCATTCCACACCTCCACCATAGGAACTTATAACGAAATTGGGGAACTTCCCCTAGCTGAATACCGACAACTTTCATGTGCCAAATATGTTTTACCCAGCACAACAAATGAAAACTTTGTTTCTAGTGAAATAGAAGTCGAAGCAAAAACAAATTACCCTAAAAGAGCTAGACATATTTCGTGTTTAACGCCTACTGGTACGTATGTATCAGACCTTTTTCAAAAGTCTGAACTTAATGATTATGAATTAGAAATGCAGAAAGAAGCTTTGCCATGCCCTTCGTGGGAAATAAATAAAGCACATTTTGATATAGAATGTACTAGTGAAAAAAGAATGAAAACCAAAACATCATGGTTGCAGATATCCAATCACATATTGAAAATAAGTATATTGACAACTTAAAAGTATATACAGATGGGTCAGTTTTAGAAAATAATGAAGCTGGTTCAGCATTCGTCATACCAGCTCTAAAAACAGAGAAATCATACTATCTTGGTAAACATCATTCAATATTTACAGCTGAACTTGTTGCAATTCTTATGGCTCTTAACTATATTCTTGATTCTGTTTTTCCCATCATTCCTATCTTACTCTGTGTAGACTCTAAGTCAGTACTATATGCTATCAAATCCCTAAATTCCAAGAAAGTATCCAGAATCATTTTTGAACTTAAATATGTCATACACCTTTTAAGTTTAAAAGGTATTCCTGTTTCCTTTTGTTGGGTACCTTCGCACGTTGGAATTTTTTCAAATGAGTGGGCTGACAGAGCTGCAAAAAGGGGGGCAAGACATCATTTTGAATCAATAGAACTGCATGTTCCATTATCTCTACAGGAGGGATACCGTTTATTAGAACAAACGTCGTGGAGTAAGTGGAGAGAATCTGATCAATTCAAGGAACGATCTTTAAAGAGTTGCCTGACTAATAGCCTTATTTCATGTTACAGGACTCCTTCTCAAACAAACTTAAGTATCGCAACCACGAGAAGAGTTAATACACTATATTTTAGAATAAAATTAAATGCATTTATAACAAAATTTTGTAAAAATGTCAGGTGCCTCTGTGGGGAACATATTTCCAACTCTCACATCCTATTTGAGTGTCCAATTGTAAAACCTCTTTTACCCACATTTTGTGAGCAGTCTGTGGAAACTGCTTTTAAAAATCCAAAATTAGCCTTTGCCATTGTTAAATGTCTATTGCACAGCCCAGTAGAGTATTTGTTGTAGTTACTTTATAATTGTTTCATGTTAACAATCTGTTGAATTTAAATTTTTGCTCATGTTTAAGATCCCCTCCCCCCTCCCCCCCCCCCCCCCCCTTTTTTTGATTGCATGAAAATTCCAACACACTTGTTACCTAATCAGTCTTTCTCTATCCATTCCCTTCTAGTTCCACTACATTTTCCACATCCCTCGTCTAATATCACTGAGTGTGAACAGACGTTAAACTGAAGACAACAACAACAACAACAACAACACACACACACACACATGTACACACACACGCGCCCCCGCGCGCACGCACTCACACCATGCATCAATGCCAACATCAGATCTTTATGAATATCATGTATAGTCATAAAAAAGTACATCTGCACTTTGGAATTAGCTATACATAACTGGTACACTCAAAACAAGATATCAAAATAAAACATTCACTAAATCTCAAATACAGTCGACACCCAATAAAACTGAAATATTAAATCTGAATAAAGCATTCAACAGGACACTAATTGTAAACAGGACAATTAAATCTATAAAAGGTAAAAAAGGTAAAGGTGTCCCATAACCTATAAGGTCGTAGGGGAGCGAGGCGTCAGAGACCTCACTTCTCTAGGGCCAGCATATTGAGGGGGGCGCCCATCTCCTCTCCCCCTGCTTTACCCCCCTGCCCTAAAGGGACGGGTACCCTTTACAGCTGGGTGAACTGGGGACGTACTGAACCCAAGGGCGAAAACGGTCACCCATCCAAGGTAACCACGCTCGACGCTGCTTAATTTTGGTGGGGGAAACGAGTGCTCTGCCACTAAAACCCCCCGCCCCCTAAATCTTAAACAAACAAAAAAAGGAAAGGCCAGAGGGGAGAGAGAGAGAGGGAAAAAAGGGGAGAAAAATCGAACTCGAATATTTTAAGAGGGTAATTGGAAAGCCAAAGGGTTCTTTTCACCAGGCCCTCATGGGGGGGGGGAAAGTGAAAAAAACTAAATAACCAATTGATAAAAACAAGATAATGTCAAAAAGCAAAGAAAAGAATCTTTAAATTGCCATTTAGAGAGAAAAGAGAGAGAGAAGAAGAGAGAAAAGGAGAGGGGAGAGAGAGGAGAGAGAGAGGAGGAGAGAGAGCACAGTAATTTTAATCCTTTTTTTGATATTGCATACAGTTTTCAAATTTATAACAATCACCCTTTGCGTCCTGTGTTTAACATTGTATATGTTAAGGTCGTCCCAATCATAATAAAAAAGTAGGTTGGAAAAAACATTTTTGAAGTCAGTTTTCAAAAACACAATATGATATAAAGTAAAAATTCAACTTATACAGGAAGAGAGGAGAGAGAAAGGGGGGGAGGAGAGAGGAGGAGAGAGGAGAGAGAGAGGAGAGGAGAGGGGAGGGGAAAAGAGAGAGAGGAGATAAGAGAGAAGAGGAAGGAGGAGGGGGGGGGGGGGGGGGAGGAGGGAGGGGGAGAGGGAAATTTTGGTATAAGTAAGGGGATATATTGATTTGTTTAAAAAGACAAGTGTGGATTTTTTTGGGGATGCATCAAGGGGTTAAAAAGAAAAAAAATTTTGAAGTTGTTTAATGATTGGCATTATCTAATGATCAGGAGGGAGTTCCACAGCACGGGAGACCGAGTAAAGTAAGATAGATTTGAAAAAATCTATTTTTGGGATGGGGCACCGCTTTTCAGTACTTCTGGAATGATTCATTGGGAACTTGTCTTTTTAGGATGAGGGAAAGTTCCTGTCATTATCTTAAACATCATGAGGCCTTTGTTAAATCTTAGTCTTTGGTGTAGGGGAATAATATTTAACTGAGTATAATCCACTTCTAGTAGGATTGTCTTCTTCAGAAGAACCAGTTTAGGAGCAAGTTTATATAAAAGACTTAATAATGATTTCATAGTCTTTGCTCTAGCAGAATCCCACAGGGTTGAAGCATAATCTATTGAAGATTGAAATTTTAAGTTGAAAGAATAGTTTCTTGAATGAAAGTCAAAAAATGTTTGATTTTAGTCAAATTTGGATACTCTTTGAGACATGTATTTGCACAGATGGGATATGTGATAGTACCAGCTGAGATTTTCATCAATTGTTACTCCTAGAACTTTGTGGTGAGAGGCTTGTTCGATTGTTTCCTTTTCAATGTTGATTAGAGAAAGTTTATGAGATAGATTTTGTCGCTTTTGTCTGGTAGTGATAAGCGTGCATTTTGTTTTTTGGGGGTGTATAGACATTTGGTTTAGTTCAGTCCCTTTGACAAGATCATCAGTGCTATTTTGCAATGTCTTTGCAAGAGAGTTAATGTCAGTGTGGCTTGTATGTATGGTTGTGCCATCAGAAAAAAGTTCGCATTTAGATTTGATATGGATAGGAAGGTTATTTATGTATAATGAAAAGAGAACTGGTCCTAAGATGGATCCCTGTGGTACTCCATAATGAATGGGTTTTAATGTGGATGTGGACGTAGCTATTGAAACACACTGTTGCCTGTTTGTAAGGTAAGAAGCGAGAATTCTGAAGTATTTGTAGAGAGATTATATAGGTCTAGATTATTAATGAGAAGTCTGCCGTCAATTGTATCGAATGCTTTTTTGAAATCTACAAATAATACTCCACAAAATTTATTGTCATTAATGTTTGACAGCCAATTGTCTACAAGACTAGTCAATGCCGTATGGCAAGAGTGATTTTTTCTAAATCCAGACTGATTTGGTGAAGTTGTTAATATCTATATGATGGACTATGTGTTTATTCATATGTCTTACCAAGGGTTTTGAAAGGTAAGATATAATAGAGATTGGCCTATAGTTTGAGGGATCAGAAGTGTCTCCAGACATTGTGGATCGGAATCACTTTAGCAGTTTTGAAGGGGTTTGGGGGAAAAGTTCTTATCAAAACAAAGGTTATAGATATGTGTCAGAGTGTCTGTAATAACTGGAGCTGAGAGTTTCAGTATTCTGCCATCTATTCCATCAAGACCACGCGTACTTGATTGTTTGAGGTGAGACAGATAATGATAGACCTCCGAAACAGATATGAATGGTATGTGGAGTTTTGATGGAATACGCTTTTCTTGGCAGTATTGTTTTAGTTCATTGAGATCATTGGCTGCTGTATGATGGTGATGAACTTTGGTGGAAAGCCAAAGTGATGCATCAGTTTCCAAATGACATCTCTGTCGACGCTGTCAAATGCCTTCTGGAAGTCGACAAAGACTGAATGTGGGGGTCGCCACCCCAGGGGGCTGTCAATGTGATGGCTTGTGGGGTTTGATCTGGCATGATCTGTCTTCTTAAAACCTGTGTTCATCCCAAGTGTCTTGTCCCGTGCTGTCTTCGTTGCTAGCGACCCTTTTCGCACTTTCCTGAATGGAGAGTAGCAGATTCCTCTCCATTGTTGCGGGGGACAGGTCCCTTTCTTTTGGGATTTCGAATGGCCCTTTTTCTGTCTTCTGGTACATCTCTTGCTCCCGATTTTTGTAGGGTGGGTTTAAATTCAGTGGAACTTTGGATGTTGCCTTAGTTTCGGTGGTATACTGTCTGGGCCTGTGCTTTGCCTTTTTGATTTACTTGATGGCTTTTTGGGGATTTTCTTTTGGGGTTTGGGGGCCGGTGTTTATGCCAAGGGTTTTTAGTGGTGGGGGGGGGTTTGGGACATGGGGGTGCAGTCTGTTGAGCGTTTCTTTTTAAAAAGCTTGGCCCATCTTGCTCTCTGGTCCCCTCACCTGGAATGGTTTTCCCTTTTATCTTTGAAGGGCAGTAGGTTTTTCTGTTTTTTCCTGAGGAGTTTCGGACTCGTCAGTCTTTCATATTTTTTTGGCCTGCTTTTAGTCTCGCTTCCTGGGTCAGTCCCCTCAAAATTTTCTTTGCTTTTCTTTCACTTTCTTTAAATGCCCGGGTTTTTTTAAATTAAATTTTTATTCCTTGCTTTTCTTTTTTTCTTGATCTTGTGTTCCCTTGATTGATCTTTCAGCGTTTTCTTCGGTGATCAGTGCCCCTGTTTCTGTTTCCAAAGGTATTTTTTTTTT
>CM054154.1:46704267-46782102 GCA_028751875.1 Rapana venosa
AAAGGGCTATTTAGAAAAAGTCGTGAAAGAATAGTATTCATTGACAGAGGGTTTTACTTTAAAAACCCGTTGGAGAAAGTCATTAGCCAATATAGAATATGCCTACCATCTCGGAAGAAGACAACAAAACCACAGTCGACCACGTGTTCTCATTGTGTGCTTCCACACCTGGCCAGACAAGCTGTTTCTCTTGGAGAACAGAGACATGAGAAAGAAGATGGCTGGGAGCTGGGCGTGCATGTTGCGGCTGAGCTGACCACTCGACAGCAAAAGGTTACAGGAGTGAAGAACCAGGGCAGAGATGCCTTTTTTCGTATGGGCGTTCTCCTGTACAGAAACAATGACTTCCAGGCTCGGGGGTTCCACAAAAACACAAACTCCAGATCCTCTGTCAGAACACCCACCCAGAAGAGAGCACGGTGCAGAACAGACCGCACGTAAAGAGAATGCAAAACAGCCTTCACAGTGTCCACCCTCCCTCTCCAGCATGACGGATTACCCCTCACTTTCCACGACGGGAGTGCCAACAGGAACCACCAACCAGTCAGGAGCAACTCCCTGTGACTGCCAGCACAGCTGCAAGGAAGAAGCTGGCAGAAAGATTTGACGTCACAGCAACAACGCCTGTGACTGCCAGTACAGACTGCAAGGAAGAAGCTGGCAGAAAGACTGACGTCACAGCAACAACTGCCTGTGACTGCCAGTACAGACTGCAAGGAAGAAGCTGGCAGAAAGACTGACGTCACA
This sequence comes from Rapana venosa, assembly GCA_028751875.1. NCBI lineage: Eukaryota > Metazoa > Mollusca > Gastropoda > Neogastropoda > Muricidae > Rapana > Rapana venosa. The sequence continues at coordinate 46,705,015 of CM054154.1, forward strand.
GCAACAGGAGCAGCTGCCTGTGACTGCCAGTACAGACTGAAAAAGGGAAGAAGCTGGCAGAAAGACTGACGTCACAGCAACAACTGCCTGTGACTGCCAGTACAGAATGAAAGGGAAGAAGTGGCAGAAAGACTGACGTCAACAGCAACAGCAACAACGCCTGTGCTGCCAGTACAGACTGAAAGGAAGAAGTGGCAGAAAGACCAAACGTCCAGCAAAAAATTGCCTGTGACTGCCAGTACGACTGCAAGGAAGAAGCTGGCAGAAAGACTGACGTCACAGCAAACAACTGCCTGTGACTGCCAGTACAGACTGCAAGGAAGAAGCTGGCAGAAAGACTGACGTCACAGCAAAAACAATGCCTGTGATTGCCAGTACAGACTGCAAGGAAGAAGCTGGCAGAAAGAATGACGTCACAGCAACAGCAACAACTGCCTGTGACTGCCAGTACAGACTGCAAGGAAGAAGCTGGCAGAAAGATGACGTCACAGAAACAACTGCCTGTGACTCCCAGTACGGGACTGCAAGGAAGAAACTGGCAGAAAGACTGACGTCACAGCAACAGCAACAACTGCCTGTGATGCCAGTACAGACTGCAAGGAAGAAGCTGGCAGAAAGACTGACGCCCACAGCAACAACTCCCTGTGACTCCCAGTACAGACTGCAAGGAAAAAAATGGCAGAAAGACTGACGTCACAGCAACAATGCTGTGATTTGCCAGTACGGGACTGCAAGGAAGAACTGGAGAAAGACTGACGTCACAGCAACAGCAACAACTCCCTGTGACTGCCAGTACAGACTGCAAGGGAAAGAAGCTGGCAAAAAGACTGACGTACAGAAAACAGAAAACAACAGCCTGTGCTGCCAGTACAGACGCAAGGAAGAAGCGGCAAAAAGATTTGGACGTCACAGCAACAACTGCCTGTGACTGCCATTACAGACTGCAAGGAAGAAACTGGCAGAAAGACTGACGTCACGCAACAACTGCCTGTGACTGCCAGTACAGACTGCATGGAACAAACTGGTAGAAAGACCGAGGTCACACAACAGGAGCAGTTTGCCTGGACTGCCAGTACAGACTGCAAGGAAGAAACTGGCAGAAAGACCGACGTCACAGCAACAGCAACAACTGCCTGTGACTGCCAGTACAGACTGCAAGGAAGAAGCTGGCAGAAAGACTGACGTCACAGCAACAACTGCCTGTGACTGCCAGTACAGACTGCAAGGAAGAAACTGGCAGAAAGACTGACGTCACAGCAACAACTGCCTGTGACTGCCAGTACAGACTGCATGGAACAAACTGGTAGAAAGACCGAGGTCACAGCAACAGGAGCAGCTGCCTGTGACTGCCAGTACAGACTGCAAGGGAAGAAATGGCAGTAAAGACTGACGTCACCAGCAACAGGAGCAGTGCCTGTGACTGCCAGTACAGACTGAAAGGGAAGAAACTGGCAAAAAGACCGACGTCACAGCAACAGGAGAGCTGCCGCAACAGAAGCCCGGTCCCCAAAATCACCTCCAGGACTTAGCTGTGAAATCCTGGCCCCTGAGAGGTACACAGTGCAACAGCAGCAGAGGCAGTGACTGACACCAGGGCTCCAGCCAGCAACCCCCCTGTTTCACACAGGAGACAGTGCGGGGCAGCGCAACTCTTTCTCCTCCCTGGGGGTGGTGCCAGTCAGGATCTGTTCCAGCCTCAAACACAACAAGGCTGTTACGGAGACTCAGCGGATGCAATGTTCGCCCCTGAAAGTCAGACCTTTGTCAAGCAGAGACTTGTGTCAGAAGAAAAGTCAGGTGACAGTGCCATTGTTCCCAACAGGCGAAAAAGAGGGTGACGGAGAGGGCCTGCATAAAAGTGTCAGGAAGCACCAACCAAGACATTCTATCTCAGTCATGTTTCTCTGTTGAAAATGAACTGACTCAGACACCCTGTGCTGGCCCACAAACACGCAGTAGAGCTAAATGCAGACAAACACAGTTAACAGGAAACATTTAAAAGTACTCCTAAAAACACAGACACCAGATCTAATGTTGTCACCTAGGGACTCGGCCATGCCCATGATACTACTGATACTGGTAAAAAACTACCTTTCCTTTGTTGCATACAAACAGAAGGACTTACTTGCTTATTATGATCCTTGTCTTAGATCATATCTTTATAATTTTGATTTCATATTTCTTTGTGAGATATTTTCAAAAATTTCCCTAGTTTTCTTTTTCCAGAATATTTTATTACTATTTCACCTCCTGTCAAATTAACTAATGCAGCCTCTGCGAGGTTATCTGGTGGTGCAGCTTTGCTCATAAGAAATCGATTTAAAAACCAAACACTTATGGTGGAAACAGAATATGACAACTGTATTCTTCTTCTTCCTTTTTTGCCATGTTTCTCCCAGGGGAGGTTTGACATTGATAAGCCTTCTCCATCTCACTGTTTTGAGCTTCCTCCTTATTTATGCCCCTTTCTCTAAGATCATCTGCAATACAGGCAGCCCAGGTTTTGCTAGGTCTTCCCTTTGGTCTCTTTCCATCCACTACAAAGTTTATTGCTCTTTTTATGGATGTGGTCTGCTTTCCGTTGAACGTGCCAAACCAGCGCAGTCTATTGCTACTAGTACAGACTTCAGTCATCAACTTTGCCATTCCCATAGTTCTTTATTCGTGATCCTGTCTTCCCATTTGATCTTTATCATGTAGCGTAGCATTCGGTTTTCACAGCTCTTCAACAAACGTTTGATGGTTTTTGTGAAAACCCACGTCTCCGAACCACACAGGAGAACAGGACTATTGCAGGTGTTGTATATCAGACAGCGTCTCTCCAGTGGGATTTTCTGATTTCCGAGCAGACTTGCCAATTCTTTCAATTTCTTCCAAGCTCTTGCAATCCTGGTTCTGACAGCTAACTCAGATTGTGCTTCGCAGCTCATCATCTCTCCTAGGTAGCAGAATTTGTCTACCACTTCTATCTTCCCTTGTTCAAATTCTAGCTCCTCCTTTCCTGCATCGGTAGTTTCTTCATCCTTCTTATTCCCTAAAAACCGGGGCAGCAAATACTCCATCCTCCTTCAGACTTTTGAGCTTTGAGCATCTTTTGGTGACACCAATATTTACATTGGAGCATTTGATCGAATTGTCCCTACACCTTTGTGGCAGACACCACACGGGTATTTGCCCGCTCTCTATGAGTTCTGCGGTCTTTTCCAACTGTCATTGCTTTTGGGTTTTTTCAAAATTCATCTTCATTCCTTCTGCGTTCTAATCTCTGTTTTCAATTGCCAAAAACTTTGAGTAGCGTCATCATGTTCTTAGCTACCCTACTAAATCATCAGCATACAGCAGTTCCCAGATCTCTTCTGGCTCTCACTTCCTTGGATATTTCATTCATCACGAGGATAAAGAGCAGAGGGCTCAATGCGGATCCTTGGTGCACTCCTACTTTTATCTCAAAGCTTTCTGACATCCCGATTATAGTTTTCACTTTTTATCTGGAGTTCTTGTAAAAGTCATAACCATTGAGATGGTGTGCTCCTGTACACCTTGTTTTCCCCAAGGCCCATTGGATTTCCTTTGTGGGTACTCTATCAAAGCTTTTTCCAGGTCAACAAAGATGTGCACAAGCTCTTTTTCTTCTCCATATACTTTTCCCGCAGTTGTTTCACAATAAATTTTGCATCTATGGTTGATTTGCCAGCCTGGAATCCAAACTGTTTTTCATCAAAATTGCACAGGCTCTTCAGTCTTCTTTCCAATACTTTTTCCCAGATCTTCATGCCATGTTCCAGAAGCCTGATTCCTCTGTATTTCCACATACAGTGCATCTCCTTTACCCTTGAAAATGGGAACAGTAATACTGTCTTCCCCTTCTTTCGGGCATTTGTTCTGTCGGCTGTATCTTCTGACTAAATTTCGTAAGTTGCTTTACTCCTTTCCCCTCTTGCTGCTTGTCACTCCCGATGGCCCCTGGCTTTTCTCTTTTCATAGTTCGAATTTCTCTTCTGATTTCATCTTTAGTCACTTTTTGTACAGGTCCTTCAACTTTCTCCACTTCCTCGATTGCATGAGGATTCTCAATATTTAGCAGATCATGAAAGTAATCCTTCTATCTCTGCAGAATATTTTGCTTCTCAGTTGTGATATTTCCAGACTCATTTTTAACAAAATTTGCTACATTGATGTCTTTCCATTCTTTCCTCATCTGCATCGCACCCCCACCATGTTTCTCTATGTCGATGTCTTCTTCCTTTGGTCTCTCCACACATTTCTTTTGCTGCTTCCATGAGGATTTCTTTCAATTGGTTCCTGTCATGGTCTTGTCCAGCTCCTTTTTCTCTCACCTTTTGCTCATGTTCCAAGGCTATGTTCTTGTCTTTCAGCCTCCAAATTTTCAGTTTCTTCTCGATTTCTTTCTTCGTTGGTCTTATCAAATCTTTATTTGAAAATCTGCGCACAACAATCTGTGCTGTGAGAGGCATTCTTCCCCTGGAATAACTGTACAGTTTGTCGCGATTGCAGCATCTCTCTTGAAGAGAATATGACAACTGTATTGTAGTTAAGATATCTATAAAGCTTACAGGTTGGACAACAGACTGTGTTTTGCTTGGGATGTATTTGCCCCCATATCAAAGTATGTATTATAATGAGACTGATATTTATAATGGCGTTTCCTTGCTTGAGCAATGTTTGCTTGACATTTTGGAAGTTTTGGTGATCTTCCTGTTATAGTGTGTGGGGATTTGAATGCAAGGACTGGTGGGGGAAAGGTAGGGATATTCATATTTTTGATAGTGAAGATAGTCTGGAGGAGAGAGTTTGTGCACGTGTTTCTAAAGATGTTGTCAGTAATGATTTTGGACGCTATTTGCTGAATATATGTGAACAATTTAATCTGGTCAAACTAATGGCTTTTTACCTGGTGATGAGTCAGGACTTTACTTATATTGCTCACAATGGGGCCAGTATTATTGACTATTTCATTTTGTCTAGAAGCATCATTGACTTTGGTCTCAGCTTTCATGTGTCCTCCAGAATTGAATCTAAACATATGCCTATTGAGTTAAAGATTAAGTTATCTGAATACATAGAGACTGATGGAAAAGCCCAAAAAGTAACTATAATTAAATACGTTTGGATGAGGATAAGGCTGCTGAATTTAGTTCTATGTTTTTCACAGAAAAATGTGTGTATGTTGACAAATGCATACAAGTTAAAAAGAAAGTGATATAAATGATCCCCTTGGCTAAATTTAATGAAGCAATGCATATAGCAGGTTTAGTATGAAAAAACGAATCAAAATTTGGCGATAAATCTAAAACATGTCGGGTTTTGATGGTGAATGCAGAGAAAAGCGACGCCTTTGAGGCAAGCTTTAAGGAAATACAAAGTGTTAAAACACCAGCTTGACAAAGCAGATGACAGCAGAAAATATTACACAGAAAAAAAGGAAAGACTATACAAATTTGCTTCTAGAGAAAAAGAACCAACACCAAGAACAAGTTCTTAATACACTACATTCAAGTTTCAAAGATCCCAAGAAGTTTTGGAGAACTGTAAAAACATTGACTAGACAGCAAACTGTACAAATGATATTACCTTGAATGTAGGGGTTTAAACCTTTTTCAAGGATCTGTTTTCTCCATGCTCATATGAGTACACCTGTATTGGTGAAATGAAATAGAACCGGTATCTTATGACAGTAACACTGATATATGTAGTGATCTTGATTGCAGCATAACAGAAAATGAGGTATATGATGCTCTAAAAGTATTAAAGATAAAAAGGGCGCCTGGACCAGATGGCTTAATTAATGAGTTTTATAGTATTCCAATTCGTATATTGTTTCATTCCTTGTAAAATATTTCAATCAGCTCTTTGAACTGGGAAAACATATCCAGATGAATGGTCAGAGTCAGTAATACATACTCTACTAAGAAAGGAGTATTAATTGTCCTGATAATTACAAAAGGAAAAATCTTTGTTGAATGTGTGTAGTAAAATATATAGCTAATCTTGAACAAGCGTCTTACCACATGGGCAGAGGAAAATAAGATTATAAACGAATCTCAAGCAGGTTTTCGTCAAAACTACAGTACTATTGATCACATATTTACTCTTTTTTGCTTTGGTACAGAGGCAGCTTCTCTATCTCTGTAATTGTAAAATATATGTAGCATTAATCGATTTTAGGAAAGCTTTCTATTTAGCAGATAGACACCATCTCTGGGCTGTTCTTAGAAAAAAATGGTATCAAAGGTAGGGTGTATAGAGCCATTAAAAGTATGTATAAGGTTTTTTAAAGCAAAAGTAAGGGTTGGTTTTGGGTTTAACAGATATGTTTTTCTGCCCTCTTGGGTAAAACAAGGAGAAGCATGCAGCCCAATGTTGTTTTCTTTTCTAATAAATGAGCTGGCCCATCGACATTCAAGCTTCAGGCAAACATGGCATTAGGCTGTCCCAGAGGACGTTTCTGAAATTTTTATCTTGTTATTTGCTATGACGTTCTTCTGCTATCTTATTCAGTAACAGGTCTTCAACAACAATTGAACATTTTAAAAGGTACTGCTAACAGACTTGGCCTCAGTGTGAATTTAGACAAATCAAAGGTTATACTATTCAGGAAAGGTGGATACATTTTCATCAAAAGAAAAATGGCTATATGGTAACACAAAATTGGAGATGGTCAATTGTTACAAATATTTAGGAGTTATCTTTTCCACTGGCTTAACTTTTTCATATGCATTAGATGATAGGCTCTTATATCAAAAAAAGAAATGTTTGTATTTTGAAACTGTTATGGACAGTTGGTGACCAGTCCCCATCGTTATTTTCAAATTGACTGCCAAATTCAGCCAATGTTGACTATGGCTCTGAAGTTTGGGCGCTAATGGCAGACCACGAGACTATTGAACGGTTCATACATTTGCATTGAAAAGGTTACTCAAAGTCAGTATCGGAACACCTAATGCTCTAATTGATTTTATGCAGAGACGGAAGATATCCACTTTATGTAATTACTCACACAAGATGTATAAAATATTGGGTGAAGATGATGACGACAATGCTGAACACAGATTTCCTCTAAAAGCTTACAAAATGTTGTACAACATCATTGCAACAAAAAGAAAATTGGGTCTCCAAAATTGTTTCCATTGTATCGTTATGGGTTGGTCATGTGTGGGAAAACCAAGGGTCACATGTATTAATCTCATTTTGCATGATATCAAACAGAGATTTATAAATTGTTTTCATCAGGACTGGAATAGTGATGTTCTCTGGAGAACGATTTTTCATTTTATACATCCTTTAAATCTTTTCCCTGGTCTACCACAAGCCATGTTTGAAGAAGATCATGCTGTAAGAAAAACAGTTGTTACGTTTTGGGTTTAGGTGTCTCACCATTAAAAACTCATAGGTATCGACATGTTGCTCAATCAGTAGAAAGTTTATTTTGTCCATTTTGTAAAGATGCTCTTGAATCTGAAGTTCACTTTTGTTGGTGTGTCCAGTATATTGTGAGATTAGGGAACAATACTTACCTTGTAAATTTTTCTCACGACCATCAGGGTTTGCAGCGACACTTCTGATGGCCAGTGAAAAAACAGTCTAAAGCACTTGCCTGGTATATATTCGAAGCTTTTCAAAAGAGGCGAAATGAAACAGAAAAACTTTGACAGACTTCTTAACCCTCTTGTCCCCAATCCGGCCGCAGCCGACAGTAACGGAGGCTGCCGCTAGATTCCAATACGACCGCAGCCGACAGTTGGTGCTGCCCACGTGGGCAGTACTTTTCCATCACACACAGACCTCGTGGTTTTCACACTATGTGTCTGAAAATTGGTGGGGCGATGCAGGGAGGTGTCAGAGGGTTCCAGTGAAAAAATTTAGACCACTAACATGCGTGTAGTGGGGAGGGAAGGAAGAAATAACAGCCAGCGACCAGAACACTTTTTGATGGTGCAGAGTGGCCAAAAAAAATGGTGTTTTCTTTAGTAGAAGACCATTCATCTGATTAGCCAGATGATAAATTGAATGTTATTGTCCTGGAAGTAGAAACATTTGAAGGAGAAATGTTAAGTGAGTCCGATATTAAACCTTACCAGGAAGAGGAGGAAGGAAATGCTGCAGTTAGGGAAAAGAGTGAGCCTGAAAATAAGGTGCTACAGGGCACATTCCTGACCTGTGCTACACACACTGACTGTGGAGAAATTTGACCTCCCTGCCCCTCCTTGGCATATTTGCCTGAAAACGTGATGCCTTTTGACTGTTTTCTCATTAAGCCCACACTTTTGCTTTGAAACTGCAATGGAAGAATGAACAGATATGCCGATACGAAACTAGCAAGAAGGAAAATAAAATAGTCTCCGTCTCGCCAAGGTTCCACAGGTTTAGAGCAATGGGTACCCCCCCCCCCCCCCACACACAAAACACCCACACATCCATAATTTGTGCTTTTTTTTGATGTGATGTGAGCCTGTACCACCACTACGACTACTTTAGAGATTACCATCATTAAAATTTTGTAGGGTTACAGAAGTTCTGTGTTGTTTCAAATTTGTCACACCTGTGCTGTGACACTGGTGACAGTGTGACATATATATATATCTTCAGTTTAACGTCTATTCACATTTAGTGATTTTAGACAGTGTGACAGTCATGTACAATAATACACTTCTGTACACTTAACAAACATGTGGTAGCACACGCAGATATGAACTGCAGTATAAAGGTCACATGTTGATTGAATATGACTTGTTTTCAAAAGAAAAAATAGTTAAACAAAGCTTCTGTCTCCTCGAGACATACCATAAAACAACAGGTGATATGGGGACTTTTTGTGACAATCCTGAAGTACTATTGCACATAACTATTGGTAAAACACATCAGCTGGGTAAACACTTCCTTATTCAACACTAACATGCTTGAACTATTGTCAAATCCATGCAGGATTTGCTGTTTTATCATATATACCATATTTTTACCTGTGATTGGTGACAAATAAGGTGACAATGACAAGACATCTGGTGACCAGTCACATAAACTTGCGCCTAAATGCAAGTACAAAGACATACCTAGCTTGTGACAAAATTTCAGCTTGATAGCTTGTCATGCACACACACAATTGTCTTAGGAGTAAAGTAAGTCAGATGGAGGTTGAAAACCTTCAAAGAATTCAAAATCTACAGGCAGTTTAGCTCTGTAGAATCCAACAACAAGAGTGTTAAATCAACCAATCTGTTTATTGTTTTGAAAACGTGGAAGATCTTGATTATTTCATTTTTGGTATGCCATTTGTATATTAACGAGAATTAGCTTATTTGCATTTGTAAGGGCATGTGTGTATGGTGTGTGTGCATGCATACACATGTGTTTGTGTGTAAATATAGGTGTGTGCGCATGTATGTATGTGTGTGAGGGAGAGAGAGGGAGAAAGAGAGAGAGAGAGAGCGGGAGAGAGAGTGCACATTAGACTGATCTATAATGCAACCTTGAAATTGTTGACAAATTTAATGTGAAGTGTTTTGCTTTAGCTTGTTTTGCTTCAAGATGTTCTGAATCTCATGTCATGGGCATATGGCCTGGTACATTAAATGTTCCGAGTTCCGAGTTCCCTCTACCCCCCTCTTTCTCTACTCTCCCCTCCACTTACACCCCTCCGCTTACTGCGGATTAAATACAACTTTTAAGGTAAATATTCAATCCTTTCTGCATAGTATCTGCCTGTTTGCTTTGTTTCTCTTCAGAGAATAAGAGTACTGTAAGCAAATACTACTTGTCCCCCTTTTTTTATGGAGGGGGGGGGGGGGGGACAATGCCCCCTTTTTTCATTGTAGGGGGCCGTTGGGCCCCTATATTTGAAATCCTAGAATCAACACTGATACATTCTTTTAATTGGCTGCAGAAAGAGGCCAAGGACTGAATACTTGTATTGCCTTCTGGAGTCCTGTTCCATCACTGTCTTTTTCCACACACATTTCTTCTCTCTTTTTTTTCCCAGCTCACTTTCCAACTCTTGTAGTTTCCATTCTCACAGTTTATTGTTTTGTATTCTGTTTTGTATTTTCACACATTTTATTAATTTTGGCTACCTCACTATGAAGGAAGGTTCGTGGGGATAGGGATGTTAGGACACTGGCACTCCACACTCAAAGGAATGATGTGAGGCCACGCAGGGGTGTTATGGTAACACTTTTATTTTTATCTACCAAACAACACACACAGCTCAAGCAGGAGAAGAACTGTTGTTTTCCTTCTAAGTCATTCTGTCAGGTTTTACCACACCACAAGAAGAAAGTTGCCTCAGACAGCCAGCAAGAGAAAGACTTTAAAATGCCATGTACACCCTGTTATGTTGGTTCAGTTGCAGGACTACTAATTCCAACTGACCAATGAATACATCTGGAAACTGAGACGAACAAATCCTAACCACACATCAAATCAGCTGACAAACAAATTTATTCACAAATTTAAATCAACCAATGTAGTCTTTACATGACAAATCTGCTGATTCACTAGAGGAAGGGGGGGGGGGGGGGGGGGGGGTAATAGAGAGGGGAAGGGGGATGCTATTCAACAAGAAAGAGGCCCCACAAGCCTGTTGAATAAGACTAGCTGTAACAAGCTCTGAAGTGTTTTATCACATCACTGTTCCACTGGACACTCTAGACTACAACAAGGACTCAGGCCATGAATAGAGAGGACTCCACTGTAATTGACAAAGGGGCTGGACCACCAACCCTGGGACTGTAGGCCTGCAGTGAGAACACTTAGCTACACCATCACACTGAGTTGCCAAGTTTTCTAGCTCACAGAGACATGCTGGACACTTAACATGAGAGAAGGTGTGGCAGTACACAGGCCTCATGACTTGCTAGGTCTCCCAGCCCACAGGGACATGCTGGACACCTAAGCTAAGGGAAAGAGTGACACTACACAGACTTCAATTGGTTTCTTTACAGAAAGCCTCAAGTGGATTACTAGATATTCCAAACCACAACCATAGGTATACAAACAGACTGAGAAGTTGTTTGTTTAAACAGTACACTGTAACATGTAGATTGACAAAGAAACCCCAACTCTCTTTCAGAACTGCTACCCTCAGCAAGTCATGAAGTCTAACCAGGTTAAAAACATTCTTTCTAGAAGGGGGGGGGGGGGGGGGGGGAGGAAAGAGGGGTTTAGTTCAAACGTTAAAGTGCACACTATAACACTATATAATATATATTAATATTTAAAGATCTACATTCAAAGCTGAGATGAACATATAAAGAGGAAAGAGTCGGCATGCAGTTGGAGGTGAGGTACTTTTCCTGCAACACTGTGCTTGCTGGGCTTGATTTTGTGGCAGGGAGCAATGCAGAAGTGTTTGTAGAGAAATCAGACATTCTCAGAGTGAAAACAGCCACTAGAAAATCATCTGCCAGGGTCAAAGAGACGGGGAAAATAGAACCTGTAAGGCATGCGGAGGGCAAACATAGCCAGGCAGGCATAATAATAATGTATGGAATTTTATAGCGCTGAATCTTGCAAAGTAAACAAATCAAAGTGCTTGCATTCAAATCATTCACACGCATGCAACCAGCCATAAATATCAAGATAAACAAATATCAAATTTATATACACAACACACTTAGGAGGGGGTGGTGGAGGTGAAGGCAGTTATTGAGAAGTAGGAACAGATAAGAGGGGAAGATCTCAAGTAGAGTGTAAGTGCGTTTTGAGGCTAGATTTGAAAGAATCAAAAGAAGGCTTTTGGCGAAGTGGAAGAGGGAGGTCGTTCCATGTGGGGGACCGGAAACAGAGAAAGAGCGACGGCCAACAGTGGTTTGTTTAAATCTGGGTGTTCAAAAGCACAACGTATCTACAGCTGAACGAAGCGAACGGGACGGAGTGTACAGGTGAAGACAGTTACAGAGATAAGAGGGTGCAGATTTGTGGAGACATTTGAAACAAAGGGTATTAATCTTATACTTTATTCTTTGTGAGACGGGCAGCCAGTGAAGAGATCGCAAAAGAGGAGTGATGTGTTCAGATTTTTTCTTTCTAAGGACCAGTCGAGCTGCAGAGTTTTGTATGCGTTGAAGGGAGTAGATGGATGATGCCGGCAAACCAGCCAAGAGAGAATTACAGTAGTCCAGTCGAGAAAGAATGAGAGATGTGACAAGTTTGGATAGGGGGGTGTATGCCCCAGGAGCCTCCTGAAAAATTTATTCTATAAGAAAAACTGTCTCTAGTCATTCAGTATTGTTGGCCTATTGTTATTTTACCGTGCAAAATTTATTTTTAATGTTTAATCATGAGTTTTATTTATGACATTATCAACTAAATCTTTACGGGCGTTTTTCTCAAAAGTGGGTTTTTCAGCTGGGTCAGTCATTTGGCCCCTCTGTAACTTCTGACCTAATGAAAATAATCCAATGAAATTTGGCATACTGGTGTAGAAACATGTGCTGAGTGCAATGAGAGTGTTTGAGCTCTGTAGCTGTTATAGTTTTTCAATACCAAGTGATAAAAAAAAACCCAAAATGGGAATGAACATTTTGGGGCATATTTAGAGAAGACAGAAAACACCATTTTACTAACTAAAACATCTTTTTTTGTGATCATTGCACAAAGTGACATCAAATCAAACTGGAAAAATTATAAACACCATTATGTAACACATATTTTGAAAGTAGCAGATGGGCTAAACAGCCACCCATTTTGGGGGGAAAGTTATCACATTATCATATCTGTTTCACCTACATACTTCACACTTGGCACAGATAGCCATATTAAAGCACTTAAATTTCATGAAGATATCTTTACTAGTTCCTGAGAAACGAAAATGTGAAAAAAGTGACACAGTGGTCCACCTGAAAGATGCTTTAAGAGGAGCTCATTATTTGTTTGTTCAAATATTTTGTTTAAAAAGCATGATTCAGCTGAAGTACTGTATTTTTCAAGTTGCTGTATTCTGTGAAGAAAAATATTTAACATAAGTACTGTGTGTTATTGGTTGCTGTAAAATGTGGGAAATAATTATTTGAAAAAGCGTGGTTTAACCCAAGTATTGCGTGTTATTTTGCTGTAAACCATCTGATGAGTATTTATTAACCACCACCACCACCACCACCAAAAACCACCACCAACCACCTCCAACCACCACTAACAACAAACATCAACAGTAACAACAACAACAACAACAATAAATACAACAAATTTTGTGCAGAAAAACTGGACAGTCCCCACTTGGTGAAGCAGCGCAGCGTGGACGAGCCTCTGTTTGACGACCCGCTGCCCCTGTCGGGGATGCGACCTCACAGCCTGTCGGCCTTCCCCCGCGAGGATGAAGGCAGCGCCTTTGTACCCACCAAAGCCTTCCTCAAGCGCGACCCGGCCAGCCTGACCCAGGTGAGCGAACGAATAGTGACGGTATGGATGGATGGATCAATCGATCAATGAAGTGGATGACTGTAGATGGATGGATGGATGACTTTTCTTATATTGCTCAGCGAGAGCTCCGGGGTGTACTGATGGGGAGATTTTACCTATGCACCAGTACGAGGAGATGACAACAACAACAACAAAAATGCATGCACAAGTCTGGGATACAGCTACCTTACTGGTGGGGAAAAGTGGCATACACAAAATCTCACTGTTGGTAAACCTCGGAGCTCTAGTCAAGGGAGAATAAAAAGAAGTGCTGGAGAATTTAACCAAGAATGCAATACACAGTGTGTGTATGTAATGAAAATATCGTCCATTCTGTTCAGCCTCTGACGCGCGAGAGACTGGTCGGACAGCTGCCTTCCACCCCCTCACCCGTCCAGCCTCCCCCCGCGACGCAGACCTTGCCCCCTTCCTCCTCGGTGGCCGGTCGGGAGTTGCCTCCCTCCGGTGGCATCCTCAACCCCAGCCCCTGTCGTCGCAGCAAGCGTACCGCACCTCGCGCTCCAAGGCGACGAGGACGACAGCGACGACGAGAAGATGGTCATATGCGAGGACGAAGGTACGTCTTGACGCTCGTTTTTTTTGTTGTTGTTGATGTAAGTGTTGTTTTTTTGTTCCTCAGCTACAGCTCTGAAATTCACCAGTGTTGAGGTTTTGTCATGGTGACTGCCTATCATTAAGGTAGCCGCATTCAGACTTCAGGGATGTTTTTACAAGTTTGCTTTGTGTTTTGTTGATTTTATGGGAATATTTTGGAAAGTTTTTCATTCCACAGACCTGCTACACATATGAAAATGTTCAGATAAAAAATATTGACTGCAAAAGTTCTCATGAGGAAGGAGGTGCACAGCACCACATTACAGAAAATAGTATCCCCATTATTTACAAATTTGGCAAAAGAACTGGTTGCATCAAGATTGTGGTCATGACAATTATGAGGATACTTACACAATGATTGTTCACAAGGGGAAAAAAAATTAACAGTTAATCTTTATGGCAATTATAAATAAAAGTGTACGAAAAAAAACTGATGTTTTTTAAAATTTCGTTCCATGTGAATGTGTGTATATATTGGTACTTTGTTTTTGTGAATGTCTGAGTTCACCTGGCGTATGTCTCTAGTGTTTGAGTGCTTATTTGTGTGTTTATACCTGGTCCTGTTGGGAAAGTTTTATATCTTCATGTTTGTATTTTCTCCCTGAATCCTACGGTCAGAATAATTTTGTTTCATATTATTGACTTTTCGAAAGATTTTAATTTAAATTCTTCATCTTCAAGTTGATTTTTCAAAATTTCATTTTCATCATGAGTTGTGTTTATCTTTATGCGCTGGTCTTTGTGACCCACTTAACTCTGACCCTGCTGCCCAGTGAAGTTTTGCACGTGGTTCACGTTGCCCCACCATCAACCTCCAGTGTTTGTCAATTTGCAAAAATGGTGGTGACAGGTACAGACATAAGAGCAATACTGTCATGTGAACTCCGTCCATCAAAACCCTGAGTTTTGTCAAAAACAATACACACTTGCTCCGGAGATAATGCAACATATACGAAACTTAGGCATTCATCGACGCAAAATCAGACAGGGAACACGGGCAGGTGTGCATCATCACCAGTGTCAGGCTTCCCTCTCCCGTATCTCCCCCCTCACCTCTGACGTCACTTCTGTTACCCCTGACAACGCTTCTTCCCCATGCTACCGTCCACCCGCCCCTTCAGCTTTTGATTGTTCTGTTGTTTGTGACTCTGATATGGTTTTTGTTCTGATAATGATGATGTGTATCATGATGTGTGTCAAACACCAATCCCCTGATTAGCACAGTTCTTTCACCATCTTCTACTCCTGATTCACCATCCAAACTCTTGTCTGTTCTTCCCCTAGCCACATCTCCCCATCGCCTTCGTCCTCTTCCTCTGATGTTTTGTCCAAACTCACCACTTTCATCTTCAACCTCTCCACCTCCTTCAGATCTCCTTCAAGTTTGTTTGTCAATGTGCAGTCTGTCTGTCCAAATGGAAAAGCAATTTATGTTTCTGATTTCATCTCTGAAAAAAAACTTTTGACTTAATTTTCCCTCACCGAAACTTGGCTTAAACCCATGGCCATGAGCCAAAATAAAACAGCTGACTCCTGGATATAAAACCATTTCTTTTCCCCGACTCTCTCGAGGAGGTGGGATTGCCCTCATTCTCAAAGACACTTTGGAACCATCTCTTTCTTTCAGTCACAACCTTCCATTCTACATGAATCTTTTGAAGTTTGTGAAATCCAAACTCAACCTACCTGGCCACTCTATTACTATCTGCTGCCTTTACCGCCCACCTCCCAGCCGTAAAAACAACCTAACATCTTCTCTTTTTCACCAAGAATTCCAGTCACTCCTTGACCCCACAGCCTCTCTCCCACTAAACTTATTAATTCTTGGTGACTTCAACTTCCATTTTTAACAACCAATCTTCACCGACGTCAAACGTCTTTCTCTTTCTCTGTCCAACCATTCTCTCTCCAAACTGGTAAACGAAACAACGCACAGATCTGGGCATATTTTAGACTGGCTGATTACTAATGCTTCATTTTAAACTTGTCACATCTGTTCTGTCACCGACGAATGCATTTGATAAATTTCCCCCATTCTTTTCCACCTCAACATCACAAAACCTGTCAGAAAGAAGAAATATGTTACTTGTCGCAATCTTAAGGCCTTAGACATTCATACCTTCTCTTCACAAGCTTCCAAACGTTTTTCACAAACCTCTGACCACACTGATCACTATAACACTATTCTCCGCCAACTGCTTGATGAGCATGCACCTCCTACTGACCCTGACAGACCCTGTACGCCATGGTATACCCAAGACATCTTGATAGCGAAGCCCAAATGCCGGCAACTAGAACGGCAGTGGCGGAAGTCAAAAACTGAAATAAAAAAACAGCTTTTCCGAAAACAAATAAACAAAGTCAAACTCTTAATCCATTCAGCAAAGACAGACTATACTCTTCCCAAGTTCTCTGTGCTACATCCATAAAATCTCTTTTTTCCCTCACCTCAAATCTCCTTGGGTGTGCAAAAACAACTCCTCTGCCTACCACCCACAGCCCGTTGAACTTCATTTCCCTATTTTCTGCCTTCTTTTCAGACAAAGTCCACACAATACGCTCCAGACTGGGTCAGACTCATTTCCAGCCTGCCCTCCTGGGTGCCCAGTTCACTGGCACTCATCTCTTTTCCTTCTATCCCACAAGTGAAAAAGAATCATGACAATTCTGAAGGAAATGGCTTTAAAATCATGTGACCTTGATCCCATACCTGCTCCTGTTTTCTCCAATGCCTTCACAACTTGTACCTTTATCACTAAAATAGTAAACTCATCTCTTGTGTCAGGGAATTTTCCACCAGCTCTTAAAACCACAATAGTCACACCTCTACTGAAAAAGCACAACCTCGATCCCAACATTCTGAAGAATTATAAAGCTGTCTCAAACTTACCCTTTGTCTCTAAAGTACTAGAAAAAGTTGTTCTCAAACAGCTCAACAGTCACTGTCATTCCAATGATCTCCTTCCCCATTTCAATCTGCCTATCGCCCCAACCACAGCACCGAAACCACCCTAGTCCACACTTTTAGATACATTTCTATTGCTTCTGATGCAGGAAAAAACTCCCTCCTACTTTCTTTACTTATCTGCAGCCTTCGACACTATAGATCACCCATTTTCTTTCTTGCCTCCAACTACGTTTGGTATAATGGCACAGCCCTCACCGGGTTTTCTTCATATCTCACAGACAGATTCCGAAATTATTGTAAACAAAATTAAAAAAACCGTAAAAAATGGAATGGGGCCCCAAAAGGATCGTCGGGGCCCGTTCTCTTTACTCTCTACATGCTCCACTTCACATATAAAAAAAACCACATTTTGACACATTTCTGTGCCGATAACTCAGCTTCGTGCGTGTACGGGTTGAAAACTTCCCTTTCCCCTCTGACAAAATGTCCTACGCCTTCAAACTTTAAAAATGGATACTCAAAACAAGTTCAACTTTGCCGAAAAAAAATAAACCTGTTCTAGGGACCCAACATAAATTTCCCTCCATCCAACAACCAATAGAATTCGGCAATGCGTCAGTTCCTTTGCCAATCTGTGAAGTATTTGGTGTAGTCTTGACAACACCCCTTGAAAAAATTATCCCCAAACCTGCAGTTTGCTTACTTTATGGCGAAAAGCGCGTTCGCAAGTATTTTCCCAGATGCAATTTCCAATTTGCACATGTTCATTTTTTTCCCTTTTTGACTACGTAATTCCCTTTTTTGGGTGGCCTATCAATATCATCCCTCTTAACGCTACAAAGCCTGAGTCGACGGGTCCTAAGAAAGAAAAAATTAAAACACTCACTCCTTCGCATCTTTACGGGGTGCCTTCTCCAAAGATAAAGTTTAATATTTAAAACCCTTTTTTCAAATTCTCCCCAAATCTGACCCTCTTATCTCTGTAATGTCTTCACCTGTCACTCCATCCCATTCCCCTTTGTTCAGCCGCAGATACTTTGTGTTTCGAAAAACCCAGATTCAAAAAAACACTGTTGGGCCTCGCTCTTTTTTTGTTTCTGGTCCTCCCTGGAATGCCTCCCTTTTCACTTGCCAAAAACCTTTTACTTTTATACTTCAAATCCCCCAAAACAAATTATTTTTTACCTGAGATTTTCCCTCATTATGTCCCTACTTTAAAGAGCATTTCATCTCCCAAATGTGTTCGAAATTGTGTGTATGTGGGTGTGTGTGTAAGTAAGTCAGGAAGTCTTAAATTTTACGTCTTTCCACTTAAAGTGATACCAAGACAAACCCTAAAATAGGAGACTGATACGGGAGAGCGACAATGTCGAGCGAGCAAGAGAACTCTTGAACTCTGACAACGTTTAATGATTAGGGCCTATGGCCCATATCACTGGGGTGTCCATAAAAAAATAATCACACAGAACATAGCATTTGATACAATACAAAATACATGCATTATTAGATATGACATTAAACTTGCTCTGCTACTAGCGAGCTGCGACTTATCAATGCTTTCATAACAAAATTAGCAAGACGATTGTTAATCGTGATTTTCAGATGCAAGTAACATAGTTAAACTTAAACAATGATGGACTATTGTAATACTTTTTTGCAATAAACTTGTTCCCTGATGTCGGTGTATGATGGGACCACACTAATACAAAGTGAATTTCTGTTCGAGCCGCACTGACATACTGGGAACTTTTGGGTCTGCTTCTGACAGTTTCCTTCTGAAACGCAGTTTATGTAATTTCAGATGAGAGGGACACATAGGCGTAATCGTATAAGATCAATTCCTTGTTTTATATGTTTAATATGTTGTAGAATAAGTGGGCACAGATAAAGTTAGATTGAATGTGAAGTACACAGTGTATATTTCAGTGGGACTGTGGATACTTTCTGTCACAACCTGAACATAACAGCAGGTACGTTCCTTTAGCATTTTAAAATACATTTTCTCATCACCTATCCTTGGTTTTCAAAAAGCTCACTATAAAACCATTACTGGATTCAGGATGAAAAAATAAGATGAAGGCCATGATCTGCTTGTTCCGTTCATGCTAAAAACTGAATTCCTTATAAGGTCTTTATGGAGGAAGACGCTCATCTCTTCATCTTGTATAACCCTCAACCAGAATGTAACTGCCTTTGTGATTATGTTAACAAAAATGGTGGGTTCTACCTGATTTCACTGTAGACTAGGTATTAGGAGTTCTATGCTCACATTAGAAAGCGCTTGATAGCAAAAGGTGTACTCACGTTCATCAATTTTCTGGTCTGTAGTTAATCTACCAAGACCTCTTGCTCCTTTAGTCAAACTTAGGTTGTTTTGGTGTGTCAAAAATATTTAAAGAATATCTTAATGAGATTTTTCCCCAAGTGTAATTAAGTAAGTAGTCTCAAAATGACTTTTGATACTTTCTTGCTCGGCTTGCCTATCGTAAGAGCTCATGTGAAAATTGACAATTCTAGTGGATAGAATTATGCAAGTATTTGTATGCTTTTTACAACATTCAAATGCAATCTGTTTCCATAGGACCATTTCATCATTAAGTGCTAAATGGCCACCATTTCTAAACACCAACTATATTCGATTTTGCTAAATTATGTTTTGACCTAATTTTTTGTGCTGTCTCATGAAGCACTTTTGTTGCTTTTGTAAGCCACACACCAGAATATGACCAAAGAAAAATCATCATCAGCAAACTTTAATACACATATTTCATCAAAGTCAGGAATAAATGGATGCCATGTCTCCCACGACTGGCAAGTTTCTTGACTACTCATCCGATATTAAGCAGTATAAATAATTCAGGGATACTATTTCTCCTTGTTTGACTCCCCAGTCGGACATGTAAAAGACTCTGTTACTCACCCCTAACTCTGATACCTTTGCCTGCTCAATGCTTTACATACTAACTATTGCTTTTCTACATTCTACTATTGCCCTTAAGTCCTTTCTTTTTCCAGAAACATTCCACAGTTTGTCCTATCTTATTAGAGTACGTAAAGCTTTTCTAAAATCTTTGAAAGCTACATTTTACTTTTTATGTATACCAATTGCTTTTGTATTGTTGAAAAAATATTGTAAAGATATGGTCGATTGTACTGTACCTTTTACGGAAGCCTGCTTGGTACTTCTCCTATCAACTTATTTTCTTCAATCCATCATTCATAATGGTTGTTAAGTATGTGGCTGTATAACTTGCTTGGATATTTTAATAGAGATATTCACTCGGTAGTTTATGGGGTTGTTTGTATCGCCCTTTTTTTTACTGTATGGCTGGATTACAGATTCTGTCCAGGACAGGGGATAAGTTCCTGTTATTGAAAAAATAATTGGTATTGAAAAATTTTTTAGTAGGGCCACAAATGAGATGAAGCACAATTTAAAGAATTCACCTATGACACATCTGGCCTGCTGGACTTCCGCCATTCTTTTATGCTCTTTTAAGCCTGCATTAAACTTCATTTTTCAGAGATGTCATGCCACTAATTTTTCAGTGTCAGAAGTTACATTTCCAATTAATTTCGGCATTTTCATATACTGCTTCTCTCGGTTAGTTATTGATCATTATAAAACAGGCCATGAAAATGTTCAAACCGATTGCAACTTGCTTATTGTGTTAGGTGTTGAAAATTTTGTACAAATATTTCTTAATTTTTGACCAAACTCTGAGGATTGTGAGTATTTTCTTGTAGTGAGTGGGCAGATCGCTGCTGTACTTTGTCTTTTTCTGCTTAGTAATTCTTTGTACTGTATACGGTTTTCATGATACAATATATTGTCATCAGGGTTGTTAGTATGGAATTTTCTTAATTCTGTCTAACTAATTTTCTACTCTCTATACATTCTTTATCAAACCATTTTTGAGACTTTCTCTGTCCTAGTGTATTACTGTCTTCATACATGAGCTGCTTTAAGAAAGACTTTGTTAAATGTGGTTATTGACTCATTAATATTCGTTATCAATAAAGTCTTCTGCTTTATCCAAATGTCTGCTTACTTCATCTGAACTAATTTTCTCACTAAGAATTCAATTACTTTTTTCTTTTTTCCATTTACAAATTTTATCTGAATTTGAAATTTTCATGCTTTATTTCTAATTTTATATTTGGGTCATCACTAATTAAAAGAGAGTTCAACTGGCATTTGTTTGAATCAACTCTTTGGACCAACATTCTTCTTAGTGAAAACTGTAGTAAGCCTTGATACAATTAAAATATCCACAATCACTGCATCAAGTGGAGAAATGTTAATGAACTGCAGATATTGACATTCACCAAATAAACCATCATGATACATAAGTCATATTCATCACAAACATTCAAAAGTTATGTACAAAATCATTCAATGTGTAGTCTCTAGATGCCCGAAAGGTCTGTTCACAACGCATCCTCTCAGTAATCAAAACTATGCAATATAACTCTCTACAGCATCAGAATAATCAGAATTTTCATTGCCAGTTCGAGCATTGAAATCACCAAATAAGATGAACAGAACATCACCTAATATCTCGGTCTCACATCCAAGAATTCAAGGTTCTAACATAGCAAACACCTTTGTAATATGTCTGTTTCGTGATATTAACCAGATGAGCTGGGGGACAAGTATGCACCGGACTAAAAACATACAGGTAGTTCGTTCAAAAAGTTTTCTAGAAAGTTGCCCAAAAACAATACATTGTATATTCTACAAGTAATACTTTTCACATGAGAAGCAAATTCTTTTTTTAACACAGAATTAGACCACCAGACAATCGTGCAGTCGCTAGCCCACTGTTAACTAATGTACAGGTGATATAAACATATCATGTTCAGGAAACAAATGTTGTGCCTGAGGGAAATTTTGTTACAAAAAGTTTCAACTTAAAAGACAAAAATCAAAAACTTGCAAAAAATATGTCTGCACATCAGGATTTCATGCAAACTCTTGCTACTCCTTCAATATTATATGAAACAAAACGCAGAAAATGACTTTTTTGTGTACTAGGTTAAATGTCAGGTGTGGTATGGGGGGCCAGGGCGGCCTTTATCCTATCTATTTGTTGCTTTGTTTGTTCGGTGTTTTTTGCTGCTTTGTTCGTCATGCTTTCTGATAAAGTTAACTGTCTTCTTCTTTCACTTGCGTTGAAAACCACAGACTTGCTTCTAAAAACGTCTTTCGGTTGGTCAGAACAAATCGTTTGTGTTTGAGTGCCCATCAGAGCTGGTGGGCCATTTGACACTGTGTCTGTATTCTCTTGGAAAGAACGGGGCAGCATTCCTCTTCTGCTTTGTTGCTGCTGTTGGAAGGCCTGGTTTGTTTGGTACAGTGTCCTTTGGTTGTGCATGGGTGGTAACATCTGGATCAACAGGGCAAGTCTGCCCCTGTCATGCCAACAGCATCTTCCTCATTCTGCCATTCAACTTCAAACTGTCCAGGTGAAGCAAGCTGACGCTGACATCCGCACGGAGTACCATCAGCCATCTCCCCCACAGGATGATGTGAAGCTGTCCCCCTGGGAGGCGTGTACAGCAGTATGGTCCCCCCCCCTCTGTTATGCCTTCAGCTGGTGTGGATACAGCCCCACGGCTACTGCGGTTCACTGGATGTGGAGCTGTCCCTGAAGTTGGTGCAGGGCTCTCTGCTTCCCCTCAGTACTGCCGTGCAGTATGGACTAGGTCCCCCATGGTGCTGTGGATCACTGGATGATGCAGGCTGTCTCCAGGAGGCTGAGGGAAGCCAAACTGGTTTCCACCTTGAGGAGAATCGTGTGCGTGGGCACAGTCCCTGGTGGTATTTCTGGTGCCTCTGGCGAAGGACAGGGGATGCATGGTGCTAGAACTGACTCCAGCACCCACTGGCCTGGTGGTTCTGCAGCACCCCACACCTCAGCTGTGGTCACTCCTGTTGACCACCTCAGCAGCCACGTCCTGTGGAGGACTGCGAGTTGTCAGCTGGACAGTCAGAGACATAGATGCTTGTCCCGGTAATGATCCACAGGGACAGCAGGAAGTCTTTGATGGTGTTCCTGTCTGCCTGTCGCACAGTAGCCTCACCTGGCACAGAAGCCTGGTTCTCCAGGTTGCATGGCTGGTTGAAATGGTGGGGACCATCACAGAATTCCTCCGGTAGCCGGTGTTTTGTAATATTGCACAGCTTATGGCTGTATCTGTAGTCCCATAACACCATCTACCCCAGTAATTTGCAATAGAAGACGGTGCCCTCATTGCTATGAAGAAGGCCCTGATGGGCGATGGTGACTGGCATTCGGTGCAGATAATAGGGATACTGATGGTAATCTTTCTTTGGTGAACTGGTCTTCTTGCGTTAGTTCTTCATTTGCTTCCCGCCGTGGTCATGTTGGCTTTTCCTTTTTGCTGCCAGGGGCCATCGCGGCGGAACATTCGGCAAAAGTTCCACGACTCAAGGGCGATAGTGAGGGGTCCTGCCACCAACAGTGGTGCTTTGTAGTAGGCCCGGATGCTATTTTCTCTGTGTTCTTTCAACAGTGTTCTGCTGAATTGTTGTAGATCTCCTGCTACCTGGTTCCTTTGTTCAGCAGTCTTTCTCGCCTCCTTAGTTAAGATGTCCACTTTGTCCCATCCAACCTGCAAAAACTGCACCAGGACTGGGCAGTTGTTCCTGTCTCCTGTTTTCATTCCTTTTCCTCCCAAGACGATGTTGCAGACACGTTGGTCCTCCGAGCGCATGCAGGGAGATGACGAGAGAGGAGAGAGGGGGGGGGGAGGAGAGGAAGAGAGAGAGGGGTGTGGGGAGAGATCTACTTTGTGTAAGTGCATGTGCGTTGTGTGTGGGTGTCCCTGCATGCATGCGTGTGCCAGTTGTCATGTGTGTACAAAATTGTAATAACCACTCACATAAAATAGTGATCTTAACATTGAACAGATAAGGACAGAAATTTAACAAACCTATACAAACAAATTATAATAAAGTTATAATAAAATTGAAAGTAAAAAGAAATACAAGACAACAACCCCTAATAGGGACTTAACAGTAAAACCTTTGCAATGTTCAATTGTAAACTTGAACACTGTTCAAAACTTTCTTCAATGGTATTACTCAGATAAGGCAGGGAGATGAGGTTTTAACTTCTCACTTGGGTTTTTTTGAAAATATATTCACCACATAAACATTTAACATCCTGCTGATTTTGGTCATGATTGCAATTTAATCTCTCTCATGAAATAATAATGCCTTGAGTTGTTTTCCTTTACAGCATTTGTATGAATCTTAAAGTGATCAATGTATTCAAACTACTCTATACCCCTGGGAGAGCTTGAATGTGAATGAAAGAAGATTATTTTGTGATGCTTTTCTATAAAATTTGTTTAACCCCTCTCACATTTGTTACAGCCGTAGCCGCCAGCTGCCCAGCACACCCGCAGATTTTGTACCCGCCGCAGCCCGCGGAGTCATTTCAGCCTAGTGGGGAATTTCCTAACGCACTAAGCTTCTACCTAGTACACGCACACTATGAATGAACATTCACTGAGGGCAGCATTAAACTAAGGAAGGACATGGGCATCAAATTCAGTGTACACAGCCTCCTGTTCACAAGATATTGACACTCACTGGCTTTGTTTTCCCCACGCTTTCTTGTAGCTAAAATGGCTGCAAAGATTGAGGGTAGATTTGGAGGAATATACTGATGTGAAATTGAAGCTAAATTTGGCTGAAGTGCGACTGTTCAAAGTGATTAAAATGTTGAATCCGATGTTGAAGTAGATGTAGAAGAATGAGATGAAATAGGAGAAGGTAGTGAGTCGGTAAAAGTGATGCTGAGGGATAACATTCCGTTGGCTTTATAGCATACGACCGGCGCGGTGCACAAGTGTCCTTGCTCAGTGCAAGGAACTTCACGCTGTTGTATGGGCCGGCGCAAAACTCTCCCCTGAGAATGCCAAGCTCTTAGGATTACTTTTTTTGTTTGTGCCCCACATTTCTTTCGATTGTAGCAGATGAAACAAACAATTTTGCCAGGCATAAGATCGCTGTGAAAGGCTTAGTCATAGATCCATTATGAAAAAACAACACCTGAGGAATTAGGGCTTACCTGACAGTTTTGTCATGATGGGGTTCAAGCATTTGCCAGGCTTCACTCTACTGGTCGATGATTGAGATTTTCTGAGTCATGGATCAGTAATATTATGCGAAACCAATTTTCTCAAAAATTAATTAGTATTTTTTCCTGAGAAACAGCAAACACACCTGGTCGTGGACACTGGGCTGTGACACCTAGCACTGTGACTGCCTGTAACTGGCTATTGGAGAAGGACAACTAGTGTATTTGTAAATAGTAGGCGTGAAGCATATATGTGTAAATAACGTATATATGCGCATTAGTCAACATTGTTTTCAATATTTTTGAATACTTTCCACTCTGAAAATGTAGTCTTGGTGACAGTAATTTTGTGACAAGTGTGAATGTTCATTGGATTACCATGAGATGGTACGATGGATGCGATGCCGATGGAGGAAACCCATTCAGCAGGGCCACCTCTTATTATTTTTTAACTCCCATACGTATATTGCGCTTGTTAGGGGTAGTTTAGTTGTAGTCTATCTGACAGGATGTCACTGCAATGTCTACTTTTATGTAGTGACAAAGACGGGGACAGCTGCCTGACACATGTAGTTTGGACACTTATCTTGGGGTGCAGAACCAAAGTATGGACATCATAGGAATAGTTTGGCCAAATATGACTGCTCTGTGAACAATAGTAAACTGTTCAGCACTGCACTCTGTGTATTGAGGTACTTACTTTTCTTAAAGAAAACTGCCTTGAATTTCGAATTACTACAGAGGTTTCTCTGAGAGATTGCGAATGGATAATGGGGTTAAGGAAGCTTGTTATGACAACCCGATAACCCTCTGCAATGGATAGAGGGTCATGCAGTAAATATAGACCCCTTTTCATTACGTGTCACCTTTCTTCGCAGCCCGATCAGCCCACTCATTAGAAAACAATCCTATATGTGAAGGAATCCAGCAAAAGGAAACATGAATTCCTCTTAATTCGGCTGGAGTAGAGATTTATGAAGCATTTGCGTTTTAGTCATAAGTTTAGGAGATTGCTTATAAGTTTTTGACTTTATGGCATTATAAACTGATTTGACATCCACACAAGTAATTTATGAAGAAAGAGTATGGATGATCTAAAATGAAAATCAAAGCCAATGACACAATAGCGATCAGTTCAGCTGTAAAACAGAATCGATTTTTACCAACATGATATGACTTTTCTATTTTTAGTGCTGGTATGACAAATGGGGGTCTGGAAAAAAATTTAAAAATAAACAAAAACCTGTTGATGATTGTCTAAAAAGTGAGGCATCTGTTAATAAATTTTTAAGACTCAAGACAGTTATTATGTTGTTATGTAAATGAAATCATTAACTGCCATTTATTTGGATTCTCATCTTTTTATGTTGAATATAATCAACATCAAATTGCGATTGTTTTATTCCCAAGCAGGGACAAACTGGAATTGCCCTTTGTGGGTCTCATCATTATTTTAAAATTTCAGACTTGCTCATAAAGCTCTGATGTATAGGTACTTATTGTCATCAAAGAGTCTATGTTTGGGCCTATTTTGGGAAAATCAGTTTCAGACCTCATTTTTATTTCTCTGAAGCAAAGTTTTCGATGTAGACTTCTCAGAATATATTTGGCACATAAAAGGTTTGTCGGTATCATCAAGTGTGGTCTTTACAATTTCTTTATATGTATCAAGTGCAGAGGCAGGAAATGGTACACTAGAGCGGAGGTCTATATGCCACTTACAGTCTACACTTGATGCTCTTTAGTAAATACTTAGGTGCGTAAAAATAGAACTTCTTGGCTCATATGATAATTTAGATCTAATTAGAGAAAGTAGATAAAAGTTTCAGACTGTAATGTCGTGTCCCAATATGCTTTGTACAATTTTTTAGCAGATTCCAATACATTTTTTCTTCCTTGTTAAGATTTATTCAATATGGGGCATTCCAAGGTTACTTTGAGGAAAGAAAAACTACCCTAAAACTTTATTAAGTGTTTATAATTCTACTATCTCATTTTTCATTTTTGAATACAGGAAGTTTTCTGGATTTGCCTCATTGTTAAAAAGCATCATATGTGTTTTTTCTGTAGGCTATTTTTCAATTGTGTTCTTATTTAAATTATCAAGTCTCTTTTGGTCTTAGTTTTTTTATATATTTTTAAGACCTTTTATGTGTGTTTTTTTAATGGGAACAGTCATCTACATGCATATGTCGTCTGCAATATTCGTACTAGCAATGTTCTGAGCACTGCTTTCATTCCCGCTCGTTTTGTCTTCCAAGCCAAAGTTCTTGACTGGCAGAGGGCAGGGCGTGGATATAAATAAACAGGGCAAAAGGAAGGACAAGCACTAGCCGCTTGCAGCTGTAGCCGTGTTCAGCCGTAAAATTACCTGGTGTCTTTCACACAACATCTGGTACAGCTGAATTGTCCAATAATGACAAAGCAAAGCACTCTTTTAAAAATGAGCTTTTAAACGAGCTTTCTTTTGCCTCCCAAATCCATGTACTTCTTTTAATACTGGTTGAGGTGACAGCAGTTTCAACAGACATGAAGATAAACAGGAGGAGGTGCTGAAGAAAACAATCACAAAAAAACAGACATTTCTAAATCTCTCTCTAAAAATAAGCATATTTTTTGTATTATTTAAACAATGAACATAGAGAAAATTGAATAATGTATGATGCAGACTAACCTTTTTAGGGGGGCTGCGGAATTGTAACTGTTGGCAGAACGAGGCCATAAATAAACAAACCGTAGCGCTTCAGGCTACCGCGCGCGGCCAGCGCCGTGAGAGGCAGGGTGATGGGAGAGTGTGGGGAGAGAGTCTTGCCGCATCATTAGTGTCAGCCTATCTGACTTCTCTATAAAACACTCCTGCTGGTCAGCGTTTACAGCACGACAAGTTACTGTTTCAGTCAGCTTTTAGCGGTATCCTTGCTACAGCTGAAGGTTTGTTCATGAACCAATTCTCAGTAAGCTCATATTATAACCCGAGAAACACAGTAGAAAACAAATGTATTGGTCAGAATCCTATACTGTCATAAAGCCAAGATACCTCACAAATGGATCGGTTTTTTATTTCCACTGATGTTCTGGATACCATTCAAAAAGCATTTTGGGATCCTGTTAAGAAATTTGTTGTGATCAATTGTTTTTCTACTTTCAGATCCTGTGTTGTGTAAAAAAACAAAACAAATTTGCACTCAGGCCTACACTTTTGCATCAAAGCAAACACCCTAAAAAAAGCTGAAAGAAAACACAACACACACAAAACGGATGACAAAATTTACAAAACTGCCATATACACGGGAACTGATTTTTTAAAAAAGCACATGAGTGCTTATTCCATTATCCTTTGAAATAAATGATTAAGCAAAAATAAATAAACGCACACAAATGATTGCGCACCGTGCACACACACATACACACTCAAGCAGACAAACATTACACACACACACAAAATGGCATAAATACAAGTACGCATACCCATTTACTCACACATCGCGCGCCGCACCACTCATAAACGCCGCGCGTGTGCACACCACACAGCAGGAAGCCACATGCACATGTGGTGCTGTGGCCCGATCACACACACACACAACACACACACACACGTTCACTCATGATTACACGGGACATACGCATTACACACACGCACACACGTGTGCGCTAACACACACCACGCGCAAACGCACACGTGCGCGCCCACGCACGCACGCACACTCACATCCCGCACACCACACACACACTACACTGGCAAACGCATGCAGGCAGGACGAGCACACACACACACACACACGCACACAAAGTAAGAATCTCTCCTCACCCCCACCCCGATCTCCTCTCCTATCCTCTATCTCCCCACCCCCTCTCTATCCTCCCCCCCCCCCCCCCCTCCCCACTCCCCCCCTCTCTCTCTATCTCTTTTTCAGTCTCCATATTTCAGGGTTGCGTATTTGGTTGTATGAAGACTTACTTACTACTTACTTACACAAACACACACACATCGCACACGGCACACACACATCACACACACACGAGAGAAGAGAGAGGAGAGGAGTGAGGAGATGAAGCTGAGAGAGGAGGAGACGAGAGAGAGAGAGAGAGAAAACACACAAACAACAGCTTCGTTTCTTGGGAACACCGGTTTTGTAAAATATAATGTTTAAAATTAGTTAAAAATAATTAGATGTACAACCGTCACACTCAAACAAGTAAAGCAGCATTAAAGTTTGTTCACTTAGTATGAGTACTGTATAAATCAAGTTAGGCATCCAGCAGCGAATTGATAATTAAGCTTTCAAATATATTTCGCCCCAGTCTGCTAATAGACAGCTAAGAAGGAATGTGTGGCTGGCACCTCGAGACGCTGGACTTGGACCCCCTGGACACGCGCCGGTGCATAGATAGCAAGACAAGATGGTATGTTTAGGTTATGGAGTGAAAGTTCCAGCCGCAAACTAAAGAGTCGGGTTTTTCCTGTTTTGAGCAGCCGTGTGAGACAAATGTTTGGGATCATATAACAGGATATTAAATAGAACTGGTGCTATAACGGAGCCTTGTGGTAAGCCCATATCAAGATTTCTTGGATTTGAGTAGTTGTTTTCTACCTTTACTTGAATAGATCTATTGTTAGGAAGCTCTTGATGTAATGATAAATGTTACCAGAAAGGCCAATTGTCCTCAATTTACTTAATAACTTTGCATGCCAGACTTTATCATAGGTTTTATTTATGTCAAAAAACGTTGCAAGGACATTTTTTCTACGAGCAAATTGTTGTTTTACATGTGTTGCAGATTTAACTAAATTATCGCCGAAAGCCTGCTTGGTTGCTTGCAATAATGTTATTTTTCTGGCAATAGTATAATAACCTTGCAAGAACAACTCTCTCCATGAGCTTACCAAAATGTGAGGTCAATGCTAGGGCCTGTAACTGGCTTTATCTGTCTTGGGTTTTCTTTGTTTGTGAATTGTACCACAATGGACTGTTTCCATTGTAACGGAATGTTTACCTGGAACCCGCATTTTCAAAAAAAATTTATGAAGTAGTATAAATGAAACTTTCTGGTACTGTTTGATCATATCATTGGAAATCGCATCAGCTCCAACAGATGTTTTCTTACTAGGAAGTGACAGAATGGCATCTCTTACTTCCTGGAGTATAATTGGGGGCATTGCTATAAAGAGTGGTAGCAGGCACTGGGTCTACATATTCGTTTTTGACTTCTTCTTCACTTCTGAATGTTCTGTGATTAGCTGATAGACCCTCCTTACGCATGGTATCTGAAAACATCATGGCAAATGCCTCAGCCTTTTCTGCACTAGATGGAAACTCTTTGTTTTCTAGAAAATTGGACAAATGGCAAGTGTATACCTTTTTCATTTCATTAAATTTTGTCCATACTTTCTGAATGTCTTTTATGATTTGAAATTTCACTTCTACAAAAAGAGGACCAATACGGTTTTTTACCTTGTGCATTGACCATGTTACAGTAGTTCTTGGGCCTTTTTCTGCTCAACAGGTTACTGGGGGCGATTTATTTTTGAGAAAAGCTTTATGCTTTAATTTTTTTTATGTACAGCTGCCCCCACACGCTTGTGTACCCCAAAGACATTTTCTAAATGTTTAGAAGGTATTCCTGAGTGACATCTAGGAATAGACATATTGGCAGCTTGTAGTATAATATTTGTTATGCTAGAACACATTTGATCTTTTGTCGAAAGTACCTATCACTCTGTATTCTAAGAAGCTAAACACTTTTTAAAACTTTTCCCAGTCAGCACCTTATAATTAAAATTTGGAACTTTGTCCTTTGTAATATCAGATAGACATAACTGGTTTTTAAAAAGGTTATAAGGATAGCAAGTGATCATTTGCCTACAGTTTCTTTATGGGTTGACAAATCCCAATCAGGAACAATTTGGGTGACACTAAAGTTAGATCTATTGCTGACGCTCTGTGACTTGAGACATCAGGAATTCTAGTGACGCTGCCGTCATTCAATAAACACAGACAAGAATCAACCACGTTTTCTACGACCGTTGCTGGTGACTTGAAATGCAATCTTTATCCCAGAGTGGTGCCCTGTGCTTGAAATCTCCTCCAATAACCATTTTTCGTTATCGTGGAGATTATGGATCCAATCTGTGTTAAAGTTGTTAAGTCCTTTGGAAATACAAAGAAACAATATTTAAGATTAAGTGATCATTAAACTTTACACTGCGCACATGAATGTAATCTGGGGTGTTACCAGGGAAATTTGGGGGAGATTTCACACTGTACTCTATTCCTTCTTTAAAGTAAATAGCTGCACTAATCTTTGTTAGACCCTCTACTTTCTGATGTATAGGTGGATAACAGTACCCTGGTAATCTGGGTGTCTTATTTTTGTTAACATTTAGAGATTGTAAAACAAGGGCATGATAATCATTTTTTGAAAGGTGGTGGATCAAACACGCCAGGTTTGTGGAAATAGATCTTGCATTCCACTGCATGATTTTAACAGCCTGCTTTTTCTTTAATACCATTGTTTAAGTAGGATATTGGAAATATGGTTAGAAAAAACAACACTTTAAAAACAAGCAAAAGCTCACTCACTCACTCACTCATCCCTTGGTCGGGACGCCTTTGGGGGCCCCGCAGGGACCCTGAAAGGGGGACCCCCAAAATGTTCTGCCGGGGCTCTTTCGGGGAGGCTTGGTACAGTGGGGCCCGGCCCACTCCGGATTTGGATTCCATTTTTGCGGGGTCGCCCTGCCCCCTTCCCTTTCCCCACCTTTCCCGGCAGGAATGTCTTGACGGGTTTATCCCTTGCTGTGTCCCCAAACCATTTCTTTTCCTCCGTTTACTGTACTAAAAGGGTTTTCTTGTTGCCACCATGCCTCGATCGCTGCCAGACTATCATTGGTTTGCGGTCTCTTGGGTGATTCAGGATCCGCCTACACTTCATCTCAAAGGTTTGAATGCACTTTCAAATCGGCATTAATGCCCCATGCTTCACGCTGTAAAAGGCAAATTGAGAGTGCCTTGTGAGTCTGACCTTAATGTGGTTCTTTTTTTTTGGTTTCTCCACCTTTCGCCATTAGTCAGGGGAGAGTGCCCAGCAAGCTGTCTTCACCTCTTTGTCCGGCCTTTTTTTGGGTGATACTCTCCAAAGGTTTTGAAATTTCCACCTCCTCTTGTTTTCGCCACTCATCTTGATGCTGGTGGGAGTGGTCGGTGGTGGACTGTTCACTAGGATCTTGCTCTTTCCGTGCTGATCTCCATAACCGTGGCATTGGCTGATGTTTCCAGTCTGGTGGTGAGATCCTGGAGTTCTTTCTTCACTGCGGCCCATGAATCAATATCGCTGCGAATCGAAGATTGCAGACTGGCCTTCCTCCTTTTGTGATTGTGGTCTTGAAGCCAAGGGGGCCTCCTGCATGATGTTCTCCAGGAAAACACGTTGAAAAGAACGGGGGATAGCGGCACCTTGTCGAACTCCAACTGAAGTCCGAAGAACTCCCCGATTTCTCCCCCCATGAGGACTTGCACTGTGGGAGCTTCAAAACAGCGCCTGATGGACTTGAACAGGTCCCGTCGAAGCTATAGTCTCTCATGACTTGCCACAGAGCTTCTTGCCACACTCGATCGAAGGCCTTCTTGAAGTCAATGAAGTTGTTGTAGAGCTGTAGCTGATGTTGGAGATGCTTCTCTATGAGCATTCTGATGTTGAAGATCTGTTCGCAGTGCTTCGACCTGGTCTGAATCCTGCCTGTTCTTCTGATAGGATTTCTTCTGCTTGTGGTTTCAGTCTGTTCAAGGCAATGCGTAGCATAACTTTGCTTGGATGGCTTATCAGACTGTTTGTTCGTAATTTTGGCACTTCTTCAGGTCCCCCTTCTTTGAAGTGGAACTATGATGGTTGGGTCCACTGTTCAGCCACTCTTTGCTGGTCCAGATGCTTGGCAGATGATTGTTAATGCCTTGATCATCTCTGGCCTCCGTTCTTGAGACTCAGCCGGGATGTTGTCAATCCCTGGTGACTTGCCTCCTTTCAGGGATTTTACTGCTCTTCTACCTCTTCCTCCAGCACCTTGTGCTTCGGGATCTGATGGTCGGGATCTTGCTCGTGAAGTTTGTTCGGATCAGCCTTCAGCTTGTATTGTACAGGTCTCTGCAATATCTGTCCATCTCTTCATGATAGTGGCGCTCTCTGTAAGGACTGACCCCTCTTTGTCTTAAATTTAACGGAGGTCTTTGGCTGCTGGATTTGGGTTTAGTACCTGATGGTCTGGAACGCCTCTTTGCTGTCTCCTTTCGCCATTCCCTTCCAACCTTAAAGCAGTTGTTCTGACATCCAGTTCCCCATGGCCTCATCATCTTCTTCTTGATTGACCTTTTGACTGTTCTATAACCTTCGGCCGTCTTCTGGTTTTTGTTCTTCACTGGCTTTAGCTCCCTACGTTGGTCGCACGGGTCCAGAATCTTTGGGTAACCCACGTTGGTTTTTTCCTCTCTTTCCCAAGGATCTCCAGCGCTGTCTCCTGAATGGTCTTGCTGAAGGTCTCAGTGAGGTTGTTTGATGTCATCTTGGAGGAAATTCAATGCTGCAAAATCTGCCCCTATCTCAGCTTTAAAGATTTCACCCGACTTCGGGGTCCTTCAGCTTTTCCATGTTGAACCGAAAACGGGATTTCTCTCTGGTTTTTGGGTCTTCAGCTTGATCTGTGGGGTCATAAAGTACCATGTCGTGGTCACTACCAATATCAGCGCCAGGGAAATTTCCCTTGTCGGGGTTTTGTTGATGCTCGACTTAATCGTTGGGGGCCAAGATGTAGTCAATCTGGTTGTGTCTTTCCATTTGTGAGTGCCACGTCGTTTTTCTTGATGTCTTGTGGGGGATAAGGTGTTGGCGACAGTAAGATTGTGGCTGCTTGCGAATTCCAAAAGTCTGAGACCTCTATCATTAGTTTCGTCCACGCCAAAACGGCCTACTGTCCCTGGCCATTGGGCATAAGCGTCAGGTCCGATCTGGCATTCCAGTCGCCCCGGATCACGAGAAAGTCCCCTTTTTTGAGTTGATTTGATGGTGCTCTCCAAATCTTCCCTAGAAACCCCTCGATTGCTTCATCATCGTAGTCTGATGTTGGTGCATAGACTTGTATGATGGTCATGTTGTGTGGTTTTTCTGCGACACGCATGGAGATCAGTCTGCTTGAAATTGGGTACAGCTGATGACACTGTTTGTCCTCTTCTTGTTGACAAGAAATCCTACTCCGTGTTGGTGTTTGGAGTCGTCGCCACTATACATAGTTTGTTTATCCTCCTCTGTGGTTGCTTCGCCGAATCCGACCCAACGGAACTTCGGGCCCGTCCCATATGTCCCCTTCTATCTTCGAAGTTCGGGTTAGCTCTTGAGCTTCCCACATGCTGTAAGGTACGGATGTTCCATGTACCAATGATGGTCCTTTCAGCCTGGAGTTTGATAGCTTAGTTTGCCCCAGTCGCATATTTTCCACCTCCATCCTGGGAAAGCTCCAATGGAAGCGCGGTTGTTGGTATTCCGGGCCTCAACCGATCCGGCATGTCTTTCCTTGCAGTGTTGTCCATGTAGGTATTTCTGTGGGCGTGGATTGCTTGGCGGCGCCCATCTCCTCTCCAAGCTGCTATTTTCCCATAGCTGGGGATTTTTGGGTCGGGTTATCTCCCCACTGAGACAGGTAGTACTGGGTTACAGGTTACCAGTAGCAGAGGAACACCTCTGACTCTGACATCCAAGCAAAAGCAGTAATGAGTAAAGAAATAACTCCGCCAAGTCTTCTATGGGAATTTTAAACAGGATATGGGAAGGATAAGGAGATGGGTGTGAATATAGGTGTGTTGTTTGTTAAGTTGAATGAATGATACAAGGAAAAAACAAAACCCAGATCTAACTATGAAAAAATAACTGAAATATGTATATAAATAGAACTAAGGAGAAAGAAACAACCTGGGTATATCTCTAAAATGGAAAGGCTGATTCTAACAGTAAAGAATATGTACCCAAAAAACACTCACACAGGAGAAAAGGGGAGGAAAGAGTGCCCGAATGATAAGATTAAAATGTGCGTCCCAAATGAAACAGGTTAGCTCTGTTACACTGACAAGCTAATATCTTGAAAAACAGAGTTTATGCAATTAATACACAAACATAAAGCTCCATGACCGAAGAGCTGGAAGTGTTGGATATTCAAAGATAACCAAACTGTTGTAGGCTTGATGACTGAAATAGTGGAACATATAAATATTCAGCAGTAGTTAGACAACTGTTCATAACGGTTCCGCCATGGGTTGAAAATTCCTGCCTGGTGTCCCCTGCGGTAGAAAGAAGAGGGTGTCCTGTGTAGGGAGTAGTGTCCTCAAAGTTGTTTGATCGGTCCTTCGGGAAGCTCCCAAAATAAGTTACGAACGTGTCTGCCGATATGTGAGCAGGGAAGAGGCTCCTTTCGAGTGGTGGAGTTTGTCTTTTCGGTGAAGTCCCATGTGTTCAAGTTCATGGTTCGCCCCGATGGATACCCTTAATTTTCTACAGATCTGGAGATCAAGCGTTGAATTTAAAATTTCCCTTTTGGGCTTTAGTGAGCATCTGTAGTTGGACGCTTTACTGATTGATCATTTGTGTTGGGAAAATCTTTGTGATGTTTTGACACTGGCCAAAAGAGATTTGCTAACACTGTGTGCATCTTTTAGCTTTAGATCTTGATTCCGATGAATCAGGATGCATCTGGGGCTGGCTCATCTGGAACAGTGGGGTCGCTCTTCGATCTTGGGCTTGGTGCACACTTGTTGTGAAGCCCTGATGCCCTATAAGGCCAAGCTTTCCTGTCCACGCCCTTCATCACAGAATCTTGAATACGGACACACACAGGCAGATCCTGGTGTTGTTCAGTTGGGTGCTGTACACATTCTTGCTGAGTGGAAGACATTACGTCATTTACTTTGGTGATGTCATTTTGAATGGTTGGCCTGACGTTTTTCTTTTTCTTTTTTTCCTCCGATTCTTTTGAATCTTTAATTTTCTTGTTCTTAAGAACTGCATTCATTGAAGCCTGTTTTGGCTGCTTATAACTGTGTTGTTTAAGAGCATCGGCATATGAACATATTATTATCTTGTCTTGTGCGTTAGTTTGGGTGGACATATCGCAACTGACCTTTTTTGATCTCGATGCCCTTTCAGTTTCATCGTGTTTTTTTATTCCTTTGGTCATGAACTGTCTCTTCAAGTGATGAGATCTGTGCACACAACATTTTAATGATTCCACTAAGTTCCTCGATTTTAGCACTGACCTCTGTCATTGTCATTGTCGAAATATTTGGAAGAGTGGTTGGAGAGTTAGGACCAGCCGATAGAACACTGTTCTTTTCACACAGTAGATCTTGATCTGTTTGGCTTCCTTTGACACGGGCATTGTCGATCAGGCTCCTCTCCCCGTCCATAGCGCTAATGGATGACTTGCTCTTCACAGCACACTTCACAGATGTCGGTTGTGTGCATTTGGAGATGCCTCCCATGCTCCTTGTTCTTGTCATGTTTGTGTTTTTTACATAAAACTCTGGCAGTTAAAAATTAGCTCCGGGCATTATCCGCCATCTTGATGACGTCGTGTGTGTGCATGCATAAATTTGAAATATGTATTCATTATATTTGAGGAAAGTTGCATGCGCGTAAATGATTTGAGTGCAAGCACTTCGGTTTGTTTGTTTTACAAGATTCAGCGCTGTATAAATTCCATGTATTATTATTATTATTATTATTATTTAAAAAAGAAGTAAAAAGAACCCCCCTCTTTTTGAGAGAAATGGACAACAAAAGCTATTTAGAAAAAAATGCCCCTGTTAAGCATGATCTCTGGCTATTGCAAGAAAATATAAATATACAAAATAGCTAAAAATATAACAAACAGAAAACCCCAAACCAACTTATGAGAACAAAATCTGTTTCAGACAATACCAGCGAGACAGGAGGCATAGATCTGAACTGCAAGGAACATGTGTCGGACAGTGTGACTGACAGCGAGACAGAAGAAAATGTTCTGATTGAAAACAAAGCCTTTCCGCAGCAACGGTTTTCCCCAGTGATGAAAACGGTGAGTGTTGTTTGTTTGCTTGTCGCTTTTTAGGGGCCAAGAGAGGTAATTGATTTTCCGACATAAATGTCCAGACAGTTTGATTTGTTTGTGTCGAGTTATTGAGTTTAAGGGGGACCACAGCATAGATTTTCACCCAAATTATTTTTTAAATGACTTTCGGGATTATGGTTGTATTTGGTCAAGTAATGTCTCAACTTTACATTTCTGTTACTCATATTGTTTGTTTTGACCAATATTATATCTAGTAAAATCATTTTATGATGTGGGTGTGTGTTAAATTTGAGCAAATATAGCCAGAAAACGTGAAAACTGCATTGGTTTTTAGATCGTCACGCTCACCGACCTATTTCTCCATGGTATGTACAGTGTTGATTCTAGAGTGCGCCCTTGTGGGATTCCTGCATTTAGAATAAATTGCCGCAAAACAATGTGGGCAGTGCGCCCTAACGGACGCAAACAAATCCTGGACATCGCGTTTTTTAACAAACAATGCGCCATCACAACTGCCGTTTGTATCATCTCTAGAATTAAGCACTATGAGCGCTATTAACCGTCTTGACCCCGTTATGGCCGCCGCTAGATTCCAATACAACCGGTTGGTGCTGCCCACGTGGGAGGGTGTCAGAGGGTGCCAGTGATAAATTTAGACCACTAACATGCGTGTAGTGGGGAGGGAAGGAAGAAATAACAGCCAGATTGGACAACTATTGGTCTACAGATGATAAGCTGAACGTT
The DNA here is from genome assembly GCA_028751875.1 of Rapana venosa. Lineage (NCBI taxonomy): Eukaryota > Metazoa > Mollusca > Gastropoda > Neogastropoda > Muricidae > Rapana > Rapana venosa. Next base: position 46,742,891 of record CM054154.1, read on the forward strand.
ACCTGCATTTCAAACTTGATGTCCAGAACTAGGTTTGAGAAGATTGGACAATATTTTCACCTGAATGACCGGACTAAATGTCAACCACGAGGACATGCAGACTATGATCCACTCTTCAAAGTTCGGCAGTTCTGGATATTTTCAAACAGAAATGTGGGGAGCATTATCAGCCTGGACGTGCCATTAGTACTGATGAAGCCATGGTGAAGTTTAGTGACCAGCTGTACTTCAAACAATACATGAAGTCCAAGCCTACACCGTGGGGGATTTAAGTGTGGTGCAGTGCTGACCCTACCTCTGGCTACCTGTTGGACTTTGATGTCTACACAGGCAAGTCGTCCACACCTATTCAAGGTTAGTGCTTTGTTATTATTTTTTTCTTTTATTTCCATATATTCATTGTAAAATATTTGTTATATAGAGATGGGAGGGACTAAATGTAAGAATTTTTTAACAATTTTAAAAAATCATATTTCTGTTATATTCACACACACACTCGTGCACACACACGCTCGCGCACACACACGCTCGCGCACACACACGCACACACACGCGCTCACGCACACACACACACACACACACACACACACACACACACACACTCACACAGAGCAGAAAAGTGAGTGTGGACTATAATGTATGTTTATTACAGAAATTGCTTACCATTGTGAAACAGGTTTGGAGGACCAAGGCAAGTATATTTTTAAAAAAAGCAACATACACAGAGCTTTGTTCTTCATGCATTTTCTCATGCTGCAACTCTCCCTCTCTGCCAAAAAACCCAAAGTAAAACAAAAACCCAACACTGATGTAATATGTATTTACTCAGTGTATTCATTTTATTACAGGAGGACTTGGGCACCATGTCGTAATGAAGGTGGGCAAGAACTACCTGGGGAAGGGGCACCACTTTTATTACGACAACTTCTTCACGACGGTTGCCTTGGCTGATGACCTACTACTGGCCAGGAAAACACGGTCCTGTGGCACTGTGTGGATGAACCGCAGAGGCTGGCCAGAAGACCTGAAAGTCAAGGCATCTGGCGGGGGAGGAGGGGCCAGAAGATGCAGAGAGGGGAGGTCAAGTTCCGGCAGCAGCAGGGGTCCAAGGTGGCTACACTGTGGCAGGACAAGCGCCCCATCGCTGCCCTCGCCACCAACAGCAACCCAAAGATGGGGACAGCCCTTCGCCAGACAGGCAGAGGTGAGTAAACGTGCTAGTCATCTAAATATCAGTATCATGGCAGTCTCCAGCTGAGGGGAAACGCTTATCTACACTTGACGTCCTTGCTGTGGCAGTAAGGTAAGTCAGATTTTTAAAAAATATTGTAAACATTTACATGCTTTTAGCCTTAGTTTGTACTAGTAAAACACAAAAGCATAAACTGCTTTCGGACAAGAGGCTCAAACTTTGCTTTGTTTGCAGGTTGACGAGAACACGTGCCAGCACCAGAGCCCATGGTGAACTACAACGAGAACATGGGTGGGGTGGATCTTCATGACCAGCCAGCACCGGGCCTACTACTCTGTGGGCTGATCTTGCAGGAAATGGTGGAGATACCTGTTCTGGTTTTTTGTCCAGAGCAGCCTGATCAACGCCTTCATCGTTTTCTGCAAAACCAACTCTCCCAAGCCCAGGTCCCGGAAGCGTCAGGATCCGCTCTATTTCAGGCTGGCCGTGTTCAATGGACTGATAAAAAATGCCGTCTACAAAAAGCGGCCACCCCCCATGCAGCCTAGTGCGACAGGATGGGCTATGGCTGAGCCTACTCAGCACCCACTGGCCCGCATGCCAGGGCGCAAGAAGAGCTGTATCCAGTGCCTGAAGGCGGGGAGACGACAGCCAAGAGGCCGCTGCAGCAAGGAAACTGTGTGGGGGTGCACAACCTGCCAGGCCCACCTTTGCAAAGGCCATTGCTTTGCACAGTTCCATGCTGAACTGTCGCCATACACTGCAGGGGGGTCTCCTCTGCCTTGTACATACATGTTTAGTTATTCTGGTGTATTCTATCTTATAATTTTGGCATTTATATTGTGTAACCCTTTTTTGTGTGAGACGTTCAGAGTCAAATTTGACATTTCGATATTTTCTTGTGTGAGTAAATGACACCATGTATTTGAAAAAGAACTTGTTCTTTTTGTGCTTTATTGTATGCAGGATGCAGGAAAAATACTTTGCAGCAGCTAAATAAGGTAATTAGATTTTAAATTATTTTTTAAAGTTAGTAACTATAAAAAAATGGAAGAGTTGCTTCCCTTGGCATGGGTTTTCATAGTTATGGGTATCTGACATGGGGGGCTATGGGTTAAGGGGGACCACAGCGTAGACTTTCACACAAAATTTTTTTTTTAATGACTTTTGGGATTATGGTTTTATTTGGTCAAGTAATGTCTCAACTTCACATTTTTGTTACTCATATTGTTTGTTTTGACAGATATCATACCTAATAAAATCATTTTCTGATGTGGGTGTGTGTGAAATTTGAGCGAAAGTGGCCAAAAAACGTGAAAATTGCGTCGGATTTGAGATTGTCGCGCTCGCTGACCTACTGCTCTACCCCCCTTCCATGGTATCAATGTGAAGGTCATTCACTGACCTACTTTCTGACAACACTTGTCAATGGATAATTTCACTCACGGAAACACACGAAGAGCGAATCTGAAGGAACCTGAGAGGCATTTACTGATGGCGTATGGTTGAGTCGAAGTCTCTGATTGGCTTGTGGCTGTAAAAATATAGCTGATTGGTTGTAAGCGTCATGTGACTTTTATCCAAGATGGCGCATGTTTTCTTCCTGAGTTCGATCGACGCACGAGTCAGACCAGTTTTCTTAGCCAAAGTGTTTTACTGAAAGTCTCAAAAATGCCAAAATATGCCAAAAACAAGTGTTGGACTGTCAGTGCCATCAGCAGAAGGAATAAAAAACGGACAAAACGGAAAATAGACTGATGATCGTCAGCTGAAGTGGTGACCGACTTTTGCCGTGCCGTGCACATCAACTCGCAATGTCGTCAATAGCAACTCGCTTACTTCTCTGATGTGATAATTGGAAATTTTTTCTCCATAAAACATGTATCAATGGCTGGCACCGACACTAGTTCTGATAAAGACCCGTTGTGCAAGAAAAATAAACCGATCCGTGAGCCGCAACTTTTCAAACGATCGCAGAATATCGTCATTGATGTGTCAACCTTAGAGAGTTTGGTGACAACGTAACAGTGCATTAAGTGTTAAAAACTCCGAGCCGAAGGTAGACAGACGTGAGTAGCTACATTTTCCATCAATTTACATTTGTTTTGGGAATGTATCAAGTCAAGTGTTGTTGGAACTTAGCAAGCTTACAGTAGTGTCTTTATTTCTGTTTTGCAGTTTGCTCTTTGACCAGGGCTATTCACTGTATTCACATGTCTGCTCACATACACAAATATTGCATTTAAAAAATCACACATTTCTGATGTTTTCACATCATAAGTCCCATCAGCATGCATTCTTTTAATTGGCTGCAGAAAGAGGCCAAGGACTGAATTCTTTGTTTTGTCTTCTGAAGTTCTGTTCCACCATCTCTTTCCACATCCATTTTTTCTTCTCTTTGCCTCTTTTTTTTTCTTTTTTTTTTTCTCTCTTGTATTTTCCATTTCACACAGTTTATTGTTTTGCATTCTCACACTCATTATTACAAATTTTAATGTATAGATCTACATTCAAAGCTGAGATGAAGATTGATCAGCATGCAGTCTGTCTGGAGGCGAGGTACTTTTCCTGCAACACTGTGCTTGCTGGGCTTGATTTTGTGGCAGGGAGCAATGCAGAAGTGTTTGTAGAGAAATCAGACATTCTCAGAGTGAAAACAGCCACTAGAAAATCATCTGCCAGGGTCAAAGAGACGAGGGGGAAAATAGAACCTGTAAGGCATGCAGAGGGCAAACATAGCCAGGCAGGCATAGGGGGGTGTATGCCCCAGGAGCCTCCTGAAAAATGTATTCTATAAGAAAAACTGTCTCTAGTCACTCAGTATTGTTGGCCTATTGTTATTTTACCGTGCATAATTTATTTGGAATGTTTAATCATGAGTTTCATTGGTTTATTAACTAAATCTTTACGGGCGTTTTTCTCAAAAGTGGGTTTTTCAGCTGGGTCCGTCGTTTGGCCCCTCTGTAACTTCTGACCTAATGAAAATAATCCAATGAAATTTGGCATACTGGTGTAGAAACATGTGCTGAGTGCAATGGTACAGTTTCAGCTCTGTAGCTGTTATAGTTTTTCAATACCAGGTGATTTTTTTTTTTTTAAATGAATGAAAATTTTTTCGCATTTTGGTGATGACAGAAATCAATACTTTATTAACTGAAACATCTTTTTTTTGGTGATCATTGCACAAAGTGACATTAAATCAAACTAGAAAAATTATCAACACCATTATGTAATGCATATTTTGAAAGCAGCAGAGGGGCTAAACAGTGACCTGTATTAAAAAACAAAATTATCACATTATCATATCTGTTTGACCTACATACTTCAAACTTGGCACAGATAGCCATATTAATACACTTAGTATGTGTACCACATTTCATGAAGATATCATTACTAGTTCCTGAGAAACGAAAATTTGTAAAAAGTGACTCAGTGGTCCTCCTTAAATAAAATTCATTGAATTCAATTCTCTCTCTCTCAATGTGCGATTGGGGGGGAGGGGGGGGGGGGGACACACACACAAGACTTTGACATTGGCTTTAATTTATCTAGACATGGATCTATCTCTCTGAATGTGGAAATGCAAATTTGCCCCCCCCCCTCTCTCTGTCTCTGTCTCTCTTGCTCTCTCTCTCTCTCAGTGTACCATCTAGGTGAGAAAAAAACCCTTTGATATTGGCTTTTACCTCTTGTCTCATCTAGATTTATCTCCCCAACTCTGTGGAAATACAAATTTAACTTTGATCTCTCTCTCTCTCTCTCTCTCTCTCTCTCTCTCTCTCTCTCTCTCTCTCTCTCTCTCTCTCTCTCTCTCTCTCTCTCTCTCTCTCCATCCTCCACCCCCACTCTCTCTCTCTCTCTCTCTTCTGTGTTTCACGCACTGATAAATGGAAAATGAAATAAATGAATGAAATAAATGAAAAATGGTTTTATGGAAATGCTGAAGTGAAAGTCGTGAATTCTTATAAATACCTAGGGATGACATTTTCAACGAAGCTAAGTTTGAATGTTGCATGGCGTGAATGTTGCAGGAAAGGGAAAAAAGGTGTAATCGAAATCTTAAAAACGTTACAAAACCTGAATTCAGTAGATTGTTCTTTATTTTGGAAATTGTTTGATGTTCAAATAGAACCTTTACTTACATATGCAACTGAAATATGTCAAAGTCAAAGTCAAAAACACTTTAATCATCCCATGAAGGGCAATTACAAATATGGGGACTTACTGTTAATCCACAAATAGAAAAAATACATACATATGCTATCAAACGTTTCTTAAATGTCCCAATCCATTCGTCAAATACTGTACTATATGGAGAAACGGGAAGATATCCTTTAAACATCAGAACGTCTGTTAAGTGTATTAAGTACTGGCTAAAACTACTGAAACTTCCAGGGTCACGTTTATGTAGGCAGTCTTATGACATGATGGTTATACAAATGGAGCTGGGTAAGAAGAATTGGGCATATCAAGTTAAAAAGTTTTTATCAGAACATGGTTTTGGAATCGCGTGGTTGTCTCAGGAAGTAGGTAGCGAGCATGGGTTTATTTCTGAATTGAAAGACAGACTCATTTGTTCATTTAAACAAAATTGGCACTCGGACATGGAAAGTAAAGATAAATACTGCTGTTTTTTTTCCGTTTAAATGTGCTTTTCAAGCTGAAAAGTATCTTCGAATAGTCACTGACAAATGGCATCGACTAATTTATGCAAGATTTCGACTAAGAACACTCAGCTTCAATGCAAACAAAAGATGGTTTCAACCTGAGACGTCCACGCAGTTCCCATGCCCTATGTGTGGTCATATTCTTGATGATGAAGTGCATTTCCTGTTTCATTGTCAATCATATGTTTCCATATGTGAAAACTGTGGTGTTCTCAATCTAGAAGCTTTCCGAAGGCAAGATATTTTTTCTATCTTATCGTCCGATGATGATATTGTGATCAAATCGGTTGCAAAGTTTATTGCAGAAGCACTGAAATTAAGACAATTACAGCTAAGTTCGAATTAGCTTAACATTTGTGACTAAACTAAAGTAACATTTATATTATGTAAACTCCAGCATTTTGTGAAACACCTAAAGAAACATTTATACTTACGCTGTAGTCTCCAGCAAGAATATTTTTTGAAAATTTCACATACAATGTCAATGGATGGTCTAATATAGCATTCTAGAATGTTCTTTTCATTATTTTAGTTATTGCTTATTGGTTCCTATTGTTCATCCTTGTTATTACTTTGTGTTCAGTTTGAAACTGAGTTTACGTCAGAGCTTAAAGTCGTATCCGTTCATAGAGAGCTCATTTTTGGTTTTTTGATTTTCATTACGTTAAATGCATCATGTGATTTTTCTTGTATTTATTTGTATTTACAAAAGAAAGTCGTGTATAACCCCCCTTGTCAATAGGCCACTTTGGGCAATGACAATAAATTGGTCAAAGCGTCAAAGCGTCTCTTCTGTGTTACAAGTGCTTACTGCATATTAACGCTTCAAGTGAATATTTAATCCTTTCTGCCTACCTATCTGCGTGTTTGCTTTGTTTCTCTTCCTTGAATAAAATAGTAGAAACTAAGAGTTCTGAGGGTATTGTAAGCAAATACTACTTGTCCCCTTTTCTATGAGAGGGGGGGGGGGGGGGGGGGGGGGGGTGGGGGGGTGGCAATGCCCCTTTTTTTCATTGTAGGGGCCCTTGGGCCCCTTTTTAAAAAAATCCTGGAATCAACACTGTATCAATGTGAAGGTCATTCACTGACCTACTTTCTGACAACACTTGTCAATGGATAATTTCACTCACAGAAACATACAAGGAGTGAATCCGAAGGAACCCAAGAGGCATTTACTGATCGCATATGGTTGAGTCGAAGTCTCTGATTGGCTTGCGGCCGTAAATAAAATAGCTGATTGGTTGTAAGCGTCATGTGACTTTTATCCAAGATGGCGCATGTTTTCTTCCTGAGTTCCATCGACGCACGAGTCAGACCAGTTTTTTAGCCAAAGTGTTTTACTGAAAGTCTCAAAAATGCCAAAATATGCTGAAAACAAGTGTTGGACTGTCAGTGCCTTCAGCAGAAGGAATAGATGTGCTCTGAGTTGTTCGTTTGTGTTTGTATGCCATGGTGTGACAACAAAACAGTTACAAATACACCCACTCTTTCACAAAAATCGAAGGGCGTTTCACTGCCCGACGTACTGCTAGCCGCCATTAACCAAGCGAGTGAATCGGTATGGATAGAAAATCACTATGTACGATGTGCTCATTGCACTGCTTCAACTTAAAAATAGGTCAGAATAGAAGAGCACATTTCCAGCTTTAATTCGGTATAGTGTTTTAGTAGATCAGAAAAGCTTAAATCAATTAAAATCTGAAGTTTAAAGTGCGAGTTCAAGTTAGTCCACTTTCGGTACACGATACGAAACATTGGGCGAAGTAAACACAGACATTAATGGTGCGCTCGAAAGGCCAGTCTTTGCTGAATCCAATGGTGTATCAAGCTCTATGATTGGTTAAGTACAGTTCCTTCGCCGGCCAATCAAAGTGAAGGTATCATCAAACCATGTTTACACCATGTGAGAAAAACAAAAATGGCGGAACATTGCGAAAGAAGCGAAGCTGACTGAGTCAAATACGTTAAACGCCATGGAATTGCAGGACAAACTTGGCAAGTTAACGCGTTAAATATCAAGTTAAGACCTGTATTAAATGAGTCCATATCTTCGTTTTGCTTAGTATTCGGAAAATTATTATTTATTTTGTTCGTATGACACTCGATCATGTTGAGCACGATCTGGTCAAGTTCGACCGGTAGACCTTTTTAGTTTGAAGCGATCGTATTTTTTAAACTGGGAAACTGATAGAAATCGATACCACTTATTGGTATATCTAACATTGATTTAGCGATTTGAGAGCTAGTTATTGGATTAATTCTGTGATTTAAGAGAAATTCGCTAATAAAAACATCGTTGAGAGAGAGTTCACCAAACGGAAGTTGGTCCCGCACGCACATGTATGCCCGTCAACAGCACAGATTGAAAGCTGACTTATAGCAGTTGTTGAGACAACACATTGTAGTTTTCATTACATGTTGCTTCAAAGTAGCAATAAACTACTTTCTCAGCCTCTTTTTAAAATTTTTTTTTTATAGATGGAAGTATAATTAATGAATTTTTTGTTTTTGTTTTTTGTTAAATCTTCCTACAGGTGTTGCCTCCAAGAAATTCAATGAATCAGTAGAGAAGTTCTTTGTGATTTTACTGGGCCTTTTTTTCTTCTTCTTCTTGTTAATACTCTAGTAAATAAAAATTCCAATGTAAAAAAGAAATAAAAAGAAACTGAACAGTTCTTCAAGCTGCTTAAGTAGAATTTCCATCCTCTTGTAAATTTTCATTTTGTTTTACTGGCATGAGCTTCTGACAAAGGTTTGTGTTTTTTAAAGCCATTTTTGTTAAGCTGTGATTTGTATCAAGTTTAGTGTGTGAAATTTTAATTTTAATTTTTTTTTTTAAAATTTCTTGTCACTTCATTACATTCAACAACAAAAAATCCTCAGATCAGTTTGGCCAACACAGATTAATGTTTATCACAGTGATTAAATTGTTGAGACAACATAGAACAATTTTCATATTATCATGAATATGTCACCTCATCTTTTTTTTTCCACAACAAAGTAATTGATGATCACATGCTGCAGATCTATTATACATCACTCAGGCTTTCTAGACACTAAGACAGTGAGTAATATCTAGTGTTAACTCAACCCATCACACCATACCCGACTTACTCTAGTCTTTCTCTCAGTTTCATACAAACTGAATATACTCTCTCTCTCTCTCTCTCTCTCTCTCTCTCTCTCTCTCTCTCTCTCTCTCTCTCTCTCTCTCTCTCACACACACACACACACACACACACACACACACACACACACACACACACACATGAGTTTATGAGGTTTTTGGGGTTTTGGTCACGTGTGAGTGTGTGTATTCTTTCTTTCTTTTTTTCTCTGTTTCTTTTTTTCTTTAGGAGTTAGTTTTAATATTATTGGTTATGGTAATAATGTAGTTAGATAATATTGATCAAGTTGTTTTTTGTTCATAGATAGATGGCTTGATCAAAAAAAGAAAATGCATTGCTTATTCAATGTACCATCTGGAAAAAAAAATTTGACTACTTGACACACACACATGTATGCACAGAGCACACACAAACCAGCACTACACTACCACCACCACCACCACCACCACCACCACCACACACACACACACATGTATGCACAGACCACACAAACCAGCACTACACTACCACCACCACCACCACCACCACCACAACACACACACACACACACATGTATGCACAGACCACACAAACCAGCACTACACTACCACCACCACCACCACCACCACCACCACCACCACACACACACACACATGTATGCACAGACCACACAAACCAGCACTACACTACACTACCACCACCACCACCACCACCACACACACACACACACATGTATGCACAGACCACACAAACCAGCACTACACTACCACCACCACCACCACCACCACCACCACAACACACACACACACACATGTATGCACAGACCACACAAACCAGCACTACACTACCACCACCACCACCACCACCACCACAACACACACACACACACACATGTATGCACAGAGCACACACAAACCAGCACTACACCACCACCACCACCACCACCACCACAACCACACACACACACACATGTATGCACAGAGCACACACAAACCAGCACTACACCACCACCACCACCACCACAACACACACACACACACACATGTATGCACAGAGCACACACAAACCAGCACTACACTACCACCACCACCACCACAACACACACACACACACACACACACACACACACACACACACACACACACACACACACACACACACACACACACACTCACACACATAATCGTCATGATATCACATAGTGATTGATGAGGAAATGCATACACTGAGACAGTGAAATTAAATTAAAATGATGTGTAAATATGTTAAATATTATTTTTTTAACACAAGGGCAAACTCATGCAAGAAGAAGAGTAATATGCAAAGAGTATCAAATTGACTTTTTTTATTTGATAACTTTTTTTTCCTTTTGAGAACCCAACGAAAGAAGCTTTCTGCTTGTCTTTTTCACTGTGCTCTGATGCTTCAAAGTTGGCACATCTCACAGATTTGACATGTGTCAAATTGTGGTTTTTCCAAAGTTTGACACCCTAGTACATATGAACCAAATACATTTGTGTCATGGAACTTATCTATCTTAAGAATATATGTTATAAAGATTTAAAGTACTCATTTTCAACTGGGTATGTATGTTTAGTACAATTTTAATGAGGTTCAAACTTGAACGATTTTAGAAATTGTCAAGGGCATCAGCGTACCCCATTTTTAAACAGCCATATCTCTGAAAGTATGAAAGATAGAGACTTCATTTTTGGATAGGTTTTAAATACTAAAAGAAATAATCTAATTTTGGCTGCCGGTACCTACTTACTTCTCTGATGTGATAATGGAAATTTTTCTCCATAAAACGTGTGTCAGTGGCTGACATTGACACTAGTTCTGATAAAGACCGGTTGCGCAAGAAAAATAAACAGATCCGCGAGCCGCAACTTTTCAAACGATCGCAGAATATCGTCCTTGATGTGTCAACTTTAGAAAGTTTGGTGACAACGTAACAGTGCACAAAGTGTTAAAAACTCTGAGCCGAAGGTAGACAGACGTGAGTAGCTACATTTTCCACCAATTTACATTTGTTTTGGGAACGTAGCTGACGATTTTTAAAAAAAATCAAGTCAAGTGTTGTTGGAACTTAGCAAGCATACAGTAGTGTCTTTTTTTTTTTTCTTCTGTTTTGAAGTTTTCTCTTTGACCAGGGCTATTCACTGTATTCACTTTTTCCCCCACATTCTTTTGAAGACTGTGTTATTTTCTGTTCAGTTGTCTGTGTTTTTAGAGGCAGCTAAAAGCTTAATGGTAATTCTCAAGTGAATTGTTACTGAGCTTGACACACAGCGTGTGCTGTTAGAAAAGAAAAATCTTTCTCACAAAGTTTGTGTTTGTTGTCATGTGGCAACAGAATGTGTGTGCATTCTGTTTATGTACACTGTGTGTGTGCATATTTTAAATGTCTATATATGGGTTTTTTTCTATTGGTATACAATAATTTTGTTTTCTTATTTGAATACCTAGTAAGTAGTGTAATATGCTTTATAAGCAGGGAGCAATTCAGAAGTGTTTGTAGAGAAAGACATTCTCAGAGTGAAAACAGCCACTAGAAAATCCCCTGACAAAGCCAGAGAAAAGAGGGGGGAAAAAAGAACCTGTAAGGCATGCGGAGGGCAAACATAGCCAGGCAGGCAAGGGGGGGTGTATGCCCCAGGAGCCTCCTGAAAAATGTATTCTATAAGAAAAACTGTCTCTAATCACTCAGTATTGTTGGCCTATTGTTATTTTACCATGCATAATTAAGAAAAAAAAATGTAATCATGAGTTTCATTGATTTAATTATTAACTAAATCTTAACAGGGGTTTTGGGGGGGGGGGGTCAGTCGTTGCCCCTCTGTAACTTTTGACTAATGAAATTTGGCATGCTGGTGTAGTTTCATTAGGTCAGAAGTTACAGAGGGGTAATAGAAAAAAAATCGTCAGTCACATTCACAAAACATATATAAATCGATGAAAAATGTACCTATTCAAGTTTGTCTATCTTTAGCTCGCAGTTTATAACACTTTGTCCACTGTTACGTTGTCACCAAACTTTCTAAGGTTGACACATCAATGACAATATTCTGCTATCGTTTGAAAAGTTGCGGCATCTTAAAACCGATGCAATTTTCGCGGGGTTTTTTTTTTGCCACATTCGCTCAAATTTCTCACACACCCACGTCAGAAAATGATTTTTTTAGGTATGATGTCGATCAAAACAAACATTATGAGTAACAAAAATGTGAAGTTGAGACATTACTTGACCAAATACAACCATAATCCCAAAAGTCATTTAAAAATTGTTATGCCATGGTCCCCCTTAACCCTCTTGTTGTTGGATTCTACAGAGCTAAGCTGCCTGTAGATTTTGATTTCTTTGAAGGTTTTCTACCCCCAACTGACTTGCTTTACTCCTAAGACAATTGTGTGTGTGGATGACAAGCTATCAAGCTGGACTTTTGTCACAAGCTAGGTATGTCTTTGTATTTGCATTTAGGCGCAAGTTTATGTGTCTGGTCACCAGATGTCTTGTCATTGTCACCTTATTTGCCACCAATCACAGGTAAAAGTATGGTATATATGATAAAACAGCAAATCCTGAATGGATTGACAATAGTTCAAGCATGTTAGTGTCGAATAAGGAAGTGATACCCAGCTGGTGTGTTTACCAATGATTATGTGTAATAGTACTTCAAGGATGTGTCACACAATGTCCCCATAACACCTGTGTTTTATGGTATGTCTTGAGGAGACAGAAGTTTTGTTAAACTCTTTTTTCTTTTGAAAACAAGTCATATTCAATCAACATGTGACCTTTATACTGCAGTTCATATCTGCGTGTGCTACCACATGTTTGTTAAGTGTACAGAAGTGTATTATTGTACATGACTGTCACACTGTCACCAGTGTCACAGCACAGGTGTGACAAATTCGAAACAACACAGAACTTCTGTAACCCTACAAAATGTTCATGTTGGTAGTCTCTAAAGTAGTCGTAGTGATGGCACAGGGTCACATCACATCACAAAAAGCACAAATTATGGGTGTGTGTGTGGGGGGGGGAGGGGGGGTGTACCCATTGCTCTCACCTGTCGAACCTTGGCAGACCAGAGACCTATTTTATTTTCCTTCTTGCTATTTTCATTATTGGCATATCTGTTCGTTTCTGCCATTGCAGTTTCAAAGCAAAAGTGTGGTAATAATGAGAAAACAGTAAAAAGGCATCACGCTTTCAGGCGTCTATGTCGTGGACTGGCCGGGAGGTCAAATTTCTCCACAGTCTGTGTGTGTAGCACAGGTCAGGAATGTGCCGTGTAGCACGTTATTTTCTGGCTCACTCTTCTCCCTAACTGCAGCATTTCCTTCCTCCTCTTCCTCGTAAGCATTTAATATCGGACTCACTTAACAATTCTCATTCAAATGTTTCTACTTCCAAGACAATAACATTCAATTAATCGTCTCGCTAATCAGATGAATCGTCTGCTACTAAAGAAAACGCCATTTTTTTTGCCACGCTGCTACCATTGAAAAGCGTTCCAGTTGCTGGCTGTTATTTCTTCCTTCCCTCCCCACTACATGCCCGTTAGTGGTCTAAATTTATCACTGGCATCCTCTGACACCCTCCCTGCATTGCCCCACCAATTTTCAGACACATAGTGTGAAAACCACGAGGTCTGTGTGTGATGGAAAGGTACTGCCCACGTGGGCAGCACCAACTGTCGGCTGCGGTCGTATTGGAATCTAGCGGTGGCTGCCGTTACTGTCAGCTGCGGCCATAACGGGGTCAAAACGGTTAAAAGCCACAAGGGAAAGGTTTCTCACAGGATAGAGTGGATTGGTTATGTGATATATAATGGGAATGGTTTTTCCTGAGGTATGTAAGTTTTTGGTATGTGTTACTTGGGGGAAATGTTCCAAGTTGATAGTAGTAATAATAACAGTGATGATTATTATGATGACAATAATGATAATAGTAATAATTCTTATCACAAGAATGACAATAGTAATAATGCTGTTAACCACTAGACTGCCTTACCCCAGAAATTCTCCGGGGCTAAATGTGCACCCTATACGCCAACAACCCAGAAAATTTCCGGGGTGTCGAACCGAAGTAAACAAGCCTGCTTCCTTGACTACAGTTAAAGGGAAACAACTCCAAAATTAATGGAGGTGACTCTCCTGTTGCTTGGCAACATCGAGCTGCAAAAACCGTGGCAAAAACGATCGTTTTTTCGCTCGTATTTTGTGTTTTTATGCATGACTGCTTGGGAAGTTCTTGTTCAAAATTGCTGACACTTCTTGTTGAAGGCATAAATAACTTTACACAGCTGTAAAAGTGGCAAATAAAACTCTAGATTTACCTAACATTGATGAAAACGATCGCGTATGATTCAGGAGATCGTGTATTTAAAAAACAATGAATGAGATTTGGCCTAGACATATGTTTGACATTAATGAGATGGGGGGTACTCGAATGACAGTGGTGATGAAGAAATCGTATTTATGGTCGATGTTTTACATTTTAAATATATTTTCGCAGTGAAATAGCATGCTAACTAATTTGAGCTTGCCTCGAAGTAGTCTACGATATATATACTGTCATTGGGTAGACTATCAGGAATATTCATGTAGTAGTTTCTGAGTAAGAGGGATATAAACATAGCAGTGGTACATAAGAATTTTATTCCCCGGCATATAGGGTGCACTTGCACTGGGCAGTTAAGAGGTTAATGGTTCCTTCTTTTTTGTCCTTTTTTGCATTTTGTTCCCTTTTTTTATAAAAAAAAATTCAAGTCATACATTGTCGCTATTTTGAACACTTTTAATATTTCTTTCTTCTCTCACATCAATAATCCCCTCTGAGAATGACATTTTTCAAACACACTTTTCTCACTCCACCGCTCTGTAGAAGAGGGAAAAAAGTTGTGTAAATCCCTTCAGAGCAGACTTCCAACCATGAAAGCCCTCTCCCTCTCTCCCTCCCTCAGGCCTCCTCAGCCGACATCGCGTACCGCCCGCAACCCATTCGCCGCCTGCCTCACGGAAGCCTCTCTCACCCCTTAGCTGCCGACAGCTCCCCAAAGGCGCCCGCTCTGTCTGTGGCGGCAGCGGTGAAGGAGGCCATCGTAGACCCCTCCGAGGTCCCCCGCCCTTCCAGCACCGGGTCCAGTTTCAAGCCCAAGGGCGCCGTCTTCCGAGCCAGGCAAAAAGACATGGCGCGGGGGGGCTCTGAGGAGAATGTTCGGGGCCCGACGGAGGAGAAGATGGAGTTTCGACCCATGTCCTTCTCCACGTCCTCTGTGCCTGCTGCTGTTCTGGCGGGTTCGGGTACGTTCGTGTGGATGTGAGGGATGGGATTTGTTACGTTGTTGTTGTTGTGTGTTCTGCAGCTTAACTCATTGAGGTTGTGCCAAATGTTAAGCTTCGGCACTCCTCTCCTTCACTGTGACGTGCCGAAGCTTAAGATTCGGCAGAATTACGAATTTTTTAAAATACACTAAGTGATGCTCAACTCAAGGGAAAGTACTCTGGCCTTTAGGGAAATCATTTTTCTAAACACAGTTGCTTTCCTTGACCATAAGCTTGCCTAGTTTGTGTCTGTTGGCTAATTTTGTTTGACATGTCAACAAGTGATATCTTTGGGATTTCAGGCTCTGCAGTGTTATGATTCTTTAAAAAAAATAATCTGTTGTAAAAAAAAAGTGTCAGCCAGCTTAAGGGAACTTTACTTTGGTGAAAAATCATCACATTGCTTGAGGGGGACTAGTTGATGAACAGTTCAAGCCATGTAAGATAAGCAGCCCTAAGTTTCAAAACTTTTTATTTTTCAGCATTCAGTGACATAATTTGAAATTTGTAAAAAATAAATACAGTCATCTATTGAAAAACTGTAAAACAATTTCAAAAGTAGACATTATAAACTTTTCAATGATGTATAATGACTAATGTGTATATCTTTATTATGTTGAGTAAATCTGCTGAACTTTTCAAATATAGCCCAATCACATGTCACCACAAAAGGGTGGGACCCATTTCACTGCGACTCCATTGAGTTAGCATTGTGGGGATCACTCAGAGTAGGCACTTTGTCTCACTCATCCTGCCTGGGAATACTGTAAAATCGAATGTACAGACTGGATGAGAAGTTTGCATCTATATCAATGTTTTCAGGTACCCTGCCATAAAGTCAACCACACCGACTTCAGAGGATTTTTTCTCCTTTAAAAGAGTTTGCAAGCGCAAGTTGTTCTGCTGAAAGCTTGTCATGGCTGAAGACAATGTCAGCATAACATTGTACGATGTAATATTTTAATGTAGGCCTGTGCCTAGGCACCTTGCTTACATCAATATTTGACCAAGCTTTTGGCCTGGGGCAGTTTGTTGGGTGATTTCCTCCTTTTTGTTCTGTGTTCTTGCCAGGTTTAAAAATGTTTAAATTTCTTATTATTATTAAAGTCTAATGGATGGGGGGAACATCCTTTCAAGCTGAAACAGAGATTGAACCCATGGTTTTCGCTTTCCAGGAAGGTGCGTTACCTCTAGACCAGAAATCCTCTGAATTGCTGTCCTTTGTATTTCTGCTACAATTCACACTGAACTTTACACTGCTCATCCTCTCTGGTTGCAAGTTGAATATGTTGAATGTCAACTTCACTACTTCTCAATGCCTCCGTTTAGTTCCCCAGTCAAAGTTCATGACCTGCAGCTGGTAGCGTGTGGATATAAATAAACAGGCAAAAGGAAAGGCGGCACTAGGGGCTTGCAGCTGTAGCCGTGTTCAGCCGTAAACTACCCTTGTGTCTTTCACACGTCCTCTTGCACAGTGAATTGTCCAATAAAGACAAGCAAACCACTCTGTAAAATGAGCTTTAAACGAGCTTTTTTTTGACTCCAAACTCCATGTACTTTCTTTCATACTGGTTGATGTGACAGCAGTTCAAACAGACGTGAAGATAAAGAGGAGAGGTGCAGCAGAAACACAACCACAAAAAACAGACATTTCTAACTCTCTCTCTAAAAAAGCAGCCGTTTATATTATATAAACAATGAACATAGGGAACACATTGAATATGTCTGCATGCAGACTAACCTTTTGAGGGGGGCTGCGACATTGAACCTGTTGGCAGAAGGAGGCCATAAGTAAACACACCTTAGCGGGCTACCTCTCGTGCAGCGTGAGAGGCAGGGTGATGGAGAGTGTGGGGAGAGAGTCTGGGGCAGTCATTAGTGTCAGCTATCTGACTTCTCTATAAACACTCCTGCTGGTCAGGCGTTACAGCACGTACACAGTCTACTGTTTCATCAGCTTTTAGCGGTATCCTTGCTACAGCTGAAGGTTTGTTCATGAACCAATTCCAGTACAGCTCATAATTATAGCCCCGAGAACACAGTTGAAAACAGATGTCTTGTCAGTATCCTACACTGTCATCAGACAAAGATACCTCACAAATGGCTCAGGTTTTTATTTCACTGATGTTTCTGATACTATACAAAAAGCAGTTTCTGATCCTGTTAAGAAATTGTTGTGATCAAATGTGTATCTACTTATCAGTCCTGTGTTGTGTAAAAAAGAACAAATTGCACACAGGCCTACACTTTGACATCACAGCAACACCAAAAAAAGCAAAAAGAAAACACACACACACTCACACACAAAACGGATGACAAAATGACAAAACTGCATATACACGGGGACTGGATGTAAAAAAGCACATACGTGTCTATTCCATTATCCTCGAAATAAAAGAATAAACAAAAAAAACACACACACATGAGCACATGTGCACATGCACATACACACAAGCAAACACACACACATACACACACACAAAATGGCACAAGTACACGCACGCATACCCTATACTCACATAGGCACACACACATGCACA
Source organism: Rapana venosa (assembly GCA_028751875.1). Classification (NCBI taxonomy): domain Eukaryota; kingdom Metazoa; phylum Mollusca; class Gastropoda; order Neogastropoda; family Muricidae; genus Rapana; species Rapana venosa. Next base: position 46,760,730 of record CM054154.1, read on the forward strand.
TCATACACATGTAATTACAAGAAGATGCGCACAGCACACATGTGCTTGAGAAAACTAACAACTTGAAACTAACACACAGCCAGGAAGCACCTGGCACATGTATGTGCTGTGGCCAATCACACACACACACTCGCATATATGCACGCATGCACACACGCATGCACACTCACACACACCATGCGTAAACACACACACCATGCGCAAACACACTCGCGCGCGCGAACGCATGCACACACAGAGAAAATGCACTGACCCACGAATATATTACAAACATACACAGTTTGCTGATGCTCAGACAAGTACTGATACAAAGTAAGTGAACTTAAAAAACTTCAACAAAGCACAAGTAAACACAGTAGCACTCAAACAAATAAACAAACTGTTGACAAACTACACCATCAAGTAGAAGTTTTACCCAATACAAACAGCACATACAAAAGAGAACAGTCTGGTTAAAAGAAAAATCCACAGAATTCCTCACAGATAGAAATCCACAGAATTCGTCACAGATAGAAATCCACAGAATTCCTCACAGATAGAGATGCTTTGCCTCTGAAAATCAGGAACAAGCCGACACTCAGCCCTTCGTTTCTTGGGAGACTTTGTGTTTGTAAAAAAAATGTTTAAAAATAGTTAACCAAAGAAGCGGTACAACCGTCACCACAAACAGGTAAATCAGGTATTAAAGTTTTGTTCACTTAAGTATGAATAATGTAAAAATCAGGTAGGAAATCCAGCAGCGAATGATAAATAAGCCTTTCAAATAAAAATTCGCCCAGTCGCTAATAGACAGCAAAGAAGGAATGTGTGCTGGCACCGCGAGACGCTGGACTTGGACCCCTGACCGCGCGGTGCCTAGATAGCAGCCAGATGGTATTTAGGTTACGGAGTGAAAGTTCCAGCCGCCAACTAAAGAGTCAGGTTTTTCCTGTTTTGAGCAACCGTGACTGTACCACAGGCCATAGCTGGTCTGCACTTTTACTAAAGAGGGATAGATCTTTTTTTTGTAACATGTGCACGTTCACAGGCATGCAAAGAAGGTAAGGTTGGGTTGGGGGTTTTTTGTAATTTTTTTTCTTATTCATTGGACTCCCCAGAGTCTGTATGCAGCTGTTTAACCGGTGGGCATGAATGATTGCATGTGCAAAAAAGTGCTACCCGAGCGAATCCCCTCCCCCCCTAAAAAAGTAATTAGATTCTTTTTCATGGGGCACTAACGTAAATCACGATTTCAGGCACGCTCCAACTTCTTGCTAGTGGGACACTTCCGCCCCGTGGTTTGCTAACATTCTTGCGTTGACATTCTCACTCCCCAGGGCCTCAACCCGTCTCCATCGCCGCTTCGGGCCCCCCCGCCAACGGCAACCGGGTGTGTGTGCCGCAGCCGGCTGTGAAGGTGGGCAAAATGACCATCCACAACATCACCATGACGCAGGATCGGCAGCAGCAGCTGGTGGTCGCCTCCGACACGCAGACGCACCTGGGCCGCAGCAGCAACAACACCAACGGACCCATGTTTGGGAAAATCACCAAGGGTCGTAGTGCGCAGAAATCGTTGCAGCTGCCGGCTCAAGAACAGGTGAGTATTGTGTGAGAAAGATTTTTTTATTTTTTTAAGTCTCAAGTTCTGTGCTGTGATGGGTGGAGTGAGGGGGGGGGGGGGGGGGGGCGCAATAGCCTAGTGGTTAGTGTGTCAGGGTTCGTACAGATCTTAAGAAGCCCTAAAAGGCCCTGATTTTTTAAGAGCCCATTTAAGGCCCCTGAAAATGAGACGCACAGCCCTGGGCACCTATAAATGGGCACCATGAGTGAGAGTTTCTGTTGAAATGTGGATGAAACAAATATACAAAATATAACTTATGAGAAATGAAAGCAAGAAGGGTGTCCAAAGATCGTGATATCACTTATTGAATGCCTGTCGTCTGCTATTCGTGTGGTGCCATCTAATTTGCCAAGGGAGGTAATTTGCATCCTTAAGAAGCGTGTGATCGCTTTGTTTTCACCATTTTTTTAAAAAAAACATGCATAGGACTACCTACCTACCCCATATGGTATGTCCGTAATTTGTTTGGAAAATAATGTTGCACAATGGAACTGCCATCACGAGTTGAAGGAAGGTGTCAGGATGGTTAAGATGTTCGCCTGCCAACAAGTTAACCGTGAGGTTCTGGGTTCGATTCCCAGCCTCGCCCTTTCTTCCCAGTTTGACAAAGAAATCAAACTGAATGTCAAAGTCTTTCAGATGAGACTATAAACCGAGGCCCCGTGTTCGTACGCATGCAGAGCATCTTGCGCACATGTTAAATCCTGTTCCGCTTTTCGGAAGGATAGGCCATTGTGTGCCGGTGGAAACAAATGACAAAATTGATAAAACCGCATACACATGGGGACTGGATGTAAAAAAGCACATGAGTGCTTATTCCATTATCCTTGATATAAAAGAATAAATAAATAAAATAAAAATTATGAAGGTTTTTTTTTTCAATTTTAGCACAGCTGCGATGTGAATAGCTATTCTTTCTCCTGTGCTCATGCGCAGTTTACAAAATGACAGTCGGTGATACAGTTGTGTTTGAGAATGGGAAAACAATAAAACCTGTAGCTAGATCTATTCTTTATTTTAGGAGATTTCCCCACAGATTTCCTGCAAAAGGCATACAGAAACAATCTAGTTCATAAGGCAAGTCAGAAGTGCCAGCACTTTGCATATTTTTCACCTCTCCACGTGGTCGGTTCATTTGCCTTGACTTTGAAATTCGCAGACTTGATCTGAAGATACTTGCTTTTTTTTCCCTTTTTAAACCCCCCCCCAAAAAAACCCCCAATTATTACTATGGGGAGAGATGGGTGGGCATTCTTTTCAAGCCATTGTTAGGCCTACCAATTAGTCTGCATTGACGATACGGGACTTGTACATGTATTCATAGTGAAGAGAACTTGCGTCCAGCAACCTCTCACTCTCTCTCTCTCACTCTCTCTTATGTGCGCATGTGTGTGCACCCATGCGCGAGTGATTGCCTGCATGTACGCATGTGTGAGATTGAATTAAAAGGAGCAGAATTTGGAAGAGGCACTAAGAGTGTGACTGTGTGAGGGTATTGTTATTACAGTTCTAGTACCTGGTAACCATCTTTATCTTTGATAAGGCAAGGAGACTAGTTCACATCAGGTGAAGTTTGAGGGATAGTGTCAAGTTCACTTTGCTAGTCGTTTGTGAAAAACAATATCAAAATTAGAGACACTTACTTCAGTTTTCACTTTGCTTAGCGGAGACTTTCATCACACTATGACTTGAAGTTTTACTGTGTGAGGATTTTAGTTCATTGTGGTATCTATGATTGAAAGACATTCTATTCTAGAACTTGACTTGAATTTGTGTTAATATCCAACATGCAGTTTTAGACAAGGAGACTTTGCTTACATAAGTTTGAGATTGGTTTAATTATTAAAGTAAATGTGTACACAGGTTGATAAAATATGCTTCGATACCCTGTGGCTAGGCCCTAAATTTGGAAATAATGACCCTTAAAAATCCCTAAAAAGGCCCTAAATTTTTTTCAACCAAGTCTGTATGAACCTTGTGTGTTAAACTCATGATCTGAAGATGGACGGGATAGCCTAGTGGTTAGAACATTGTGCTCCTGACAACCCGAGTTCGATTCCCGTTCAAGGGGATGTTTTCCCCTGGAGCTAACATCAGTGCAGACTCCACTCTCCCCAAAAGTCCTTCGGATGAGACTATAAACCGAGGCCCCGTGTGCAAATGCACGCAGAACATCTTGCGCACACTGTAAATCCTGTTCCGCTTTTCGTAAGAGTAGGCCATTGTGTGCCGGTGGAAACATGACAGAATTTACAAAACTGCATTCACAAGGGGACTGGATGTAAAAAAGCACATAAGTGCTTGTCCATTATCCTCAACATAAAAGAATAAAATACATAATTAAAGGCACCGGTTCAAGTCACCACTTTGGCACCTATTTAACCCTCTTGTCCCCGATCCGGCCGCAGCCGACAGTAATGGAAGCCACCGCTAGATTCCAATACGACCGCAGCCGACAGTTGGTGCTGCCCACGTGGGCAGTACTTTTCCATCACACACAGATCTCGTGGTTTTCACACTGTGTGTCTGAAAATTGGTGGGGCGATGCAGGGAGGGTGTCAGAGGGTGCCAGTGATAAATTTTGACCACTAACATGCGTGTAGTGGGGAGGGAAGGAAGAAATAACAGCCAGCGACCAGAACGCTTTTCAATGGTGCAGCATGGCGAAAAAAATGGCGTTTTCTTTAGTATTAGACGATTCATCTGATTAGTGAGATGATTAATTGAATGTTATTGTCTTAGAAGTAGAAACATTTGAACAAGAATTGTTAAGTGAGTCTGATATTAAACGCTTGTGAGGAAGAGGAGGAAGGAAATGCTGCAGTTAGGGAGAAGAGTGAGCCAGAAAATAACGTGCTACACGGCACATTCCTGACCTGTGCTACACACACGACTATGGAGAAATTTGACCTCCCAGCCGGTCCGCGGCATAGACGCCTGAAAACGTGATGCCTTTTGACTGTTTTCTCATTATTACCACACCTTGCTTTGAAACTGCAATGCCAGAAACGAACAGATATGCTGATAACGAAAATAGCAAGAAGGAAAATAAAATAGGTCTCTGGTCTGCCAAGGTACGACAGGTGACAGCAATGGGTACACCCCCCACACATCCATAATTTGTGCTTTTTGTGATGTGATGTGACCCTGTGCCACCACTACGACTACTTTAGAGACTACCAACATTAAAATTTTGTAGGGGTACAGAAGTTCTGTGTTGTTTCGAATTTGTCACACCTGTGCTGTGACACTGGTAACAGTGTGACAGTCATGTACAATAATACACTTCTGTACACTTAACAAACATGTGGTAGCACACGCAGATATGAACTGCAGTATAAAGGTCACATGTTGATTGAATATGACTTGTTTTCAAAAGAAAAAATAGTTAAACAAAACTTCTGTCTCCTCAAGACATACCATAAAACAACAGGTGCTATGGGGACATTGTGTGACACATCTTGAAGTACTATTGCACATAACCATTGGTAAACACATCAGCTGGGTATCAGTTCCTTATTCGACACTAACATGCATGAACTATTGTCAAATCCATGCAGGATTTGCTGTTTTATCATATATACCATACTTTTACCTGTGATTGGTGACAAATAAGGTGACAGTGACAAGACATCTGGTGACCAGACACATAAACTTGCGCCTAAATGCAAGTACAAAGACATACCTAGCTTGTGACAAAATTTCAGCTTGATAGCTTGTCATGCACACACACAATTGTCTTAGGAGTAAAGTAAGTCAGATGGAGGTAGAAAACCTTCAAAGAATTTAAAATCTACAGGCAGCTTAGCTCTGTAGAATCCAACAACAAGAGGGTTAAGTGGATTTTTTTTTCCCTCTAAGAGTTAACATCAGTACTGATTCCACTCACCCCCCCTCTCCCCCCCCTCAAAAAAAAAATCCTTAGGATGGGACTTTCATTGGAAGGGCATACATGCACAAACACACAGAGAACATGTATGTAGAAACCTGTTCCACCTTTCATGAGAGTATGCTATTGCAGGCCAGAAGGAATGTATGACAAATTTAAAGAAAAAAACACATGCACACTGCTGGTGTTGTGTTCAGACATTATCTCCAAAGTCATAATGCAGCCACCTTAACCCAATGAGGTTGTGCCAAAGCTTAAGCTTCGGCACTCCTCTCCTTCACTGTGACGTGCCGAAGCTTAAGATTCGGCAGAATTAGGATTTTTTAAAATACACTAAGTGATGCTCAACTCAAGGGAAATTACTCTGGCCTGTAGGGCAATCATTTTTCTAAACACAGTTGCTTTCTTGACCATAAGCTTGCCTAGTTTGTGTCTGTTGGCTAATTTTCTTTGACACGTGACAAGTGATATCTTTGGGATTTCAGGCTCTCCAGTGTTATGATCCTTTTTAAAAAAATATTGTTCTACAAAAAGTGACATCACATGGATTCAGCCAGCTTCAGGGAACTTTACTTGGTGAAAAATCATCACAATGCTTGAAGGGGACTAGTTGATGAACAGTTCAAGCCATGTAAGATAAGCAGCCCTAATTTTCAATTTTTTTTATTTTTCAGCAATACAGTCATTTATTGAAAAACTGTGAAACAATCTCAAAAGTAGACATAATAAACTTTTCAATGATGTATAATGACTAATGTGTATGTCTTTATTATGTTGGGTAAATGTGCTGAAATTTTCAAGTATAGCCAAAATCACGCGTCACAAAATGGCAGGATCCATTTCACTGCGACTACATTGAGTTAACCCTGGTAGCGCTGAATAGGCAGCAGCAAGGCTCAGTGCTTGCTGGCTGAATTAACACTGGCTAGCGTTGTTTGAAACAGGGTGGGCTCAAACAACCCTTGATATTGATATGTAAAACTGAATTATGTGTGTAAAGCTATAAATCACTGGAAAGAGTAGATAACAAACTTTTAAATGAGTGTAATTTTATAGCAGCATGTAGTGTTTATGATTATGTAAAAAAAAAAAAAAAAAATCATGTGTGCACTACCGATCACTGTTGCACCGTCAGGGCCCCGGATCGATTTTAACACGATAAGCAAAGTTCTTGCGGTGCATAAATGTCATGATCAGGTAAACACTATTTCTTGACATTAGTTTTGAAGAGATGAGTTTGTATTGCTTTATCAGTTGTCAAATACTCAGAACAGTTTGGGGTGTTTTTTTGGGGGGGCGGGGAGGAGTGGAGTCAGTACTGATGTTAACTCTAAGAGGAAAAAAATCCACTTAAACAGGTGCCAAAGTGGTGACTTGAACCGGTGCCTTCATCTGAATACCTTGATCTCAACACACTGAGGACTGAAAACAAGTGTGTTGTGATCAAGGTATTCAGCTGTGATGACATCAGTTCTGGTTTCTCCCTTTCATGTCTGTTGCATGACTGCAGCTGCTTTTCATTTTTTTGACTGAATTTTGTTTTGGTAGTTGTGTCAAAAACAGAAAATTAAAGCTTTTTCTGTTCATTTGATTGGGTTTAAAATTTTAAAAAAATATTTTAGGTTCTAAAATACAGTAAGTTTTTAGTTGTTACATGTATTTGACCAATTAGACACATAGGGGTCAAGTTAGCAGGCTTGTCTACCTGTACGATTTTATCGTATTTTTATGATTTTTTAAACTCCAAAATTAATACAGTGTTGATTCTAGGGTGTGCCCTTGTGGGATTCACTCATTTTTTAAAAATTGCCGCAAAACGATGTGGGCAGTGCGCCCTAATGGACACCAAAAAATCCTGGACAGCGCGTTTTTGAACAGACAGTGCGCCATCGCCACTGCCATTTGTATATTCTTTAAAATTAAGCACTACTTCCACCAAAGTTCTCCGTTGATGCTTCTGATTGGGTAAGCACCCTCACTTTTGACCAATCACAGAAGCTGTAGTTTGTCCTTGTGAGTTACCATGGCGGTCATTACGTTAGTAGGCTACCTCAGGATTGGCAAGATTTTCTGATTCGCGCCTTCAAGCCATCTTCATAATAAAGCGGGCTTCTCCTGCTCCAGTTTTCTCTTTGTTTACGTCATCTTCTGAGAGGCCTTGTACTCCAGAAACAAGTGATGTGATTGGGACAGAGATCATTGAGGAGATAGCAGACCAGCGGCCAGCAGGTTCAGAGCTGGTAGATCTGGCCAGACAAGTAGCCCTGGCTTGAGAACAGTGATCATGGCATGCAGTAGGCTGTGGGCTGTGTATCAAACATGGAAAGATCAATGCCTTCACCAAAGAAGGATGCCCTAATTACAGAACATCACTTAAAGCATCACACAAAAACTCTTCCCATCACCAGGATGAAAATCTTCAGAAAAACTTATATCAGTTAGACAACACACAGACTCTCTCTCACTCTCTCCCTCTCCCTCTCTCTCTGTATGATTTTTAAAAAAAAAAAGAAAAGAAAGCAAGAGAAAAAAAGGGGGGGGGGGGGGGGGGGGGGCTGCAAAAACTTTGACATTGGCTTAACCTATCTAAATCTAGATCTATCTCTGTGAAAATACAAATTTGATCTCTCTCCTCTCTCTCTCTCTCTCTCTCTCTCCTCTCTCTCTCTCTCTCTCTCTCTCTCTCTCTCTCTCTCTCGCTTCGTTCAAAAATACATTAGCTTCTCATGAAATGAAAACTCGTTTAGATACAGATTTTAATGAGTCACTAAATGTTTTTGATTGCTGTCTAAGAGAAGCTGCTGATTGTATGAAAAAACAAATTCGCATTGGAAACAATATGAAAGAAAACGATTGACACAGAATGTTGTGTCACTAAAAGAAAAGTGCATAATTTGCTGAAAAAGTATTGCCATACGTTATCTATTTCTGATCCTGAATCATATTGCAAAGGGAGAAGGGAGTACAAAATATGTTAAAGAGAAAACAAAAGATTATAATCATGCACTTTTAACTGAATTGTCCAATTCTAATGGCAAACAGAAAGAGTTTTGGAGTTGTGTACACAAAACACTTCCTAGACGAAAACAACCTAAATATATTAATGTGGAGATGTGGTTTGATCATTTCAGGGGGTTGCTTGAAAAAGATGAAGACCAAAGATCTGGTTTAACTCATGAAGATGGCTTTGCGAAAATTAAAGAATAAAAAAGCTGCAGGTCCCGATGGGATTATTGGAGAGTTGATAAAAAATGCCTGCACTGAGAATGTTGTTCTAAACTTTTTGGTTACATTTCTTAACTATTTATTGATAAAGGTGTTTATCCTGATAGTTGGTCAGAGTTAATTGTCCTTCCATTATATAAGAAAGGTGATGCTAACAACCCCGATAATTATAGAGGAATTTCGTTGTGTAACATAAGTAGCAAGCTTTACAGTGCTGTGATTAATAGAAGACTACAGGAATGGGTTGCAGAAAATAATATAACCGGAGAATTTCAAGCAGGTTTCAAGCAAAATTGTTCCACAGTAGATCATATGTTTACACTTATGGCATTCATTCAAAAACAATTCAGTCTAAACCATAAATTATACGTTGCATTTATAGATTTTGAGAAGGCTTTCGACTCTGTCAACAGAAGTTTGTTGTGGTCAGTTTTGTTCAGAAATGGTATTCTGGAAAACTGTACAGATGTGTTGTGAGTATGTATGATTGTGTGAAAGCAAGAGTGCGTTCAGGTGGTATGTTATCAAATTATATAAATTGTACGTGTGGGGTGAAACAAGGTGATGTTTGCAGTCCTATTTTCTTTTCTTTGTTCATTAACGAGCTGACAAAAGAAGTCATAAAGTCTGGAAAACATGGTGCAACATTTAGTAATGATGTCCTTGAAATCTTCATATTGCTGTTAGCTGATGATATGATGTTAATGTCAGAAACTGTAGTTGGTCTTCAGAATCAGTTGAATAGTTTACATAGGGCCGCTGCTTCATTGAAGTTGAAAGTAAACCTAACAAAGAGTAACATTATTGTATTTAGAAAGGGTGGGCATTTTGCAATGAGAGAAAGATGGACGTATGGTGGAACTGTGATTTCTGTGGTGAATGTATACAAATATTTAGGTATATATTTTTCTACTCGTTTAACTCAATGGAGTCGCAGTGAAATGGATCCTGCCATTTTGTGGTGACACATGATTATGGCTATATTTGAAAAATTCAGCAGACTTACCCAACATAATAATGACATACACATTATACATCTTTACACAGTTTATAATGTCTACTTTTCAGATTATTTGACAGTTTTTTTAATAGATGACTGTATTTATTTTTTACAAATTTTCGAAATATGTCACTGCTGAAAAATAAAAAGTTTTGAAAATTAGGGCTGCGTATCTTACATGGCTTGAACTGTTCATCAACTAGTCCCCTTGAAACAATGTGATGATTTTTCACCAAAGTAAAGTTCCCTGAAGCTGGCTGAATCCATCTGATGTCACTTTTTGTAGAACAGATTTTTTAAAAAGAGAATCATAACACTGGAGAGCCTGAAATCCCAAAGATATCACTTGCTGACATGTCAAACAAAATTAGTCAACAGACACAAACTAGGCAAAGTTATGGTCAAGGAAAGCAACTGTGTTTAGAAAAATGATTGCCCTACAGGCCAGAGTACATTCCCTTGAGTTAAAAATCACTTAGTGTTTTTTTTTAAAAATTCGTAAGTCTGCCGATTCTTAAGCTTCGGCACGTCACAGTAAATGAGTTAACTCAATGAGTTAAGCTTTACGTTTGCGTGTTAAGACCTTGCTTTGTTATGTATAATGAAGAAGTTAACTTTGTTAAATAACGAATCTCTTTCTCTGTTTTTAATAATAATAATAATAATAAATGGAACTTATATAGCGCTATATCTTGTAAAGACAAATCAAAGCGCATGCATTCAACCTAATCTTACACAGTCATGCAATCAATGATGAATAATCAAAAGTTTAGACAAACAGATATTTACAAACATGGTGCAATGCAGACAAAATCTATGAATCGGTGGATCAGTGGTCTAGAGGTAACGCGCCTGTCTAGAAAGCGAAAAGTCCGGGTCTGAAGTGTGCGGCGGTTCGTACCCCGTTTGGACCGGAAACTTTTCCCCCATCCATTAGACCATGAGTGGTGGTCTGGGCGCTAGTCTTTCGGATGAGACGATAAACCGAGGTCCCGTGTGTTACACGTAATTATTTAGCGCACGTAAAAAAACCCACGGCAACAAGAGAGTTGTCCCTGGCAAAATTCTTAGAAAAAAGCCACTCTGATAGGGAAACAAATACAGTTGCAGACATGAGAAAAAAAAAGAAAAAAAAAAAGGTGGCGCAGCGCTTTGTGGCGACGCGCTCTCCCGCTCTCCCCCGAATTTCACGGAGAAATCTGCCGTGACTTAAAGTGGTATGAAATGAAATCTGAGCGCTTTGATTTATTGCTTTACAAGATTCAGCGCTATATAAATTCCATACATTATTATTATTATTATTAAATAAAATTTTGATAGTCAAATGTTTTTCAAAAGCACACATACACTCGCACAGGCCGTATACTTTAGCAGGGTGATAGAACATGGGTTAGATATGAAACAGGAGGGGGGAAGTCTTAGGTTTGAAATAAATATGTCTTGAGGCTGGATTTAAAAGTGTCATAACTAGGTTTCTGGCGAAGAGAGAGAGGAAGGTTGTTCCAGATGGATGGACCAGAAATAGAGAATGAGCGGCGGCCAACAGTGGATTTGTTGAATCTGGTATTCGTAGGCACAAGGTATCTGCAGTAGAGCGGAGGGAACGTGAAGGAGTGTACAGGTTAAGACATTCACATAGGTAGGAGGGTGCAGTTTTGTGAGACATTTGTAACAGAGGGTACTGATCTTATAATCTACTCTCTGTGGCACAGGCAGCCAGTGGAGAGATCGCAAGAGAGGGGTAATGTGCTCAGATTTTTTCTTTCTGAGAACTAGTCGAGCTGTGGAGTTTTGTATACGTTGAAGGGAGTGGATAGATGTTGCTGGCAGACCAGCTAAAAGAGAATTGCAATAGTCCAGACGTGAGAGAATGAGAGAAGTGACAAGTTTGGCTGTTGCATCAGTGGACAGGTACTTTCGAATTGCACTAATACGTCGTAATTGATAGTAACACGACTGACAGGTCTGGGTGATGATTTTTTTCATAGAGAGTGTGTTGTCGATAACGACACCTAGATACTTCACGGAAGTTGATAGAGGGACTGATTTATTGCCGAGTTCTATTGAAGTTGTTGTAATGGAAGAGAGTTTGTGTTTGGTCCCTACAAGCATGGCTTCGGTTTTATCTGCGTTTAACTGTAACTTGTTTTGTATCATCCAGTTTTGGATATCTTGAAAGCAGTAGGCCATCTTTGTCAAGAGAGAAGGCAAATTTTCAGGTGTAACACTACTTTGAATCTGAGAGTCATCTGCATAAAAGTGATGGTTGATATGATGACGGTTTATTATATGTGATAGTGGAGCAGTATAGAGAGTGAAAAGAACAGGGCCGAGAACTGATCCCTGCGGGACACCACATTCCAGTTTGGCAGGTATTGACTGTATCTTGTTTACTGCGACTGTCTGGAACCGGTCAGTGAGGTATGAACTGAACCAGGAGAGGGCTGTGCCAGTAACACCAAACGTTTTTTGAAGACGGGAGAGAAGAATTGAATGGTCAATAGTGTCGAAGGCTGCAGATAAGTCGAGTAGAGTGAGAAGGGAGATTTTCCCCGAGTCAGAAGCAAGTAGAAGTGTATTTAGGGTATGGACTAGGGTAGTTTCAGTGCTATGGTTGACGCGATAGGCAGACTGAAACGCAGGAAGAAGACTTATTGAGCTGTTTCAGAACTACTTTTTCAAGGACTTTAGAGATGAAAGGTAGGTTGGAAACAGGTCTATAATTCTTCAGAATGTTAGGGTCATGGTCATGCTTTTTGAGTAGAGGTGTGACTATAGCAGTTTTGAGAGATGATGGAACTTTTCCTGAAACAAGAGATGAGTTCACTATTTTCGTGATAGCGGGTATAAGTTGTGGTAGGCACTGTGTGAAAAGAGAAGCAGGTATGGGATCGAGGTCGCATGATTTTATAGTCATTTCTTTCAGAATTGTCGTAATTTCTTTCTCACTTGTCGTATGAAAGGAAAGGAGAGGAGTGCCAGAGAATTGGGGATCAGGAACTGCAGGCTGGAAAGGAGTCTGATCCAATCTGGAACGGATGTTACGGATTTTGTCAGAAAAGAATGCAGAAAATATAGAAGGAAGTTCAGAGTGGTTGTGGATGGAAGGCAGAGGGCTTGCCTTCACAGATCCAAGAAGAGTAGATGTGAGGGAAAAGAGAGATTTCATAGACGTGGCATTAAGAACTTGAGAAGAGTAGTACTTTGTTTTTTCTGAAAGAATTAAAGATTTGACTTTGTTGATTTGTTTTCGGAAGAGCTGTTTGTTGATTTCCGTTTTTGTTTTTCGCCACTGCCGCTCTAGCTGCCTGCGTTTGCGCTTTGTGACCAGGATGTCATGAGTGTACCATGGCGCACATGGCCTATCAGGCAGGAGACGGTCAGTGGGAGGTGCATGCTCATCAAGCAGCTGGCTGAGAACAGTATTGTAGTGTTTCGAGGGGTCAGTGTTGTCAGAGGTTAGTGATAGGCGCTCAGTAGCTTGTGCAGAGAAAGTTTCAATGTCTATAGCCTTGAGATTGCGACGGGTGACACATTTCTTCTTTCTGATAGGTTTTGCAATGTTGAGGGAGAAAAGAACAGCAGAATGATCAGAGAGTAGTTCATCAGTGATAGATACAGATGAAACCAAATCTTGTGATACATCTGTAATGAGCCAGTCTAAGATATGTCCTGATCTGTGTGTTGCTTCAGTTACCAGCTGTGAAAGAGAGTGGTTGGACAAAGAAAGAGAAAGACGTTTGACATCAGGAGAAGACGGGTTGTCGAAGTGGAAGTTAAAGTCGCCGAGAATAATAAGCTTTCTGGGAGAGAGGCTTTAGTGATCTAGGAGTGACTGATACTCTTGATGGAAGATGGACGATGTCAGATTATTCCTACGGCTTGGAGGTGGACGGTAAAGACAGCAGAAAGTACAGACAGCAGAGTGGCCAGGTGTGTTGAGGTTGAGTTCACAGACTTCAAAGGATTCAGGTGAGAAAGGAAGGGAGTGACAGAAAGAAAGAGAAGGTTCGAGTGTATTTTTATAAACGATGGCAATGCCACCTCCACGGGAGGGTCGGGGGAAAGAAAGAGTTTTATAACCAGGTGGTGTCAGTTGTTTTATCTTTGGTTCGTGACCATGTGGTTTTAACCAGGTTTCTGTGAGAAAGGTGATACCAATATTCCTGTCAGAGATGAAGTCAGAAATTAGGTCAGCTTTACCATCTGGAGAGACAGATTGCACATTGAACAAGCACAAGTGAAGAAGATTTGTGGGAGGCAGAGAGGTTGATGATGATTGTGGTGAGTTAGGATAATTGTCAGAGGAAGAGGATGAAGGTGATGGTAGAGATGTGGAGAGTGGTAGAGCAGTCAAAAGTTTAGATTGAGAGTCAGGTGTGGCGGATTGTGAAAGAATTGGGCTAGTTTTAACATTTGCAGTTTCATGCACACCATGGTCCACATTGCAATCAGAACATGTTTTGTCAGAGTCATAAACAAAAGCAGAGGCATCAGAGGGAAGCGAAGCGGTGTTGTCGTTGGTTACAGTGGTAGCGGCGGCAGTGACGTCAGAAGTGAGGGCAGAGACGGAACCATGGGACCACAGGCCATGATGTCTGCCGGCACGTGTACCTCGTCTGGTTTAGCGGTGGTTGATTCCTAAGGTTAAAATATGGTGTTTGAGTCTGTTTGATATGGGGTAAAACCCATGTGGGAGCAAAGCTCTTATGTCTGCAGCTGTTGTTGTCATTTCAGTGGAAGAAAGAATTCTGGGTGGTTGAGATGGAGAAGGTTTGAATTCGTGTTTCACGTGCAATTGTTGGTGCGGCAGCAGGGATACACTGAAATGGGTCACCAGGACCAGCACAGTCAGTTGAACACAAGTCATGAAGACAATAAAATTTTGATAAATGTATCCTAAAATGAAAAATTATATATTAAAGTAATTCAAAATTCAAACAATATCACAGAAAACCATTTTAACCAGTCTAAGCACAGTGACACCACAAACACGTAGATGTAAAACTTATCTTGCAGAACGGAAGAAAAACACACAAAAAACGCTCTCAAACTCAGACGAACACACCGTGCTGCCGTCAGGCGCAAAGGCAAAAATCAATTATTTTTAATAATAATAATATGTGGAATTTATATAGCGCTGAATCTTGTAAAACAAACAAATCGAAGCGCTTATAAAACTATTTGATGCCCAAATTCAACCTGTATTGCAGTATGGAGCTGAGATATGGGGTCTGTATCCTGCTGCCACACACTGTGAGAAAACCCATTTATTTGCATTGAAACAGTTTCTGGGAGTGTCAACCAAAACACCAAATGATCTTGTGTACAGGGAAACAGCAAGGTACCCCATGTCACTGCTTTCTGTTGTTAGATGCATACAATATTGGATAAAAGTAACT
Organism: Rapana venosa; assembly: GCA_028751875.1. NCBI lineage: Eukaryota > Metazoa > Mollusca > Gastropoda > Neogastropoda > Muricidae > Rapana > Rapana venosa. Next base: position 46,775,849 of record CM054154.1, read on the forward strand.
CAGATGAATGCAGAAAGATTGCCTTTTAAAGCATATAAAATGTTGTTAGATTGATATAGTAGAGGCAAAATCAGTTGGGCTTCAAATGTAAGAATAAAATTATATGAATTGGGTTTTGGGGTAGTGTGGTTAAAACCCAAGGAGTTGGAGATGTGAGTGGTTTTATTCAACAGTTCGTAAAAGGGTTGATTGATTGTTTGTTGCTGGCAAAATTGTGAGAGTCAACAGAATAGTGATAGATTTTAACCACAATAGAATTTTTTAGTCAAGTAAATTTGTACCAACTTATATGTCCATGCATATTGGATAGACATTTATAGACACATTTAGATTTGGTATCTCGGATATCAATGTACATTATTATCGCTATAGAAATGCACTTGCCACAAATCTTCAATGCCCAATTTGTAAATGTTCAGTAGAAGATGAAATCCACTTTGTGTTTTCCTGTCCAGGGTTAAGAGATATACCAGAGCAATTCATACCAGCAATTCATATCACAAAAGTACTGTAGAGATTCATGTTTATTCAGGTTGGTTTTGTTATTAGCTTTGACGAATGAATGTGTTGTAAAACAACTGGCAATATATATGTATAAAGCATTTAAAAGAAGAAGTATGTATGTAACATAACAACATCACACGTACATCGTATAATAATGCCCTTAGTGGTATTTGAACATGTTGCATTCTAGACAGTTGATTGAATTTTTTTTACTTGTTACCACTCACTTTATTCCCTTCACTTGTATTGTGGCCCAAGGCCGAAGTACAATAAAAATGTTCAGAGTTCCCTCTCTATCTCTCACTCTCTGTCTCTGTCTTTCTCTCTCTCTATCCCCTGTATGATCTTAAGGTGGGGACAGAAACAAGACTGATATTGGTTTTTTAAATTATGTAGATCTAATATTCTCTCTGAAAGTGGAAATATTGACTTTCCCCTCTCTCTCTCTCCTCTTTCTTTCTTTCTTTCTCTCTCTCTCTCTCTCTCTCCCCCTCTCTCTCTCTCTCTCTCTCTCTCTCTCTCTCTCTCCCCTCCTCAGTGTACCATCTAGGGAAGAAAAACCCTTTGATATTGGCTTTTTTAACCTCTTGTCTCATCTAGATCATCCCCCAACTCTGGAAATAGAAATTTGACTTTGACCTACCTACCCCCCTCCCTCTCTCTCTCTTTCTCTCCTCTCCTCTCAATCCCCTCTCCTTTTCTCTCTTCTCCTCATCTCCTCCATCTTCATCTCTCTCTCATCTCTCTCTCTCTCTCTCTCTCTCTCTCTTTTGTGTCAGGAGTGCTTACTACAGATTAACTGAAAAAACTTAGGTGAATATTTAATCCTTTCTGCCTATGTGCTGCCTGTTTGATTTGTTTCTCTTCCTTGAAAAAATAGGACCTCATCACAGACACTTTAGAGCTGGCACATAGCATTGAATTTGATAGGGTCCACCGCATTAATGGGAAATCAGATTCCCCTGTCATTGCCAGATGCGTATTTTACAAACAAAAACTTGAAGTGTTAAAAGCAAGAGGCAAACTTAGGGGAACACAAATCTTTGTCAGTGAGGATTTTCCCAAATCTGTGAGGGAAACCAGAAAGAAACTGACACCCCACTTAAAGACAGCTAGAGGTGATGGAAAGCGGCCACGATGGTCTTTGACCATCTCCTGATTGATGGACAAAAATACACTGTCAATCAGAACGACCAGCTGGTGAAGATAGGATAGGAGGCCGGCTGGCCCTATTTTGACGGGTGTAAATTTACCGCACTTGAAGAGGTGGCAAAGAAAAAGAAAGCACCGTCTGTACCATTGATGGACAGGACAGGGGACAGGGAGTTAGCACGTGCTGATCGTGGCACAGTTGACACGCTGTGCTCTGCCACTCGTTCAACCGACACTGGATTTCAAAATGTAAACAGTAAAAATGTGTTAAGTGAAGATGTCGCAGTTTTCGATGTTTTGGTACACGAAGATGATGTGTGTAATGATGCTATCTTGCCAATGAAAGTGATGTACAAGTGTGCACCCTTGTAAATAAAGATCAGTCCTTTTCCTTTCTTCACTGGAATGTGAAGGGGTTGCTTCCAAAATTGAATGATAAAGATTTTGTGTCATTCGTTTGTTCTTTTGATTTTGTATGCTTGGTGGAAACATTTGTTGAGAACTTTTATTCTTCAGTGTTTGTGGGGTATGACGTTTTTTGCAAACCTGCCATCAAGCTTTCTTCCCAAGGGAGACGATCTGGTGGTCTTTTGTGTCTGGTTCGTCACAAGTTTAATTCCCTTGTCAAATTGACGGATGTTGAATCAAATAATTTCTTTGCTTTTGTCTTGGACAAATCTTTGTTTGGCACAACTAAAAACATTTTGTATGTATGTGCTTATGTGCCACCAATAAACTCCCCATATTACACTTTTTTATGTTGAAAATGGAATAACTTTACTTGAAGAATTTATATGTGATTGTGTTTTTTCTGAAGATGATGTCCACATTTTACTGAGTGGAGACTTAAATAGTAGAGTTTCAAATGTTTCACAGGATATAGAGGAAGATGCTTTGTGTTTTGATAACCAGTATTCAAGTGGACCATTATGTGTCAATAGAAACTCAGAAGATAATGTGCTTAATAATTATGGTAACATGCTGATTGATATGTGCACTGCTTTGATTATATATGTATTCTAAATGGTATGTGTCAGGGTGACTGTAATGGCTGCTACACATATATATCTCAAAATGGAAACAGTGTAAATGATTATTTTGTTATGTCACTGACATGTATGCGACAATGTCGGAATGTTGTGAGTTGCCCGTGTGTGAAAGAATTGAGTCCGACCATATGCCTGTAACACTAAACATTAATTTTCCAGACAGCCTCCTAACCAGGCAAAGTAAAGATAGCTGTGGTGTGATTGAAAAATTCGTATGGAATGAAACGTATGACAATGTTTTTATGAATAAAGTATACTCGCCTGAAATTCAGCAGAAAGTAGAGACAGCTATAAGTTTAATTGATACATATATCAATAGAGCCCTTCACATGTTTAATGACTCACTGCTTCTCATTCCCTCCGTTTAGTTTCCCAGCCAAAGTTCATGACTGGCAGCTGGCAGGGCGTGGATATAAATAAACAGGGCAAAAGGAAAGGCGGCACTAGCTGCTTGCAGCTGTAGCCATGTTCAGCCGTAAATTACCCTTGTGTCTTTCACACATCCTCTTGCACAGTGAATTGTTTAAAAACGACAAGCAAAGCACTCTTTAAAATGAGCTTTAAACGAGCTTTCTTTCGACTCCAAACTCCATGTACTTTCTTTCATACTGGTTGATGTGACAGCAGTTCAAACAGACATGAAGATAAAGAGGAGAGGTGCAGGCAGAAACACAATCACAAAAAACAGACATTTCTAACTCTCTCTCTAAAAAAGCACATACTTATATTATATAAACAATGAACATAGAGAAAACATTGAATATGTCTGCATGCAGACTAACCTGTTTGGGGGGCTGAGGAATTTAACCTGTTGGCAGAACGAGGCCATAAATAAACACACTGCAGCGGCTACCAGCTACTGCGCGCGGCCAGCGCCGTGAGAGGCAGGGTGATGGAGAGTGTGGGGAGAGAGTCTGCCGCAGTCATTAGTGTCAGCTATCTGACTTCTCTATAAACACTCCTGCTGGTCAGGTGTTACAGCACGTACACAGTCTACTGTTTCATCAGCTTTTAGCGGTATCCTTGCTACAGCTGAAGGTTTGTTCATGAACCAATTCCAGTACAGCTCATAATTATAACCCCGAGAACACAGTAGAAAACAAATGTCTTGTCGGTATCCTATACTGTCATCAAGCCAAGATACCTCACAAATGGCTCAGGTTTTTATTTCACTGATGTTTCTGATACTATTCAAAAAGCATTTTCTGATCCTGTTAAGAAATTGTTTTGATCAAATATTTATTTACTTATCAGTCCTGTGTTGTGTAAAAAAAAAAAAAATTGCACACAGGCCTACACTTTGACATCAAAGCAACACCCCCAAAAAAAGCGCAAAGAAAACACACACACACAAAACAGATGACAAAATTTACAAAACTGCATATACACGGGAACTAGATTTTTTAAAAAGCACATGAGTGGTTATTCCATTATCCTTGAAATAAAGGAATAAGCAAAATAAATAAACACATACACATGAGCGCACGTGTGCACACACACACACATGCACACACACAAGCAGACAAACATACACACACACAAAATGGCATAAATACATGTACGCATACCCTATACTCACACATACGTGCGCACGCACACTCATACACGCGCGCGTGTGCACACCACACACATGTAACTACAAGAAGATGCGCACGGCACACATGTGCTTGAGAAAACTAACAACTTGAAACTGACACACAGCCAGGAAGCACCTGGCACATGTAGGTGCTGTGGCCGATCACACAAACACAACCACAAACACACACACACACGTTCACACATGCATACACGGGCACATACGCATACACGCACGCACACACGTGTGCGCGAACACACACACACGCGCAAACGCACATGCGTGCGGCCACGCACGCAAATTCACATCCCCACACACACACACACACAATAACACACACACACGATTGCATGCAGGGACGCACACGCACACACACACACACACACACACGCACTCACACAAAGTAGATCTCTCCCCCCCCTTCTCTCTCTCGCTCTCTCTCTCTCTCTCTTCTCTCTCTCTCTCTCTCTCTCTCTCTCCTCCCTCACTCTCTCTCTCTCTCTTTCTCTCTCTCTCTCTCTCTTATTCAGTCTCCTATTTAGGGTTGTCTGAAGACTTACTTACTTACACACACACACACACACACACACACACACACACACACACCACACACACACACACACACACACACACAGAGAGAGAGAGAGAGAGAGAGAGAGAGAGAGAGAGAGAGAGAGAGAAGAGAGAGAGAGAACAAACACTCAGCCCTTCGTTTCTTGGGAAACACTGTGTTTGTAAAAAAAATTGTTTAAAATTAGTTAACTTAATTAGCTGTACAACCTCACCACAAACAAGTAAAGCAGGTATTAAAGTTTTGTTCACTAAAGTATGAGTACTGTAAAAATCAAGTAGGACATCCAGCAGCGAATGATAAATAAGTCTTTCAAATAAAAATTCGCCCAGTGGCTAATAGACAGCAAAGAAGGAATGTGTGCTGGCACCGCGAGACGCTGGACTTGGACCCCTGACCGCGCGGTGCCTAGATAGCAGCCAGATGGTATTTAGGTTACGGAGTGAAAGTTTCAGCCACCAACTAAAGAGTCGGGTTTTTCCTGTTTTGAGCAGCCGTGGACTGTTTAGTGAATGCTGCTGAGTGTATGAAAAGACAGTTTGATGTAAATGCAAAAGTACGGAGGGATGACTGGTATGATGTAGAATGTCGTGTGAGTAAAAGAAATGCACGTAAATTATTGAATAAATATTGCCACACTAAATCCCCAGCAGATCATTTATTGTACTCACAGGCTAGACGTGAGTATAAACAGCTTTTGAAAACAAAATGTAAACAATTTAGTAATGCATTATTGGATCAATTGATGAGCTTTGTAAATAGTCAGAGTTTTGGAATTCAATGCAGAAAATCCAGAATAAAAGAAAACAGCCTTTAAATGATATTAGCTTAGATGACTGGCTTTTGCATTTTAAGAATTTGCTTGAAAAAGAAGATAACTTATTAAGTACTTCAAAGGAACAGGCAGACAATAGTATTCATCATGATGATACTGACAGTAACCATTTTTTTAATCGCCCTGAGATTTATCTGCCTTTGCGCCTGTCGGCAGCACTGTGTGTGGCTCTGTGTTTGAATGCTGGATGTGTGTGTTTTTCTGCTTCCTTTCCAGAAATTGTTACATCTTCTTGTTCGTGTTTTCACCCTGAGTTATTTGGTCAGAACATTTTTCTTTGTTATTATCTACTTTTTGAGATATTTCGATTTATAATTTTCATCTTTGTTTGAATTGTTCAAAATTTCGATTTGACTTATGAATTGTGTTTACCTGACTGTGCTGGTCTTTGTGACCCATTTTAATCTGACCCTGCTGCCGTTCAACAAATTGCACGTGATTCACGAACTGACACCACCCCCATCAATCAAGTGTAGTGTGTGTTGTTCTGCTACCATGGCAGTGAGAGCCGCGGACATTAGAGCTATGCTCGCACCTGAATTTGTCAAAAACAATCCACGCTGCTCC
>CM054154.1:46782602-46808174 GCA_028751875.1 Rapana venosa
TAAAGGGGAACAACATTGGAGTAAGGCGGGCTGTTACTCTCACCCCCCCTTTTCAACATTTCCTTGAGAAAATCATGGCTGTGCACGGAACATATGGGGACAGTCAGATTGGTGGCGAACGACAAAAAACCTCCCTTTCCCCAAAATCACAAAAGGCTGGACTCCAAAGGCAATTTTTTTTGTAAGCTTTAAATCAGACGCTGTAACTTTTTTAATACCTGTGGGGACGGAAGAAAAATTCTTGTGGTAGTCAGCTGGAACAACCAGGAAAGAAAGCAATGCAAGTGATTTATGCCTGCCCCCATGTTGCTTGCTCAATCTCTAAAAAACTAAAACTGTTCGGGTTTTTGTCGGGTTTGGACTCAAATACGTGCCAGGACAGTTTTGGAGGAAAGAAAAAACGCCAAAAAAATTTAAACAGCTTGGCATTTTTTCAGCAAAAACCCCAACATGAATTTTGGAAGTTTTTGGGGGTTCTACCCTGAATAAAAGCGTTAGTTGTTTTTTCAAGATGAAGCAAGCCTTTTTCTTTAAAAAGTTGTATTTTTGTCAAGTTCAAGGGGTATTTTTTTTCTGGTGTGTTAAAGGCCCTGTGGAGTCTTCGTTTCATGGTAAGTTTCACCCACAAACAAATGCCCTTTTGCATAAAACGAATTTTTTGAAAAAATGTTTGGGGGATCTCAAAATATATAATTGAATTGGCTTCATTTTTGCCCCTGGGGGGCTGCATGGTGCATTTCTTGTTTTTTTGGTGTGTGATTGTTTTTTTTTCCCCGAGTTCTTCCCGGAAAATTTTTATATCTGTGTTTTTTGTTAAAAACCCCCGGATCGAGCGGTTTAAAAAGTTTTCTTTGGGATTGTTTGACATTTGATATTTTCAATTTTTCATTGCTTCATTTGATATTTATTTTCAAAAAATTATTGATGAGATTTGTGTTTACGGATTTTGCTTTTCTTTGCAACCCTTTAACCCTGACCCGCTCACCCGGAATTTTCACGTATTCACGATCCAAAACCCCCCCCCTCCACTGCTCTGTGTTCCCTTATCCACTGAATACTCTAACGCAAAAAGTTGAAAACTTTTTCCTCACTGGTTTCCCCCACTGCAAAAACGACTCCGCGAGCCCATGTAAATTTGGAATTCCCGCCCTAAAACCCAAAGGGACCCCGTGGGGATACGCACGACTGCAGTGTGATTCCCCGAATCTGCCTCCCCCTCACTTCTGACGTCACATGGCAACAACTGTTTTCCCCACAACACTGCCTGCTTTTGGTCCCCCCACCTTTTCAACTTTTTTGGGGGGACTCTACTCCATGGGGGGTATCCCTAAGTGGTCTGATCTGATGGACCAAAATCCCCCAAATGTCCAAATTTGTTACCCCTTCCTCACCGATCCAAACCAAACTTCTGCCCTTCCACTTTAACCCCTCTTTCCTCCCCTCTCCCTTTTCAGATATCATATCACTCCCCTGCTTTTCCAACCTCTTCCTCCCTCAAACCCTTTCCATTGGTTACAAAAACGGGGAACTTCTGCCCCGAGGCAAGCGACTTATTTTGATTTTATTCTGAACACAACCTAGATCTAATTTTCTTACAGAAACTTTGGGTAAAAAAACTGGCCCTGAACAAAGAAAAACAGCTGACCCACTGGCTACAAACCTTTTCTTTCCCCGACCCTTTTCCCGTGGGGGTGCATTGCCATCGTTACAAAGACACTTTGCTTTCCAGCTCCGTCTATCTGTCACTCCTTTCCGTTTTCATCCGAATCTTTCGAAGTCTGTAAATCACCCTCACCTTACCTGGCCACTCTGTTACTTTTTGTAGCCTTTACCGTCCGCCCCCCAACCGTAGAAACAATTTGACATCTTCAGTTTCCACCAAGAGTTTTCAGTCACTCCTTGGGCCATTTCATTTCTCCAAAAAACGTATCATTCTTGGGGACTTTAATACCACTTCGACAACTAGTCATCTCTGAGTCAAGCGTCTTTTCTTTCTTTGTGAAATACTCTCTTTCCCAGCTGGTAAACGAAAACCCAAAACACAGATCAAAGGGCCCCATTTTAGATGGCTATTCAAGCCTACGCACCAACAAAGGATCACGATGATGAGACGTAGAGGAATTCTACAACCAACTACAGGGCATCATCGATAAGATGAACAAGAAAGACGTCTTGATCATCCAGGAGACTGGGAACGCCAAGGGGGGGCGGGGACGCACTGAAAGATGGAAACAAAATTTTGCGGTCCTCCCGTAATGCGATCACCAATGAACGAGGACTCGACTACTGGAATTTGCCAGCTACAACGACACGGTGCTCGCCAATACCTTGGAGAACACAAGGCTCCCCACGCTGGGACTGGCATGAAAACCCAAAGGGATCCATCACAACCAGATTTGACTATCCCGGTGCAGAACCGGTTTCGATCTGGCATCAACAGAGCCAAGACGGGGGACATTCCCAGGTGCAGACATGGGCAGCGTCATGACCCCGTGCTCTGAAACTTTAGAGTCCGATTGAAGAAGATCAATAAGCAAAAAAACACCAGACTCAAGTTAAACCCGGACAGACTGAAGGACCCCCCCATCGCCGAGTCCTTCCCAAACAACAATAGGAGGAAATTCGCACCATGTGGCACTTGAAGAAGATGCCGGGAAACGTGACCATCAGTTTTAACGCAAGTGATGACTGAGACAGCAAGCATACTCCCTTTGGGAAACATCGCGAAAAAACACAACATGGGTCACAGATGAAAAACTTGAAAATGTGTGACAAAAGACGAGACCTGAAGAAGAGCAAGAACACTACAGGAGCAGTTGAGTACAGAGAAGTAAACAAGTAAGATCAGGAGAGACATGGGAAGACCAAGGGGAATGGATAGAGAAACAATGTAAGAAATCGAAGAGAGGGCCCGACAAAGAATAATAGCAGAAGAGCATACCAGATTGTGAAAGAGCTCACCAAACGAACAGGCAAGAGTCAGTAACATCCCGGACAAAGAAGGGAATTGCCTAACAGAAAGAAAGGAAATCGTTGGCAGATGGACGGAATACTGTTCGAACTCTACAATCATCAGACGCTAGGCGACCCCAGCGTACCCTTTCAAGCCAAGCGTCATCGAATAAAGACAAACTTCCCAATTCTATGCGAGAAAGTTTGAAGTAGCAATTAGATCGTGAAGAAAGGAAAATCAGCAGAATCGACAACATCCCAGCAGAGCTGATCCAACACGGGGAGAAGAGTGACAGACATCCCTTTCAAGTATCTGCAACAAGATCTGGCAGACCGGAGAGTGGCCTACACCATGGACCAATCACTCATCATCACCCCTTCCCCAGAAAGGAAACTCCCGCAGTGCCAAAAACTACAGAAAAATCAGCCTCATAAGTCATGCCAGTAAAGTCATGCTGAAAGGATCCTGAACAGGCTGAAACCACAGGCAGAAGAGATATCGCTGAGAGCAGGCCCGGTTTCCGCCCAAATAGAAGCACCCAGAACAGATATTCAACCTGAGGGTTCTGTGTGAGAAATACAGCCGGCATCAAAAGAATCTTCCACGTCTTCATTGATTTAAGAAGGCCTTCGTAGAGTATGGCATGACGCTCTGTGGGCCACCAAGAACAAATTCAACATGGGCCAGAAGTGATCCACACCATCAAGGAACTCTACTCAAAGGCCACCAGTGCAGTACTCGTACAGGGCACGGTAGGGGAATGGTTCCGTACTCAGTGGGGTCGACAGGATTTTGTCTGCTGTCGCCGCACTGTTTAACATTTTCCTTCGAAGCATCATGACTGACGGAAGACCACACAGGCACAGTCAGCATTGGGGGGCGAACAATCACCAACCTCAGGTTTCCCGATGACATTGATGGTCTGGCAGGAAATGAAGGGAACTGGCCAACCTAGTGAAGCAAACTGGACGAAATATCCTCACGTACGGCATGGAAATCAGCCCCGAGAAAACCAAGCTATGTCAAACAGTGCCAGCCATTACCCCCCTAGATCACTCTCAGCGGAAAAGAACTGGAGACGTTGACATTTCAAGTACCTTGGAGCCATCATAAGTGAGGAAGGATCGAAGACCGAAATCCTAGCAAGAGCGGCACAAACAGCAAACAGCAATGGCAAGACTGAAGACCATATGGAGAGGGCAGAAAAATCCCTCTCGGAACAGGTAAAGTTACAAAAGCGCTAGTCACCTCAATTCATGCTTTACGCATGGAGGCATGGACACTGAACGCAGACCCACAAAGGGGGATCCAAGCAGTAGAAATGAGATGCCTCAGAAGGCTCCCTTTGGATCTCATAACAAGGACATGTCACCAACAATGAAGTCCGCAGAAAGATCACTCAACAAGTGCGGAACTATGAAGACCTTGACCACCCGGGGAAAAGAGGAAAATCAGATGGTATGGGCACGTAACACGTCAGAAGGGCTTGCAAAGACCATCTGCAAGGAACAGTCCAGGGGAAGAGAGACGGGCAGACCCGAGGAGAAAGTGGGCCGACGACATCCATGATTGGACAGGGTAGGACTTCAGTGCCACCCAGGCACTCGCCCACGACCGCGCTAAGTGGAGCCAGCTGGTCCACCGTTCGTCCACCATGCAGCGCCCCTACGACCCTGGCGAGTTACGGGACCAGTGAACAATGAACCGATATTTCACAAGGTCTAGTCACATCTCAGTCTGTATCTGTCACTGACGAACTGCTCTCCGATCATTCTGCCATTCTTTTCTTTCTCAACATTGCAAAGCCTATCAGAAACAAAAAGTGCATTAACCGTCGCAAACTCAAGGCCATTGATATTCAAACATTCCTTTCCCAAACTGTTGCGCCCCAACCCAAACCCTGACCATTTGACCTTTAAGCCTACAATTTCGTCCCCGCCAAAACCTTGATGAGCTGCTCCTCCTACGCCCATCTGCCTGTAGGCCCTGTGCACCATGGTAAAAAACCGTGACATCCTGGTCGCAAAATGAAAAACGGGAAATAAGGGCAAGGCGAAAAAACAAAAACCAAAAATAAACAAACAGTTCTTGTAAAAAAAATAACAAAGTTAAAACCTTAATTCTTCAGCAAAAAAAGATTTCTCTTCTAAAGTTTTTGATGCCAGTCTTGTAATCTCTCTTTTCCTCACACCCCGTTTCTTGGTTGAAAGGAGTCCCCTGCCTTTTTCACGACCCCTCGAACTTCCTTCTAATTTTCTGCATTCTTCTTACAAAATCCCAAAAATTCGTCCAAGGATCAGACCCCCTTTCCCGCCTGCAACTTTGATCCCCCAAATTTTTGGCAACTCCCTTCCCCTTTCCCTTTCAAAACCGCAAGCGAGAAAGAAAACGAGTAATTTTTAAAGGAAGACTATAAAATCATGTGTCTTTTACCCCCTCGCTTCTCTTTTTGCACAGTGCCTTCCCCAAAAATTTTTCCCACTATTTCGAAAATAGTAAAAATTTTCTCTTGTCCTGGAATGTTCCTCATCTAAAAACTGCTATAGTCACACCCCTTATCAAAAAGGCATGACCCTTTACCCCCCAAAATTTTGAAAACTATAGACCGTTTCAACCTACCCTTTTCTTAAAGTCCTTGAAAAAATAGTTCTAAAAAAGCTCAACAACCACCCTTTTCTCCAAAATCTCTTTCCTGCGTTTCAGTTGCCTTCCGTAACCACAGACTGGGAAACTACCCTTGCCCACACCCTTAAACCCACTTTTACTCGCTTAACACTAGCCAAAACCCCCTTTTAACAGTCTCTTTCCTGGTTTCATCGCCTATCGCGTCAACCACAGCAGAAACTCCTTGCCCCCCCTTAAACACATTCTACTCGCTTTGATAGGGAAAATCTCTCTTCTTTCTCTACCGACTTTTTGCGGGCTTTGATCTTTGACCAAATTATTCTTTTCCCCCTTTCAAAAAATTCAGTGTTAGGCACAGCCTCACTGGTTTTGCTCATACCTTACGCCCATTGGCGTCACAGTAAACAGATTCGTCGTACTGCAAGATTGGAATGTGGGATTCCCCACAGAGTTGTTCTGGGCCCTGTTTTTTTCCCCCCTCTACACTGCTCCACTGACATATAATTAACCGCATGAGATAACCCATCTTTTTTTAAGGATGACTCGCAATTCTAAGCAGGACACCCCTGAAAATCCCTTTTCCTCTTTAAAAATTTGGGCCACTGCTTTCAAGGTATCCAAATTGGATGATGAGAAAAAATACAGAAAATGCAGAAAAAAACGGAAACCTGCTTGTGGGAAAACCAAAACACAAATCTCTTCCCATCAAAAACAGTTCAATACAACTTGGCAATGCATCTCCTTTATCTATGTGTTGAAGTATCTGGGGGTCATTTTGAAACCCACTCTCTATGAAAAAATTTCATCACCCAACTCTCCTGCTACTATCATTACGGCGTATTGTGCAATGAAAGTCCCCTGTCCACGATGCAAACCCAGATGTTGGTTTCTTTCTTTCAGTCGGGACTATTGCAATTTCCCCTTTTGGCGGGGTTGCCACCATCAACCCAACCCTTAAAAGTTAAAAACCTGCAGCTCGTCTTCCCAGAAAGAAAAAATTGAGCATATTACCCTTCTTGCAATCTCCCATGCTGCCGGCCACAAAGAAAACGAAAGATCAGACCTTGTTACAATGTCCCACAAAACGCACCCACCTACCCCTTTTGATGTTTCCTTGTACACCCCTTTCGTTCTCTTTGCTTGCTGCAGCCTTGTCCCTTTCGATACCTGTTTTAACCCTCCCCATCGGCCGTCGTCTTTTTTTAATTTTGGTCCTTGTGTGGAATGATTCCCCTCCCTTCCGCCAAAAGCCCTTTTTATGACATTTTTAAACCAGCCCCAAACTTTATTTCAAACCCAAGATTTTCCCTCCTGCCTCATTCCATTTTTTCCTCCTTCAACAGCCAAAAATTCTATTGCCCCCCAGGGTGTTGACCTTTGTGTGTGTGGTGTGGTGGTGTGCTGCGTGGGCGTGGTGTCTGTGTGAATTGGACTGAGGAATATTACCTGATTGGTTTTATGACTGTGTAAAAAAGGTTGAGTGCAAGCGTTTTTATTTTCTCTGAAGATATAGTGCAAAATAAATTCCATTTTTTATTTTTATTATTATTTAAAAACCTTCCCCCATACCTAAACCCTTTTTATAAAAAGGCTTGATTTCTGGGGGTAAGCAACCCATGGGGTTTTTGAGTAGGTAAACCCCCTTAATGCCTTCCCAACTGTTGTTCGAAACCATTTTCCCCAAAGTTTTTGTTGTGTACACTGCATGGGCCTGCGTACACGTTTGATGACTTGTCAGTTTCATTGTGCTGTACAAATTTTTGGTTGCCCCCAAAACTGCATGCCCCACCCCTGCAGGGCTGTCTACTCACCCACTCTTTTCAAATTTTTCCCTTTAGAGAATCATGGTGATGCCTGGAACATATGAAGGATCCAGCTTGGTGGCGAACGATCACAAACCCCCGCTTCGCAGTGACATTGTGGAAAAGCAGGGTCAGAAAAAAAAGCTTCCAGCTAAAGAACACTTGAATAAAACCTCCAAAAATACGGCCGGAAATCAGGCAGGAAGACCCAAATGATGACTAATAACCCCAACGGGTTAGCACTGATATCCAAGTTAATGACCCGAATGGAAACTGTTTTAAAGTCAAGTCCCCGGGACCATGTATAACCCGGGACCAAACCAGAATAGTTTTCAGGATGCACAGACAATAACAGCACTGAAAAAAATAAACACCTATGGGAAAAAATTTTCTCACTTATTCAATCAGATAAATTTAAATAAATTTTTAAATTTTATTCTACCCCCTAATTTAAAATAAAAACTTTAAAATTTTCCACAAAAAATAAAAAGGGGAACAAAACAAACCCTTTAATGGCCCCCTTTCATTAAAAATTTTGAAAGGTATGGGGTGTAAAACAAAAAACTGAAAGCAGTTTTGGAAAGGATAGAAAAAGGGGGGGAAAAGGGAAGGGGGGGGATTCAAACTCACAAAGGGCATAGAAACCAAACAAAAAGGCAAAAAAAGAAATAGGGAATGGCTTGATTTTTGGGGTGAAAAACGTAGTAGGAGGGGAGTTAAAGTCCAAAACCCCTTTTCAGACCCCGGGTTTTCAAGGCAAAATCCAAGGGGTAAGAAAGGAAGAGGCAACCCCCAAAAAAATGGGGTAAAAAGCAATGGACATGGCTAACCCAACCCCAACCCCCGGGGCAGAACCCCGGGGGGCTAAAAGGGAAAAAATGTCCAGTAAGGAGCCATTTTTCCAAGGAAAAAAGTCAACATTTTTTTTTTGTTTCCTTCTCTAAAAAATGTTCGTAATAACTATCAAAAAGTTAAAAATTTGAGGACCAAAAAGCAAAAAATTTAAAATAAAAGAAAATATTTCCCCTGAAATACAAACTTATGGCCATCCCCAATCACGTTGATTACATAAACTAAAACTTATCTACCCTAAAAATTGGAAATACCACTTGGGTGTAGGACTCAAGGCCACGTACATGTGAGCCAGTTAAAATCATCTGCTACAGATTATCGGGTGGTTAAGACTTTAAAAGGGATATGTTTAGTTTAAAACTTTTTCTCCCCCGCTTTTTGGGGGGGTTTTTTGGGTTTATAATCCATTTAAGTACCCACTCAATGTTGAAATTGCTTTATAATTTTATAGATTTAAAATTAGCCATTACAGGAGAAAAGGGTTTCAGGGCCCGAAAACCCTTTTTTTTTATTTTTAAAAATTATGGAAACTGTGTTCACCAGAAAAAAGATAGAGTAAGAAATAATTTACTTTTTGGGGGATTTTGTGTGTGTGTGTGGTATGGTGCAAGGTGTTGTGCATGCAGGGTGGCATGGGTGTGTGAAGCACGGGGTGCATCTTTTTGCGTATGTTGGAAAAATTTTTTCAAATGCGTAAATCCCAGAGTACTGATTTTTTGGGGCTGAAATGAACATGAAAAAGTTGTTTTCCAGTCAAAACAGTGATTATGGGGAATGTTAGATTTTTCCAAGTTTGGGTTAAAAATTCAGCAGTTTCAATTGGGCCCTTTTCATTTAGGGTGTAACGGGATTTGGGTTTCCAAACGTAAATTCTGGCGTTTTTCCGCTGCATGCCGGACAGCAAATATTTGGGTAAAAGCACCATCAGATAAATTGTAAAATTAGGAAGAAACTGTGAAGGCCAAACAGAAGCCTTCTTGAAGGGAGTACGTTTTTAGAAAAAAATGTACTGAACAATCCTCTTTCAATTCAGGCAAAAATGCAAACCCTTCTTCAAAAAGCTGTGATTTGGGAAAGAACATTAAAATGAAAAAAAACCTAAGGCAAAAGTTAGAAAAACAGTTTGGGAAACAAATTTGTCCAGTTTACAGGGAAAAAACAAAAAATAGAAAATTTTTGGGCAACTGCAGGAAATCCTCCGGAGTTTTCCTGAGAAGAAGAGAAAGACAAAACAACAACAACAAACCATTTCTCATCGAACGGCTGCCCTTCTCCTCTTCAAGGCCTGGACAGAAAAAAGAGGATTTCCACCAAGTTCTGCCCTGGCTGCTGGAAAACGGGGTTTTCTCCATCATTTGCACTGTTCCTCGCACCTTTTTTGGGAAAAGAGCCCAATTCTAAAGATTGTTCCTTTGGCCAGTTTGTCCAAGCAGCAAGACCAAAATTTGATATCACCATTGGTTGGGTGTCGGATGGAATTCACCAATTTTTGGGCTCCAGATATTTGTCCATTTTAAAAAACGGGAGTTTCTTCTTTCCTATGTGGGGTGAAGAGATATGAACAGTCTAGAGGTGCAAACATTTGCACAAGGTTTTTGACTTCAATCAGCTGGATCTGTTTGTTGCACAATGTCCAAAAAAATAACAGCCTTGGTACATTTTTGGCTTGGGAGATTGGGCTGTCACCCCTGTTATTAGAATACGGTCCCCCCAAATTTTATATTATGCAAAAGCTGAGTGGGGAAAGCATTGGGAGGATTCCAATTAAAATTTTCAGTTCTTTCGCCTTTCTCTAAAATGTATTCTTTTTTTAAAACCCCCGGGCTGTCAACATTCTGGCCCTTCTGTAAAAAGTATTGTCCATGCGCTCCCCACAACAAGGTGGTCGGGGACCTTGCAGGAGTGGTGGGGCCCACCATCCGGGGACTGCAGGGGTTTTCACCATGAGGGGACATGGACCCCGCTTGGGGGGAGGAGCTGTGTTTTCACACCTCTACACTTTTTGTCAGCATTGGCAGCCGGGAACCATGTAACACTGGGGTGTCACTTTGGATCAACCTTTTTGGGTGGGGGCAGGTCATTGTTGCCAGTGAACCAGATAAACCCCCTCTCTGCTCCAGTGTCCAACAAATGGCTTAGATACTGAGATGGACTGTGGGTTCCATAGAGGGGAAAGGGCGGAAACTGTTTTCAGCTGGTTTGGGAATGACTTTGCCCCTGATCCATTCAGCACTCACCTTACGGGAAAAAGGGGGAGGGCCAGAACTGTTCAGGGGCTTTTCCCCAGTTGTTGCGTTTTGAAGTAGTCCTGCACCCGGGCTTTAAAAAATTCTCTTAAAAACGTCAGGAAAAAGAGGAAAGGGAACAGCGTGGTGATGGGGAGACAATAAATTTAAGTCATGCTTGATGAAAACCCCAAAAGAAGGAACTGTCCTTGTTGTGGGCGAGTGATGAGATAGAAACAAACCAACCACTGAATTTGTCTTGCTCTTAGAGCTAAAATGTATCATTTTGAAATATAATAATACAGATTTTTATAGGGCTGAGTCTTGAAAAGCAAAGAAATATAGCACTTGCTTAAAATCATTATGCTTTGAGTTCAAAAAAACAAAAAAAACCCCAAACACGGGGATAATTTGATTTCCCACAATCATAACCCCACACACACACAATTAGGCGGGGTAGGGGAGATGTCTTTTGAAAGCAGGAACCTAAAGAGGTGAAACTAGGGGGGGGGGGAAAGTCCAAGGGAAATTTTAAATTTTTTTTTGGGGGCGGGGATTTAAAGTATCAAATGGGCTTTGGCGAAGTGCAGAGAACCACCCCAAAGGGAAATGGCCAGAATATTTTTAAAAAAACAAAAAAACCAGAAAGGAACGCCAAGAGTAAATGTTTGACTTTGGATGTTTAAACCCTGGGCTTTATTGTTAATATTTTTTAATTTTTATTGAAAAATTATGCGTATTTTACATCGAAGCAAAGTGGTGCTATTTTTAAACGAATCAAAAGAAGACCCTTAAGGAATGGTTACAACTTTTGGATGCAGAGGTGGAGTTCTAAAAATAAAAAACGCCAGGGACATAATTTGTCAAAATTTAAAAAAAACGCAGTGTGTTTCATTTCCCCTTTTCAGTATTTGTTTTTCCCATAACCTAACCATTGGCCAAAAAAAAGTAACTGTTGAAATTAGTTCCTAAGTTACATTTTTTTAAAGACGTCCCCAGTACGGGATACACCCTGAATGTTGAGAACCCAAAGGCCCCCTACAAGGTGTTGCCTTTTAGCCAATGGAAATTTTTGTAAAGGGAAAAAAATTGCAACAGTTTGTTTTTTTGTTTATTCTACCCTAAAAAAGTCGGAAATAAAATAAAGGTTGGGGCCCCGGGGAAAAGCCTAAAATAAAAATAAAATATAAAAAATTTTCCGAAGTTTGCCACTTTGCCCATCTTTTCCCATGCCCCAGATATAGTTAGAAACGCCCACTCACCCACACCAAGCTAGAGTTGAGTAATCCCCCTTGTAGGTACCATACAGGTCCAAGCATGCATGTATGGACGATGTTATGCTAGTTCCTAGGCTCAGTGTATTGGGAGGCTAAGACTTCAAAGGTATAGCCCTTTAAATTAGGCTTTCTGCACAGCATTTTGCGATTTTTTTTTGGTTTTTTCTAAATTAAACCCTTCAAGGCCCCCTTCAAGTTTAAAAGTACAGTATTTCTATATTTAAAAAATTAGTGTTACAGGAAAATCGGTTTTTAGCCCCTGTACCCTTTTAAAAAAGTTATGTTTTTCTGGTGCATAAACTGTAGTAAGACCCCTGATTTTCTTTATGGGCTTTTAGTGTGTGTGTGTTGGTTGTGGTGTGTGTGTGTGTGGTTTGGGTGAACTTATTTCATATTTTATAATCCCTGGGTACATGACTCTTATGGACTGAAATAACTGCAAAAAGTAGTTTTCAATAGGACAAACAGCTACATGTAGGGAGAAAGTTTGATTTTGTCCAAGTTTGGATTTTTAAGATAAAAAAAGTTTTAATCTGGGCCCCCTTTTTTCATTTTAGGGAGTAACAGGGATTTTTTTCCAAGCAGCAAATTTTTGGGGTTTTTCCCCTGCTGCCCATAACAGCAAACTGATTTGTAGGTAAAACCAGTCAGATAAGTTGTAAAACAGCAGGAAAGCCCGCTATGAAGACCAAAAAGAGGCTTTTTTGAAAGTTTAAGTTTTTTTGAAGAAAAAGATAAAGAAACAAATTACTTTTTTAAAAATTCATAGAAATGCAAAAATTCTTTAAAAACTGTGGTTGGAAACGAACTTACATGAAAAACATCAAAGGGAAAAGTTAGAAAAAAAACTTTGGAGAAAAATACTTGTCACAAGCATTACAGGAAAAAGCAAAAAATTTGTAACTTTTAGGTCAACTGCGAGAAAATCACCCCGAGTTTTCCGAGAAGAGAAGTTAACAACAAAAAAAATTCCCCCTCACCAAAAACTACCTATTTCCCCTTGACCAAGACCCCCATCAAGACCATGGTACACTTGGGAGGGTTTTAATCAAAATTTCAGTTCGTTCGCCTTCATCTAAAATGATACTTCAGTCCCTTAAAAAAAGCCCCATGCTGTCAACCCTTTCTGGACCTTTTGCAAAAGCATTGGGCCATGCCTGCCCCCAGGTGGGCGACCTCGCAGGCAGTGTGTGGGCCACCATCCAGGACGCGAGCCTTACCATGATGGACTGGACCCCGCTGTGGGCAAGCTTGTTTCCCCACCTCTCACTTCTTGCAGCATTGGGAAGCCTTTAACCATGAAGTAGGTGTCACTTTGGATCAACCTTTTGGGGGAAAAGGCCCGGATCATTGTTTCCAGTGAACCAGAGACAGCCCCCTCTGCTCCAGTGTCCCAAAACAGGTGGGTTAGATATGAGATGGGTGCTGGGTTCCCCAGGACGAAAATGGCAGGGAAATGGTATTCAGCATGGTTGGAAGTGGCATTTGCCACCTGATGCCATTAGCATCCCAGTTTAAGGAAAGTGGGGCCAAAGTTCAGGGGCATTTCCATTGAGCTGTTTTGAATGTAGTCACTGCACCCGAGGGTTTCAAAATTCTTTGCAACGTCATGGAAGAAGAGGGCAAGGGGAAACCCGCGGGGCTGATTTTTGGGGACAAGAAGATCTCAAGTCATGCTTAGCAAGAAATCCTAAGAAATGAACATGTCACTTTTGGGGGAGTGCATTGCGTGGAAAAAAAACCAAACCCCTGAATTTGTCTTGATTAGAGCAAAAATTTGTTAAAAAAAAAAGAAAGACCCAAAAGAGACAAAACAAAAAAAACACACATATACGTCAATAGGAGCCGAAACTCGGGTCAGGGCAGGGCCAAAAGGGAGGTCCCTACTCAATTTTTCCCCAAATGCTGCCTTCAAAAAATCTTAAATTGTGTGAATATTTTTCTTTTTTTTTAATCTTGAAAAAAAAATCTTTTTTTTGGGATGAAGTTGTAACTGGTTAATGCCCTTTTGTGCCCCACTTATTTTCTCAATTATATTATTAAAAAATATATTTTATATAATATATATATTTAATAATATATATATATATATATATATATATAATAATTTAGAGAAGAGAGAGAGGAGAGAGAGAGAGAGAGAAAAACTCCACACACTTCCGAACAGCAGCACACACCTATAATGTTAATAAAAAGCACCTAAACATATCATCACCAGTCCTAAACTCACCCCAAATAAAATCACTAATTTTATGTTTGCACCAGAAAACCCTGCTCGCCAACATTCCCTACACACAAAAAACCACACACAACCCCCACACACAAAACACACACACAAACACACCAACACCCCACACACACACACACACAACACACACACTTGGAAAAATTCGGTGTATGACGAAATGTTCTGTAAAATAACCATAAAAGATCGGTGGTTTGGTTTACAAGAAAATTTCTAACAGCAGAAGACATGTGAGAAATATTGAAAAAAAATTTGAGTACTTTGGACGTACAAGTTCCAATGGTATACAAAAGTTCGCGGGATATAAATATCTGTTGAAAAGAAAAAAAAGAGTTTTAAAGTCAATTGTTAATAAACTTGTAAACTCCATCAGATCAAAAAGTATTTTGGGGTCTATTCCAAGGGTTTTAAAAAAAAACTCAGTCTTGACAGCTGGGTTTAACATTTTTAAAACTGGCTAGACAAGGAAGTAAGCAAAGAAAAATGTAATTGAGGATACCGTATTTAAAGTAAAAGTTTTTTTCATCGTCCAAAATCTAAAGAGGAAAGTACCTTCGCAAAAAGAAAAACTGAAAGACCCAAGGGTTTGGGCCTGAGGGATTGTTGGGAAGTGTATAAAAACCAATGAAGGGGTTTTTGGTTTTTCACAAAGTCTTTTAAAGTTTTGTTTGACAATGACTTATTTCCAGAGATGGAAAGAATCAGTTGTGTTCCATTTTTAAAAAAAAAAAATGATACTAAAAATCCAAAAACTATAGAGGCATTTCTCTTAGTAAGCAGTAGTAAATTGTTCAGCCACAATTTTTTTAATCGTAGAAAAAAAAGAGGGGTAAAAAAAAAATGTATTACGGGTTTTCAAAATGGATTTAAAAAAGGATACTAACGATAATCATATTTTACATTGTTAGCCCTAGGGCAGAAAAAAATTTTCCCTTAACCAAAATTATTTGTGGTTTTATTTATTTCGGAGAAAGCCTTTGGTTCTATAAATAAAAAATTTGTTTTGGACTATTTTATCTAAGAATGGTATAAGTGGTAAATTATATTCGTGTATTAAAGCCATGTATGAACATGTAAAATGTGGAGTTAGGTGTGGTGCCGCTCTGACCGATGTTATTAACTGCACGGCAGGGGTGAAGCAGGGGATGTATGCAGTCCAGTATTGTTTTCTCTTTTTATAAACGAACTGGCAATAGAAATAATTGATAAAGGAAGACAGGGTGCCACTATTCCTTGTAGTGCATTTGAAATGTTTATTCTGTTTCTTGAAAATGGCATTATTTTGTTGTCAGAGACTGCTATATGTCTGCAGGTTCAGTTGAATAATTTACAGTGTGCTGCTGCTTGGCACCAGTTGAAGGTTAACCTGAGGAAAAGCAACATCATTGTGTTCAGGAAAGGCAGAGTTTTGAGTGCTAGTGAGAGGTGGGTTTATGATAATAATGCAATGTCTGTTGTTAATGCGTACAAGTATTTGGGAGTATTTTTTATCACTCGCTTTAGTTTTGTCTCAGCGTGTAAGGATCTGGCTAGCAGAGGAAAAAAAAGCTTTATTTTGTGTAATTGAAAGACTGTCCACACCTAACAACTTGTCCATAAAACTGTTTTTGAAGGTATTTGACTTTCAAACACAGCCTGTTGTACAGTACGGTTCCGAGTTGTGGGGGTTGAATAAAGCTGCAATCGCCTGTGAATCTGTACATTTATTTGCTCTGAAAAGGTTTTGGGGGGTTGACACGGGCACACCTAACAACTATATGGTGAGACCAATAGATTTCCAATATACATTAACTCAGCTGTTCAATGTATATGCTATTGGCTCAGAATTTTGGAAATGGGGGAATCAAAATTACCTTTCAAAGCATATAAAATGTTATTCAAGTTAGATAGTAACGGCAAGAAAAATTGGGTGACTGATGTACGTATTTGTTTGCATGAATATGGCTTTGGTGATGTGTGGATGCATTAAGGTGTGGGAAGTGTAAAGGCATTTTAAAGAATTTTTCATCAACGGTTAGTTGACTGCAGATGGCAGAAGTGGAGTGAACATGTTCAAAATAGCTCGTGGTTTGATTTTGATAGATTATTTTGTAGTTCATGTGAGATGAAGTTGTATTTGATTTCAGATATGGACAGGCATTTGAAAATAGTGACCACAAGGTTTAGGTTCGGTATCTCAAGTTTAGCCACTCACATTTTCGATATAGGGTATATGATAAAATTTGATTATGTTCTCTCTGTAAAAGTGATAAAGATGATGAGGTACATTTAGTTCTGTGTTGTCCATTTCTTAAGGAGCTCAGAGATAAGTTTATATCATCTAAATATTTTCGACAGCCTTGCACGTTCAAATTAATTTTGTTGATGTCATCTACAAGACATAATGATATTTGGAACCTGTCTCATTTCTTTAAGAACGCCTTCAAACTGAGAGAAATGGTAACATCATAGTTCATTATTATGACTCTCATATTGTTGATTGTATGTTTGTTTTAATGTTTCTGATGATTTGGTTTTTTGTTCACTTTCCCCTTCATTAAGGGCTATGGCCTAATGAAGAAACATCTGAATCTGAATCCGAATCCACTCTCGCACATAATAAACCGCCATCATATTGATCATCATTTCTATGCTGATGATACTCAGCTTCAATGCAGCAATACCCATGAAAACTTACCTTCCTTCCTGACAAACATGGCCTACTGCCTTCTTGACATTCAAAACTGGATGACTCTCAGAACAAGTTACAGCTAAATGTCAATAAAACGGAAGCCATGCTCATAGGGACCAAACATAAACTTTCCTCCATCACAACAACTTCAATAGAATTTGGCAATACCTCAGTTCCTTTGTCCAGCTCTGAAATATTTAGGTGTGGTTCTTGACAACACACTCTTCATGAAAAAATTAATCACCCAGACCTGCTAGTCTTGCTACTATCAATTACGGCGCACAAGTGCAATTTGCAAGTATCTGCCTACTGACGCAACATCCAAACTTGGCACATCTATCATTCTTTCATGTCTGGACTATTGCAATTCTCTTCTGATTGGTTTACCAGCATCATCTATCCACTCCCCTCAACGCATACAAAACTCTGCAGCTCAACTAGTCCTTCTAAAGAAAAAACCTGAACATATCACTCCTCTTTTGTGATCTCTTGACTGGCTGCCTGTCCCACAAAGAGTAAAGTATAAGATGAAGTCAGGTCAGGGGTTTCTCCTGCTACTGGTAACCATGTAAGCCAGTACTACCTGTTCCATGTGGGGGAGCCAACCCCGACCCAAAAAACCAGTCAGGAGAGGGATGGGCTCCACTTGGCTGTACTTGCCTTAAGACTGTCTAGTTGCATGCCACTATGGCAGTTGGGAAAGGAGGGCTTGCCTACCTCAGGTATGCAAAGTCTGGACACCGGCAGAACGTTGCGGAGGAAACCCTAAATGGTTCAACGGAGAGAAAGGCGGTCACGCACTGCGCTGTGGAGCGCACAGGGCAAGTTGAGGCACTAAAGATAACTTGGACATCCACTGCATCAGGTTCCATCACCAGTCGTCTTGAGTCATTCTTGCCCCCTGGACATAGGGGGTCTCGGACAAGAGAGTGAGGTCGACGCGCGCAACTCTTCTTCACTTAAAACAAAGTAAATTCGCGCAACTCATCATCATCCATCATCAAAAGCCCTGTGGCGACAGGCAAGTGGTGAAGCGCCCGGTGTGGGTACACGGGCAGTCGTAGTTGCAACCCTGCACACAGGCGGCTCAGGCTATTAGGGTCGCTACCTACTGAATGGAGCAGCGGTAGGTTTCGGCAGCCGTCTGAGCGACTGAGCAGCCCTCTTCGGGAAATGCATGCTCACCTCCTTAGCATGAGAAGGGGCTAGAAAAGGTGCCCTAAACATTGCCTGCTCCACATCACCCGGGCCCTAGCTTACCGCGGCTGGCGGGGACCCTGCTCATGCGGTCGAAACCATAGTGAAAAAATCAAGAAAAAAGAATAGGATACAGTGTCTGAACCTTGTAGTTTGGGAATGTGCCAAACACTTCTCGACAGGAACGAGAGCCCAAGACCCCAGAGAAAAACCGCACTTATCGCAAGCGAACTCGCCAGATACAACATCGACATTGTTGCCCTTAGTGAGACCAGGCTAGCAGGCGAGGCGAACTATGCGAACGAGGCACAGGCTACACCTTCTGTTGGAGTGGACGGGGGCCTGAAGAGAGACGGAGGCTGGAGTTGGCTTTGCATAAGAACAAACGCTTGTTGGCAAGCTGGCTGGACCCCCAAAAGGAAAAAATGATAGACTTATGACGATTAGACTCCCTTATCTCATGGGAAGAATTTGCTACCCTTGTCAGTGCTTATGCTCCCACCATGACAAATCCAGAGGACATCAAGGACAAGGTTATGAAGACATGATGCTGTTATTGCCTCTGTTCCCACGCAGACAAGCTCATCATCCTTGGTGACTTCAATGCGAGAGTGGCTGTGACAGTACCGCGGGGGAAGGTGTGATTGGAAAGCATGGATTTTGGCAACTGCAACAGCAACGCCTACTGCTCCTCCAGACTTGCGTGGAGCATGACCTACTGATCCCCAAACACGACTTTCAACCTCCCTACACGTAACAGGACATCATGGATGCATCCCGCTCTAGGCACTGGCATCTTATTGACTATGTCATCACCAGGAAGAGGGACAGGCAGGATGTTCGTGTCAAAAAAGGCCATGTGTGGAGCAGAATGCTGGACAGACCACCGTCTCATCTTTCTCTAAGCTCAGTTGCGTGTCCAGCCCAGGAGAGGCCACAAGGCGTGAAAGCACCTAAAGCCTGAATGTCAACAAGATGAAGAAGACACAGTCAGCGGTCCCCTTGCTGCCGCCTTGGAGGAACGCCTAGAGCCCATTGTGCTGGATAGCCAAAACGTGGAATCAGCATGGGGAACACTCCGTGAGATCGTGTATAACACACCCTATGGAGTGCCTCGGCCCTACTTCCAGGCGCACAGGGACTGGTTTGATGAGAACTGTGAAGAGATCAACAGTATTGGAAGAAAAGCGCGGGTGCCTAAAAGCCCACCTTGTTGACCCAACATCAACAGCAAAGAAAGATGCACGAGGAACAAGCGTAGCACCATCCAGCTAAAGCTGCGTCAGATGAAAGACTCCTGGATCACCCAATAAAGAAATGAGATCCAAGGATTATGCTGACGGAATGACATGAAAACACATGATGGACTCAAAGAGATCTATGGTCCCACCACATCAAGGTCATCACACCTCCTCAGTGCAGATGGTTTTTTATCATGACAAAGACAAACTTGAGAGATGGGCTGAACATTTTGACAATGTTCTCAACCGTCCATCCACCATCAACGATGAAGCTATTAACCGCCTCCCACAAGTTCCAGTCGATGAGTGCCATACTAACCTTTGAGGAGATCCAGAAAGCAATTCGCCTGCTGTCCAGTGGTAAAGCACCTGGCACAGACTCAATCCCAGCTGAGATCTACAAAGGGGGTGGCAGAGCACTGACTGAAAAACTTTATGAGCTCTTCCAAGTCGTATGGCAGCATGAGACACTTTCCCCAAGACTTCAAAAATGCCTCCTCATACATCTATACAAGAACAAAGGAAACCGCCAGGGGCCCGTGACAACCACCGAGGAATATCCCTGCTGTCCATCACAGGGGAAGGTCCTGGCCAGAGTACTGCTGAACTGGCTCATAGTCCCCCCTTGAGCAAGACTTCTTCCAGAGAGTCAATGTGGCTTCCGGAAAGATTGCGGGGGGCTATCGACATGTGTTTTCTGCCGCAGCTCCAAGAGAAGTGTCAGGGAAAAAAACACTGACCTCTACTCTACCTTTGTTGACTGACCAAGGCCTTCGATACTGTTAGCAGAGAGGGTCTATGGAGAATCATGGCGAAGTACGGCTGCCAAAAAAAAATTCATTGCTATCGTACGTCAGTTTCATGATTGTATGCTGGCCAGAGTACAAGACAACGGAGAGGCATCTGAACCCTTCCCAGTCACCAACGGAGTGAAGCAGGGCTGTGTTCTTGCTCCCACCCTGTTCAGCCTCATGTTTTCGGCAATGCTGTCAGATGCGTTCAGTGATTCAGATGTTGGTGTCAGCATCAGGTACAGGTATGATGGATCACTCTTCAATCTCAGGAGGCCTCAAGCAAAAACCAAGGTCTCAACAGATATCAACGACTTCGTGTTTGCTGATGATTGCGCCCCCAATGCTGCTTCTGAAGCCGACATGCAAGACAGTGTTGACAAGTTCTCTGATGCTTGCGACAACTTTGGGTTGACAATCAGTACCAAGAAGACTGAGGTAATGCACCAACCAGCCCCAGGGAAGCCCTACGTTGAACCAAACATCTCAGTAAATGGACATAGACTCAAAGCAGTGGACAAATTTATCTTATTCTTGGCAGTACCCTCTCCCGCCCCAGTAACATTTTATGATGAGGTCAACACCAGACTCGCCAAAGCAAGCGCTGCCTTTGGCAGACTTTGAAAGAATGTGTGGGACAGGAGAGGCATCTCAAAAAAACCAAGATCAAGGTCTACAAAGCGTAGTGCTCACCACCTTGCTCTATGGTCAGAGTCATGGACAGTCTACCAACGCCATGCTAAAAAGCTGAACCATTTCCACACCACCCGTTTAACAAAACTGTTTGGCATCAAGTGGCAGGATAAGATCTTCGGATGAGACTATAAACCGAGGCCCCGTGTGCGAACGCAAGCAGAAATCTTTCGCACACTTTAAATCCTGTTCCACTGTTCGAAAGAGTAGGCCATTGTGTGCCAGTGGGAACAGATGACAAAATTTAAAAAACCGCATACACGCATAAATTAAAAAAAAAAATTAAATCTCATCTGAGCGCTTTGATTTGTTGCTTTACAAGATTCAGCGCTATATAAATTCCATACATTATTATTATTATCATTATTATTATGCTGGGAAGGTTTGCTCTAGTGAGCATCTCAGTGTCTGGGATCTTATAATAATAATAATAATAATAATAATAATAATAATGATAATAATAATAATACACCATCCTGATGCAGACCCAGCTTCGCTGGGCAGGCCATGTAGTTCGCATGCCAGACCATCGGCTCCCCAAGAAACTTCTGTTTGGCGAACTTCAGCATGGAAAGCGCTCCCAGGGAGGCCAGAAGAAACGCTTCAAGGACACCCCTGAAAGCCTCACTGAAAGCCTTCAACATTGAGATAAATCATGGGAGCAGCAGCAAAAGGAGAGGCCACAGTGGCGAGCAGCTGTACGCAGTGGCGCCCAAAGGCCCACGAAGCAAACAGAATTGCGACAGCTGAGCAACGCAGGCAAGACAGGAAAGATAGAGCCTCCAAGTCTCCAAAAGCAGCCACTATACCCTGTCCATACTGCTCAAGAACTTTTCAAGCGCGGATTGGCCAAATAAGTCACCTTCGCACCCTCAGAAATGGACCCTCCCAATCCCAGGATGAATAGATGGTCATCGATCCCGATGGACGAAGAAGAATAAGAAAGTATAAGATTAATACCCTCTGTTTCAAATGTCTCCACAAATCTGCACCCTCTTATCTCTGTAACTGTCTTCACCTGTACACTCTGTCCTGTTCCCTTCGTTCAGCCGCAGATACTTTGTGCTTTCGAACACCCAGATTTAAACAAACCACTGTTGGCTGTCGCTCTTTCTCTGTTTCTGGTCCATCCACATGGAACGACCTCCCTCTTCCACTTTGCCAAAAGCCTTTCATTTCATACTTTCAAATCCATCCTCAAAATGCATATATTTTCTACTTGACATCTTCCCCTGTTATCCCTTCCTACTTTTCAATAGCTACCTTCACCTCCACCACCCCACCCAAGCGTGTTGAGCTGTATGTGTGTGTGTGTATGTGTGTGTGTAAATTTGATATTTGTTTATCCTGATATTTGTGGACGGTTGCATGCGTGTGAATGATTTGAATGCAAGTGCTTCGATATGTTTACTTTACAAGATTCAGCGCCATATTAATTCCATATATTATCATTATTAAGCAGCAGAATTGAGGTGGGAATAAAACTATTTTTATATTGCAGGGTTCTAGACTTAGGCCATCTGTAGCGCTTTTGAGAAGGCAGGAGTTCAAAATATTTCAATGACGGATGTGATGTCACTGTGGATATGATGTCACTGTGGATGGATATGATGTCACTGTGGACGGATGTGATGTCACTGTGGATATGTGTCAGTGTGTTGATGTGATGTGATGTGTGTGTGTCACCAGGCCCCTGTGGTGAGCGTGCTGGCGGAGAGGTTTGGTTCTCGGAAAGTGACGATCGCAGGATCGGTGATCGCCTGTTTTGGCTTCCTGGTCAGCACCCAGGCCACCAGTATAGAGATGCTGATCGTCACCTGGGGCGTCATTGGAGGTAACGAACACTAACAGTCAACACTCATCTTTCCTTGTCTTGTTTTTAAAAATTCATTTCATCAGGTTTGTGCCACAGCTTGCAAACGTTGAAACAACACACATTGTTATAGGGTTGTTGTTTTTTTATATCTCAGCTAGAGCTCTGAGGTTTGCCAATGGTGAGATTTTGTGTGTACATATAATTATATGACTGTTTTTCCCAACATTTATGATGGTAACCATGGTCTGACTTCAGGGCTGATGTCTAAAATTGACACCAAAGTGCATAATAAATGTTTAATTCAGTTTCATCATCTGTGCCTTCAATGAAAGGTACACTCTTCCCAGAGGCAGAGCAGGATCACATGTGTGCACAAGATGTTCTGTGTGTGCGTGTCCATGGTTCCTTGGTGTACACTCTCATCTCAAGGACTTTTGGGGGAGTTGAGTCAGAACTGATGTTAACTCCAGGGGAAAGATCTCCTCAAACAGGTGTCTTGATGGTGGCTCAAACCCAGGCTGTCAGATCACAAGTTCAATGCTCTAACCACTAGGCTATCTCTCCCCCCCCCCCCCCTTCACTACCACAGATAGACATTAAATAAAGAAGTACTGAATTGCTATGAATGGAATTATGAGGTTCTAGCTAGGTGAACTCCATCCCATCCTTATTTAAAAAGTGTTCTGTATGAGTTTTCTTTTGGGGGTGGAGTGGGGTTTAGTTGGGGTTATTTTTTGTTTTTTATTTGTTAGTGAGTTGTTTTTTAGGGAAGGGGGAGGGGTCAAAACCAGGCCTAAAATTCACTATTTATCTTTTCATTACTGTCACTATGCAGAGTCTAGCGGTCAACACAGTTGATGTCCTTCTCTGGCAATCATGGATTGACATAATACAGTGACTTACTGTCATGATTGAATTCAATGACCGTTGCTCACTTGTTGCTGTCAGGGCTGTAGTTTAGTTACAAATACATGGAGATCTGAATACTTGAAGTCAGTTATTGATACTGGCATTTTCTGTTACTGATATGATTTTATCATTCTCTTTATATTACTTTGTTTAAATTGTGATTGTTTCTTTTCTCTTGTAGTAGATGTTCTTCTGTTTATGTTATGTGTCAGTTAAATAAAAAAAAACCAAAATAAAACCCAACAACGACAATGAAGTGTTGCATACTAATTCCTCTGAAGTAATTTTTTTCAGTCACATTACTTTGATAATAATATTTTTTTTAAATTTTAATTATGAAAGAAATGAAAGAAGATTTTTTTAATGACAAAAGAACCCAAACTGAAGTAGTTTTAAATCACTGAATAAAACAGGCACAAAAAAGGTTCCTATATTGTAAAATCAAATTTTTTTTAAAAGGCATTTTGTTGCAAATTTTTGGTATGAGGTGGAAAGGATGGTAGGTTAGATAGCAGATGAAATTGAAATCAGAGCAGCTTTTTTTTTTTACCTGTAGAGAAACATTTTGTGTTGTGTGTTCCCCAGCTCAGCATCCTGGGGGTCACCCTAACCCAGAACTTGCACTCTGTCTCTCTCATCCCACCTGAGAACTTCTGTCAGATTCAAATACACTGGATGAGAAAGTGTGTATGACTTTTCAAGTACCCCCACCACAAAGGCACCCATACTCCAACTTCAAAGGATTTTTTCCTCCTTTAAAATAGAGTGCAGGTTGTCTTGCTGGGAGTTGGTCATGGCTGTCCAATGCAATCTCAACAGAACATTTTACAGCATAACATAACAACGTTTGAATAATATGTAGGACTAGGCACTTAACAGACAACATGGCTAAGTAACAAAGTGCTGGCTGAGCCAGGGGAGAGAGAAGCAATGGAGGGTAAGCCTTTATCATGGGGAGTGAACAGGTCACTGAGTGCTCTCCCTTCCTCTGTGCTGGTGGGGTCAGGACTGGAGATATAAGCTGTTCATGCACTGATGGTAAAGTTACATAACAGCTACAGAAGTATGCAGGGGCAAGGAAGAAACGTGACTGATAAAAACATGTCACATGTTTTTATTTGGTCATTTCTTGCTCCACTCAGAATGAGATTAAAGACATTTGTTGGTTAACCCTTTAGTCCCCGATCCGGCCGCAGCCGACAGTAACGGAGGCTGCCGCTAGATTCCAATCCGACCGCACCGACAGTTTGGTTTCTGCCCACTTGGCAGTACTTTCCCTCACACAACAGACCCCGTGGTTTTCACATGTGTGTCTTAAATTGGGGGGGGCGATGCAGGGAGGGTGTCAGACGGTGCCAGTGATAAATTTAGACCACAACGGCGTGTAGTGGGGAGGGAAGGAGAAATAACAGCCAGCAACTGGAACCGCTTTAATGGTGCAGGGGGGCGGAAAAAATCGCGTTTTCTTTAGTAGCACACGACTCATCTGATTAGTGAGACGATAAATTGAATGTTATTGTCTTGGAAGTAGAAACATTGAACGGAATTGTTAAGTGAGTCCGATATTAAATGCTTACGAGGAAGAAGGGAAAGGGAAAAGCTGCAGTAGGAGAAGGTGAGCCAAAATAGCGTGCTACAGGGCACATTCCTGACCCGTGCTACACACACGACTGTGGAGAATTTGACCTCCTGGCCAGTCCGCGGCATGGACGCCTGAAAAACGTGATGCCTTTTGACTGTTTTCTCATTATTAACCCCACTTTTTCTTTGAAACTGCAATGGCAGAAACGAACAGATATGCCCATAATGAAAATAGCAAGAAGAAAGAAAATAGGTCTCCCGTAAGGTTCGACAGGTGAAGCAATTTGGGGACACCCCCCCCCCCCCCCCCCCCCCCCCCCACACACCACACAAAACCATAATTTGGCTTTTGTGATGTGATGTGACCCTGTGCCACCCCTACGACTACTTTTAGAGATACAAACATTAAAATTTTGTAGGGTTTCAGAAGTTTTGTGTTGTTTCGAATTTGTCACACCCGTGCTGTGACACTGGGACAGTGTGACAGTCATGTACAATATTACACTTCTGTACACTTCACAAACATGTGGAGCACACGCAGATATGAAGTCAGTATAAAGGTCACATGTTATTGAAAAATGACTTTTTCAAAAGAAAAAAAATAGTTAAAAAAAAATTTCGTCCCCTCAAACATACCCTAAAACAACAGGGGGGGCTTGGGACATTGTGTGACAATCCTTGAAGTACATTGCAC
>CM054154.1:46808674-46827483 GCA_028751875.1 Rapana venosa
TTTCCGGTGTGCCCCCTTGGTCAAACCGAAATAGATCACAGGCAGCTCCTTTGTGCCCACGTTATTCGCAGTTGACGATCGAAAGTTCGGAGGTCGATGTGGAAATGTGATTAAAAACCAAAGGGTTATGTGCGACGCTTATTTTGAAATCGGTTTTCTTGTACCTGACACCCTTTTTTGATGCTCGTATCAGTTGCGTATGTTTGTTTGACTTTTCTTCTTTCTATTATTAAAAGAGAAGGTAGTTTTCCCGACAGTACTTTGGGCTCTGAACGAGTTTTGTTTGCCCGATGGTGTAGCAGTGTCCTTTTTGGGCGCCATTTTTTTTGCAAAAATGACATTTAAGCTTCAATTTCTCGCACCCTGTCCAATTTGCTCATTTTATTTCTACTATATATTTAACTCTTACAAAACCCACACAAAAAAACAACAGTCAGATCTTTCAGAAGCATTTTAATTTTTTTTTCAAAGAGAAACCAAACCCTCTGGGTGACGACCTTTTGGCAGGAAATCATATATATTATATATATTATATATGTATATATATATATATAATAATATATATAGAGAGAGAGGGGAGAGAGAGAGAGAGAGAGAGAGAGAGGGGAGAGAAGAGAGAGAGAGAGAGAGAGAGAGAGAGAGAGAGAGAAATAAGGGGGTTTCTACAGATCTATGCTGTGAATAATACTGATATTATAATTTTTTTTAATGAAACTGTCTGAACATAAATGTATATATATATATATATACATAACATAAATTTTATAAAGATCAAAAGAAATTGAAATGAAAAGGAGTCAAATGTATTGTTTTAAAACTGTTTGAAATTTTC
The DNA here is from genome assembly GCA_028751875.1 of Rapana venosa. Classification (NCBI taxonomy): domain Eukaryota; kingdom Metazoa; phylum Mollusca; class Gastropoda; order Neogastropoda; family Muricidae; genus Rapana; species Rapana venosa. Next base: position 46,809,507 of record CM054154.1, read on the forward strand.
ATTTTAACTTCAAGCCACAAAGCATGAAATTGAAATAAATGAACAAAGACAATTAAAATCACAATCTAAATTATAAAATTATTCAGTAATTGATGATATAACTTAGAATAGATGGATAGATCTCTCTCTCCCTGTGTCAGTGTGTGACTAACTGTGAGTGTGACCCCCTTTGGCTTAACCAAGGAGGAGGAGTGTACAGGTGAAGACATTCACAGAGGTAGGAAGGTGCTGTTTTGCGGAGACATTTGGAACAGAGGGTATAGATCTTATAGTTACCAATATTGCCTTATTTGAATAGCTTCAGTTCAGTAAGTCCAAAAGTGATCATTTTGTCACCATCACCCTACACATCAACAGCCAACAACTACCCAACCCATTCCAAATGAAGCTAAGACTGCACAGGCTAACTGCACAAATACATCAGTTGTTTATGATATTACATATTACAGAACTAACAAATTATACCAATAAATATTGAACCATTATGACCAAAACAACAGTCTACACACATTCATGACACAAACACACACACATACATTCACATATCATGCACACACAAACACAACACAAACACACAACACACACAAAACACAAACAAACACACCACACACCACCCAACCAACACACACCACACACACACACACACACAAACCACAGAACCTGTAAATAATCCTATGATCTACAAGACTAAGTAGTGCTCACTAAGAATGAGAGTGAGACAGACAGACAGACACTGAGACAGATCTATGTACATCTCATGTGACCTTTATTGTTCAAGCCTGTACTGTAGTCTAAACCCTAAAGAAAATGCCATGTGCATGAACCCTCAGTGTAGTGGGAAGACAGAAGAAGAAGAGGAGAAGGTCACCTCTGACCTACAGTCTGAATTGATCAATCACTGACTCCTGACTCTGTTCTACAGAAATAACTCACCACCTGTACAAGTAACTACCATTATCTATTTTCCTGGAAATAAAGAATTTTGCCTTGCCTTACTGTTCAGTTCATCTGGCAACATTTAATCCATGCTTCACAAGAGCTACAGTCCAACTTGTCTTTTGGGAGATTTGTGTAGCTCAACTTCTGGGTGTTACTTTAACAGTGTAAGAAAAGTTCTAGAGCTCATACTCAAGTTATTCACTTATCCAGTTATTGTCTTAGTCATACTCATCTTTCATCCCCGAGAGAGTATTAACTCACTGTACTACTAGTGTACTAGTCTACTATTACAGTATTAGTTAAAAAATTTTTACTTAACTCACTGGATGATAAGACAGTACATTCTATTCATGAAATATTATTGAAAAATGAGGAGGTGGGGGAGGGAGACAGAGAACTTTCAGAAAGTCAGAGAGAGACAGAAATACTAAACACTACAGTATTAAAAGTCAAACATACATTACTGGCACTGACACAGACAAACAGAAAAGTCTGGCACAGATGGCACAAAAGTCAGACACACAAGCTTAGGAGTTAGGTGGGGGTGTCACTGGTCAGGGGGAGATCTCTGTGATTTCAAACATTTCATGGTCATGATTTATTAAATCAAACAGAGGGGAAACAGAAGGAGAGAGAATACAGACAACAACTCATTATGATTAAGTCCAAAAGTCGAAAACTCTTGTCTTCAAATATAATTTATAACCAACAAGTTCTTAGTCTTACTGGATAAGTGGATGGGTGCAGTACCACTTCACCACCAATTCATCATGATCACATGTAGATCATTTATAATATAGATCTAGGTCAGTCTCCAGAAAGGGGTCACCAGAGGGGTATCTTTTTTTCTTTTTTTTGTCCCCCAAATATGCTGATGCATAAGACTGCAAAATTAATTATTTCTCACAACTTAAGCACAAACATACATGTATTGAAAAAACACCATGAACAGTCTTCAGTCTGTCTGTCTGTCTGACATGTATGTAGAAAAACACAAAAATGTGACTGAAAAGCACTGTTCAGAGCACGCTACTTTGTAACATTGAAAAGGGTCATGAATGTATTGATAATTTAAGTACAAAATTAAAAACTACATGAACAGTAAACATAAACTTGAAACTTTACAAGTATGGTGGTTTTAATTTGAAAGGATGCTGTGTATGTCACTATGTGAGAAAATCAAATTTTATTTTTTACCTCGAGTGACATAATCAAGTGTGCCCCTGCTGACCAATATGCAAATGAGTTGTCCCCATTTCAACATACATGATAAAAGATCAAAGTATATTTGATCCAAAAAGCTATGTATTTGCTTATAAATAACTTTGTGGAATGTGGATATAAATTATTATAATGGATTGTTTTTATAATAAACCTTCAACGGGTTCCACTTTACAAGACCAAAGAATATTGGACTATTTTATTTTTGTGTGTGGGAAGAATTGAACATTCAATTTTCACTCAGCCAATCACAAGTTACCATCAAGATTTCTACAAAAGTCAGACGTGCACTGTAAATTCTACAATAACTTAAAATGACTCTCTATACTCATTTAATACAGTGCTATATTGAACTGATCCTGTGACACCATTGAATGTGGCCACTGATGTCTTACAATTATATTTTTTTAAATGTAATGTTTCACTTGCAACTTGCTATAACCAATGTTTGTAAAAAAAAAAATTGTTTAAAACCATCTTTTAAATATTTTTTCTTTATAGATATCTACAGAAACCCTGATTTGATGTTTTTTAAACTAAATACTGTCATAAAAATGTAGAAATAACAATTAAGCATAGACTTGTACATGTATGGCTGTATGGGATCCATGTTACCATCAGGGAGTGTGAGGGTTGACCTCTTTGACCCCCCCACTACACCAAGGCACACAAAGTTCTTGCTCTAAACATCATAAATGTCATCAGCTAAGTAGTTATACATATTGCTGGAAGTGATTTTCTACAAAACTGAACAGTTTTATTTTTGACCTCCTCTGTCACACTTTTGACCCCCCTTTCCAGAGATTGACCCATCTGTGGTGATGTTCAAAGTCAAAGTTATCAGTTATTAATTATCATTAACATCAATAATCAATGACCATTTTTTTAACATCAATAATGACTAATTAGTAATATATATATATATATAAGGTAAAGGTAAAGGAGTCCCATAACCTATAAGGTCGTAGGGGAGCGAGGCGTCAGAGACCTCACTTCTCTAGGGGCCAGCATATTGAGGGCGGCGCCCATCTCCTCTCCCTCGCTGCTTTACCTTCCCTGACCCTAAGGCTAAAGAGGGCAGGTACCCATTGGTGAATTGGGGGAACTGTACTGAAGCCAAGGCGCGCAAACGGTCACCCATCCAACTGGTAACCACGCTCGACGCTGCTTAACTTGGCTGGGGGAAAGCGAGTGCTCTGACCACTGAGCTATCCCGTCCCCATAATATATATATATATTATATATACACACCTATTCATTGTAACTGGCTGCATGTGAAAGACTGGGATGAATGAAAGCGCTTTGATTTGGTTTTTGCAAGATATAGCGCTTTATAAATTCCATGTATTATTTATCATCATCATCATCATCATCATCATCATCATCATCATCATCATAATTGTAGCACAACCACAGGCAGGTACTGCTAGCAGTGGCTGAGAGAGGCTGACTCAGTCAGTGACTGTGTATTGACACTGTATGACATGCACTCAGTGTCAGTGTACTAGCACCAGTACTATCACCTGCCACAATCCTTGGTCATCATGCCATCCAGGAATGCCTATGATGATACAGACTATGCTATACATGAATAGCGAGTGAGTACAAAGTTGTGTGAACACTTCAGAAAGCATGAGATTGAGAGGATGGGAGTAGGATGACAAGCTAACCATAAATAATAGTACTAATACATTATAAAAGCAGTAAGGCTTGATGCAATACTATTTTCTTATACTAATGAGATAGCTTACCTGATAGTTGTACACTAGTTACAGAACTTTACAGAGCTAGCTACACACACACACACACAACACACACACACACACACACACAGTACAGACTCTGTGTGTGTGTGTGTGTGTGTGTGGGTGTGTGGTGTGTGTTGGTGTGTGTGTGGTGTGTGTCTTCTCTCTCTCTCTCATCCTATCTCTCTCTCTACTCTCTCTCTCTCTCTCACGTGTACAAACTGAAACTCAGTGACTCACACAAATACACATAATAATAATAATAATAATAAATGGAACTTATATAGCGCTATATCTTGCAAAGACAAATCAAAGCGCATGCATTCAACCAAATCAGGTAATCTTACACAGTCATGCAATCAATGATAAATAATCAATAGTTTAAACAAACAGATATTTACAAACATGGTGCGCTGCAGACAAAATCTATGAAATAAAATTTCAATACTACAATAGTCAGACTCAAATGACACATGACACATGTAAGTTATAATTCAACAAACAACATACTAAAATATCACATTATCAGCATCATGAATGCAGTTCATGAGTTCATGAAGTGATAATCACCTGACATCAGCACTGGCATGTGGAAAATGTTGCAGTTTACCACCTCCACCAGTTTAGCAAAATAAATTCCTTCTGACTCTAGCGCCTGGGGTTTATCACAGTTCTTGATTAAACAATTGACGCTGGGGGCAACAGCAAAGTGAGAGGCTGTATGACCAGTGGCTTTCCCACTCATGGAATTCCACTTTACAGCTTAGTCTTTAGTGATCAACTATGACTCTCTGACTAGGAGGCTTGACTTGCACAGTCCTTATGTGCTGCAGCCCTGGGGGCTGGTTGGCCTTTGGAGAGCATCTCCAACGCTGACTGTCCTTATGCCCACTTGGCCGAGAGAGTGGGAATGTACTGTGGGCAAGGCATCTCCACTATAATGAAATTTCTGCCCAATTTCCGAAACAGCAGCTGCCTCCTCTGCTGTTTTGGAAGTCATCGTCAAAAACGACGGACTAACATACATACATGTAAATAATATATAAATAATTAAATATATGTATATTACACTCACTGAAAATAATAATAATGATAATAATAATAAATGGAATTTGAATAGTGCTATATCTTGTAAAAACAAATCAAAGCACTCTCATTCAACACACCCCTACACATGCAACCAACAATGATTAATTAATAATACTTAAACAAATTCAAATGTACACAAATACACACACATTAGTATAGATTATCTAAATATTATATAATACTGAGCTGAATAAGCTGAGAACAAGAAAAAGAGCCGCAGATTTAAACGGGGAAAAACTCACAACCCAACAAACGATTACACGAGGAGAACACCCAGGCAGGTGAAAAAGGAAGTTATCAATTTATCCTCAGTCCCAATGTCTCAAGACCAGGAACAAGTCCTGTCTCGGGGTCCCCAGTTCTGCCCTACCCCGCTTTCCTTCAGTGAACTGCAGTAAAAGGAAGACGTGGCAGAGGGGTGCAGACGACTGCGTCCCATAGGAAATGTTTTTAGACTCAGAAGATGAAGGTAAACTGTCCCCTCTCCTTGGGTTTTACAAAAAAAACGTTTTACTCGCCTCCAAGTGGAAGAGATTTGTCTCTGGATGCATACTGCAATACCATCCAAACCCTACCAACAACTTTGTCAACAACAGAAAGCTCAGAGATAACCTCTCCACCTCAGAAAGAAGAGCTCTCCACGAACTGAAAGATCTGGTGCAGGACAGAAAGATACGGATCTCCAAGGCAGACAAAGGAGGCGCTGTTGTTGTTCAAGACGTTGACAGAGCTCTACATCAGGGAGAGCCAGCGGTTACTAAATAACCCTGAACACTATGAACAAGTGAGGAAAGACCCCACACCGCAAATCACCACTGCCACCAACAACATTGTGGACAAACTTCAAGAAAAGGAAATACATTGATGAAACAACACATAGATGGGCTCGACTTGACCCGGGGCAACGTAGACCCATGTGTTTTATCCATTCCCAAAGTCCACAAAGGGCTTTTTAGACCCTCCTGGACGTCCCATCGTGTCTGGGGTAAATGGCCCAAACCGAAACGCTGTCCTAACTACCGTAAAATCCTAGCAAACGCCCCCACCCCCCCCCCCCCCCCCCTCGTGCACTGATTTAGGGCAAAATTGGGGGGTGGGCGTTGCTAGGGATGGCCCCTTTGCAGAAAGTAATTTTGTGCTCAACCATGTAATTAAAGTGAAAACAAACCTGAAAGCATGTAAGTTAGGTCGTGTGAGTATTAGTGAAGGAAAAAAGAAAAAAAAGCGACTTTGAGGCAAAAAAGGGCCCAAACCCGAGGCAATCATGAGAGAGAGAGACAATGACAATGACAAATTCCTTGAGAGAGAGAGAGAAAAGAGAGAGAGAGAGAGAGAGGGGGAGAGAGAGAGAGAGAGAGGAGAGAGAGAGAAAAGAGAGAGAAGAGAGAGGAAACTGGCTCTTGTGAAAACAACCGAGCATGATTTCTGTCATTCATATTTATAAAGTAAAAAGAAATCGCCAGACCTTTGCAAGGACAAACAATAAGAACACAATTCCGGGAAAAAGAAACTTGGTCAAATGTCAAAAATGTCAACACCAATGAAGTCCTTTCTTTCTGTACGGGGAAAAAATTAACGATCGTCTTTGAAAAACGTCAACTGAACTTGGATTTTGTCTTCAAAAGGCCCAATCTTTCGGAAAAAGAAAAACCCACAAACAGAAAAAAAAGGAAACAAAACTCGAAAAACCGAACAGCCACTCATTAACACATGAAATCATCTTGCTAATGCCTAGCTGAGGTAAACAGGTTCAGTCTTAGTACCGGTACTTATTCCAGTCCCCCAAAATCTGCATCGGCGTCGCTCTCATCCAGGGTTTTCGTCTGGGTCGTCCTCACTCTCTGACTCTTGTGGACCAGGTGCATTGCCATCAACACAAGGCAGGACACGCTGATCTCGTCCCGGAAACCATTCCAGCACTTCGTGTCCTCAGATCCCTCCATGGCGTTGGATATGGGGCACCCCAGGAACGATTTAACGATCGTTTCGGGTCGAATGTTGTCCACGCCTGTGACCCAGTTGATGACGTCTTGTCTGGTGGGCCCGCCCGAGGTTGCAAACAGCAGTTGGTGGGCCCGGGTTCCCTCATTTCCCCTCCCCCCCAGCAATCTCTGATGGATCCTTAAAAGGCTTTGGGAAGAGCCACATCCACTGGCTGTGCCAAGGGTGGGAGCCTGAGGAATGAACATGGTGTTCCCCTTGCTGCGTTGGAGTGCGTCCCTGACTTCTTGAGTCCTATGGGCACTGTAACAGTCCAGAAGCAGGAGGCGGCGCTCGTCGGATGGCCCAAGGACACGCTGAATCCAGGCAATGATGGTGTCTCTGGTCATCCAGCCATGGCTGTCGCACATACACGAACAGGGCTGGCACTCTCACTGCAAAAAAAACCCGGGGGGGATGTTTCCCATTTTCTCTTCGCAGGATCACAAAAGCTGGCAATTTGGTTCCATCCGCTGCCGCCGTAAGTGCCACCGTGAAGCCTCATTTTTCAGCCTTGCGCCTTGATTCTAACTTGTTTTTGGGACCTTTCTTTTTGTTGGTACGGGCTGGCATTATGTCAAACCGGACCATCGTCTGATCCCTGTTCATGATGTTGGACGAGGATAACCATCGCGATGACGTAGTCGCAGAACGTTCCGTCGGAACTGTAGAAGTTGATCCTCAAAATCTGCAGGGACCTTTTGGCTTGAGCTGGTTCCCTGTCTACAAGACACCAAGTGGCGCTGTTTCCAACGAATTTACCACATATCTAATGCCAAGAAAAGGTAAAGGGGAAAAAGATGACTGCACAAATCTTAGTGAAAGTGAGCCTAGTCTTTGAAAAAAGCAGGGTGGGCGTTTGCTGGGTAGTTACCCCTGTGCACAACTTTTGGCCCTAAGTGGGGGGTGGGCGTTTGCTAGATGGTGGGCTTATGCTAGGGATTTTACGGTAGTGGACTCCTGGCTGCAACCCTATGTAGTCTCTCTTCCCAGCTACGTGAAGGATTCCACAGATGTCCTAAACAAAATATTGGACTGGAACACAAGACTTGGACCCTTCAAAGAAAGTGTCATGCTTGTAACAATTGATGTTGTCAACCTGTAGGGCCCCATTCCTCATCAGGACAGACAGACGCTACCCGCTTCTTCATGGACTCCCATCCAAAGGATAGTGTCCCCTGTCAGTACCGTACTGGAGATTGTACAGCACATTTTACACAGCAACTACTTCACTTTTGAAGGCCAAGTCTACCGGCAGAAAACAGGCATGCCATGGGCACACCTATGGCACCCACAGTGGCCACCTGTTCATGGCTTCCTCAAAAAGTCACTACGGGAAAAAAGCCCTGTAGCAGTAGAAGAAAACTGTGGAGACGCTTTTTTGACAACATACTGGGTAGTGGATGGGGACGAGGAACAACTGAACAGTTCAGTGAGTTCATCAACTCATTCCACCCGCAATAAAGTTCACAGTCCCCGTTCTAAAACAGAAATGCCCCACTGGGCTTTCTCTCAGAATGGAAGTGGCTAATCACCACCGACTCTTCTCTAAAGCAACAGATCCCACAACTACTTCCATTCAATCATGTCATCCCCCTCATTGTGTGAACAACATCCCCGTGGACAGTTCTTGCGAGTACGCCGTTGTGTTCTACAGAGCAAGACTTCGAAACGCCACAGTATGGAGATGTGCCATGCCTTCCAGGATCGTGGCTACCCTGACACCATCACATGGCCGCAAAATTTCGCGGGCAAAAGCCACTCCACGCCAGGCTACCCTCACTTACACCAAAAAACCCATCAACAGCAGAGTTCCTGTAGTCATCACCCATAACCCACGGAACCTCCCATCCAAAAATGGTTACAGGACAATCTGCCTACCCTGCATTTGCAGTGCCAGAATGAAAAAGGGCAGTTCCGAAGCCCCCTGGGGTGGGGGAGAGAAAATGCAGGAGTCTAGGGAACATGCTCATGCCATCTGTCCTGCCTCCTACAAACGCAACCCCTGGAAAGTCGTGGATGTTTCTGCTGCACCAAAAAATGTGCCACCTCAGGGACCACTACTAGAGGGCCGTCTCTTCACCATTTCACTACTGGGAGAGATTCACCATCAGAGACGCCTTCTCTTGCAGCAGCAAAAACATCATTATCTGCTCACTGCAACCTCTGTGGACTCCAGTACGTTGGCAAAACCCAAAAACGCCTGAAAACCAGGCTGTACCTTCACCGCAGTGACATCACCAGAAACACCGCAAAAGAGTGACCAACACTTCAATCAGGCGGGACACTCTTCAGCAACGTAAAGTGCCAGTGATTGAACAGGGAAACGGGCGACCCACGAGGCCAGACTCCGCCGAGAACGTTTCTGGAGACACAAGTGCAGACTGACGCCCCTGAAGGCCCCAACACACGTGACAGTTGAGCTTGCCACCTGACCCACATTCCACTACCCTGGCAACTTGCTTTGAACAATCCCCAAAAATACCTAACTTTACTTGTGTGTGTGTGTGTGGTGTGTGTGTGTATGTGGGGTGCGCGCGCGCATGTGTTTATTGTTTAATTACTATTTAGTTATTTTTGCTTCGAGGATGATGGAATAGGGAATAGGCACTCGTTTAATTCATTTGCACTGGCGCACAATTGCCTACTCTTCCGAAAGGTGGAACGGGTTTTTTGGGATTGGGCCGGATGTCTCGGGTGCTCCCACACGGGACTTCGCTTATGTCTCCTGAAAGGATGGGGTTTTGTATGTGTATGTGCATATGCGTGTATATATTGTGCATGCGTGCGTGGGTGGCCAAGTGTGTGTGTTTGTGTGTGTAGTTGTGTGTGTGAACATAACTTAATTTATATGACCTAATTGTCCCAGGTAAAATCCCCCCCCCCCCCCCCCCCTATCTCTCTCTCTCTCTAACATCGATCTCAGTATGGTGTTCAATTTAAAATGTCATACGAAAAATTCACAATGATGTAAAATTGAGATTGACGTCATTCCATCACGTCATAATAAAACCCCCCTGAGGGAAGGGGAAAGCCAAAATATTGGGAACATTTATTATGCGGTTGTCACAAAAAACATGTAATGATGTATGCACCAAAACACACACATGACTTTCTCACTAGACTGTGGTCTTGACCTCAAGGGTGTTTTGTTAATTATTAGTAGGTTTGTTTACAATGCGTTACCCGAAACACTCTTGCTTATATATATCACCAAAAACAATACCCAAAATCTATGTATATCTTTTAAATTTTAATATATTATATTTTATATATATATAATTAAATGCCACAATCAATGGGATCATATTATTACTAAATTTTTTATTTAGTTTCTGAAGTCAAAATGTGCTTTTTTCCCAAATCAATGGTGGGCACTATAGTCACTTCCGGGCAAGATGCGACTAAAGACGTAAGCGAAATTTTTTTGTGAACACAGAGATCTGGTGAATGGGGTGTTTGTATGAAATGTCACGAAAAAAGAAGGGATTGACCGAAATACACGCTGGATAAGGGAGAAACGGTTGGAATTTCCGATTGGAAGAGGCGAGTACATCTTTTGGGACCGGGGAGCGCCACAAAAGTATGACAGTTAGAAAAAGCTTTGAAGCAATAAAAGCAATGGGATTTGATGTCCCCCAGTTTTTAGGTTATAGTGGATGAAAAGACAAAAAATGAAGAAGATGTGTGATGAATGCAGAGTATGAAGAATGGCAGAACAAAAACAAAACAGAAAACAGTACTGATGAAAATGAACAGACAGTTTGAAACATTTAAAGGAAAAACCCTTAAAGTGCAGTGAGTGTAAACGGGAAGATCCATTGGCCCTGTCCCCACCCCTAATCCCCCGCTTTTTTTCCCCAGTCACAAAAAAATTTACACATCCCGATCCGAAGCAAAATTTGGATCTGAAAAGTATAGAAAAAAGATAGAAGGCCCTGAAAAATGAGCAAATCAAGAAATGACGAACCATCAAAAAAAAGTCATGCAAAAAAGATGAAAAAAAGATTTAGAACCCAAAGTCACAGAACTTAAGGAAGGGTTTGTAAACAAAAAAGGGCAGGAGAAAATTAGCAGAGACTGTACCATCTTTAATAAATTGAAAGAAAAATACAGACCATGGTACTACTAAACCTCAAAACATAAGCGGCAGTTGTGAAAAAGATTACGCAAACCATAGAAAACAGGAACCGAAAAAAAAAGAAGTCAAAAAAAAAACGAAGAATTCAAGAAACTATCAAAAAAAAATCAAAACAAGACGGCACAAAAAAGATTGCAAATAAGGGAAACCCCAGAAACCCTTGTGGGAAAGTTCCCGTGACTTTCCAAAAAACAGCCCCCCCTCTAAGATATTCATGACAAACAAAACAAAAAATGGGAATTTGTCAAGATGACGAGGGCCCCTGGCCAAGTACTGAAGAAGAAGAAATCGATGAAAAAAATGTCAATGAAAACATGCTTAGGCAGTCTTCCTATGTTCTGATGTTACATGACTCTGTTTTGGGATGGTTTGACGCTGAGCGTTAGGAACCCATACGACTTCCATCAAGAAGAAAAATTATTACACAATAAATGACTGTAAAAAAGAATAGAAAAAATAAATCGACCCTAAAGTTTTAATTCACGGGTTTGAACCTTAAAAAAGGAAACAGCAGAAACAAAGTCAAAAAAATACACAGGGGTCAAAAAAATCATGAGAATTCAAAACCAAATGTTATCACCCACCTTTCAAAACCCCGAAAAAAATTTAAGCTAAAAGAAAAATATTCAACCTTTTTTGTGTTGGTGTTTTTCCCAAACTTGAAAATATCTCTTTACGCCCAACCCAAACCCCCAAAACGTCCCTTTTCCGGGAAAAACCACCCTCCTCCACGAGGTTGGAATTTTATTGGCAGGCACATGGGTCGACCCCTACACGGGGTGTGGACACAAAAAACAAAACCACGCCAAAATTCGGAAAGAAATTTGAAATACGAAAGGAAAAATTGATGGCAACTGAAAGAAAAGGACGTACCGAAAGAAAAAGCCCAAATACTTCAAATAAATTCAAATGAGCAATGCAAAGATACTGGAAAAACAATCGCAAATGACAAAAAGAATTGGATGGCCCAATACCAAGGGAACAAAAAAGAACTCAAAAAAATGTGTGATGACCTTTCACAGAAGGAAAGAAATGCGAACTCAAAGTCATGTTGGGGGAAACCGACAATGGAGAAGGCACACAGAGGGAAACAGAAGACATGGGAAAACCAACATCACCCCCGTGGACTGACATGGGGCATCAGGGGCTAAAAACAACGTCAACAAAAAGGAACCAACAAGGATGGGGGGTGAAGGGAAGGTGGTGTAAAGGGATGGCGACAAAGAGGGCACTACAACACTGCGGGAAGTACGCCATGCACAAAAGGAGGAAGATGAACGACGTGGAGCCCAAAAAGGTTATACTCGTAGAGGGAAAAAAAACTAAAAACCATATCAAACCATATGGGAAATCAAATGAATGTGAAATCAAGAGGACATAAGATTTAAATAACATAACTTTATCAGTACATATAAAAAAAATTTAGGAAAAGCAATAGAGGAAAACTCCCCCCCCCCCCCCCCCCCCCCCCCCCAATTTTCCCCTTCCCAAATAAATCATGCACTGCCCTATGTCGAACTTACACACACATAGGAAACCCTCCCACATCAATCACATAATTTACACGCGCGCATGGCACTCACATAACAAAGCGCACGCACATGCATGCCCCCGCTTTTAAAACCACACACACATACTTGGCACCAGTAAAAAATAAAAAAAAAAGTGATGCGATGCATTACGTCATTTCAAAAAAAAAAAAAAAAAAATCTTTTTTTTTCAATTGTTGATCAAAAGTACTTCCCCCTTGCACTTTCGTGGAAATAGACTACATATTGATAGAAAAACATGTAAAAGAGGGGTGAAATATAGAAAGTAGGGGTTACACACCACACCCCAACGCACAACCCACAACACACAACACAAAACACAGTCTCTTTACAATGTATAACCAAAAAAAAGTCGCCCCATTTAAAGTTTTTTGAACACATTTTTATCATTTAATATATCTATCAATTTGTTTTTTCGGATAAAAAGGTAGGTTTTTCAAGTTCTTAAATTAAATAGTTAAAATATAAACACTTTAAAGGTAAAATTGATTCTTGTTATGAAAATTTTAATGGTTTATAATTTTTTGCGTTGTTGTTTTCCCTATGTAGCAGTTAAAAAATGATAAAATGGAAAGCATTTCTTAGTTAGAGATTTTTTATAACGGAAAAAGAAACAATACAATTATTACAATGATTGCACATTTTTTGTTTCCCACATTGAAAAGATCTCTGTGTCACAATGTTTTTAAAAATGAGTAAAACTGAGAATTTTATCGTGGAATATATTAAAGTATTAGGGAAAAGTGGATGGAATTAATGTAAACAAACAAATGAGTACACAAAAAAGACATGTTGATATTATACGAGTAAAATTTTAAAGAAACAATTTAGAAAAAAAAAATTGAGAGATGTAACCTACCGGGAATAGGTCATTGCACTACTGCAGACCAAAAAAAAATGATCTGTATGCTTCGGGAGTATTTCGTTTTCTTTTGGGAAAGATTATCAAAAAAGTATAAAATTTTTACCAAAATATTCGGGATATTTGTGGATGCAAATGTACGGGAAAAATCTCCAAGTTTTCCGAACAAATTTTTTTATAGGGTGCATATTTCCACCCGAATTTTTTTTTTTGGGAAAAGTTCATACAAGAAAATATGGGAAAAATTTTGAAAAAGGGAATAGAAATTTTGTCTGAAAGAGGTCAGATAATATGTGCGGAGTTAAAAACGCATAGGAAACTGATGATTTATAGAAATAGACCAGAAACCCCGCTATCAATTTATTGAAGAAAAAAGAATATGCCCCTGTTATCAAAGGTGTCAATGGATAGAATTTTAAAAAAATTTGGAAGACTTTTTTGTTAATTTTTGTACAGACAAACAATTATTATATTAAATGGCCCAACATTAGGAGATTTACGGGGTGATTTTCATCTTTCAACCCCAAGGTTTTGTTGTGGATTTTTCATTTTTTTCAAAATCTTTTTTTAAAGAGGTGAAAAAATAGAAAATTAGAGATTTAATGGATACTTGTCATTGTCCACTAGATTTAGATATAGATATCCGATATAGACAAAAAAAGTTTGCAGAGGTTTAAAAAAAAAAAAAAAAATAGTAAGGAAACCAAACAGAGTTTATTACTAAAGATTTTACCAAACAAAAAGTTTTTTTATGGGATACAAATTCCAAAGGCAATTTGAAAAAAGGGACTTCATACCAGAATAAATCCCAAACACAAATAAAAAATGAAACAAATACAGTATTAAAAAAAATAAAACAAAGTTACAAAGCCCCTGATTCCACAAAGTAGTAAATGAATTCCCGACAAAATGTTATATTTTTTCAAAGTGGGACAATTAAGCTTGGCCCCGAAAGTCAAAAAGGTAAAAGTTAAACACAATATAAAAAAAGGTTGATTCGGAATGTAATAAAAAAAAGAAATAAAGTTTTTTACTAAGCAATAAATAGAACCCCCTAAAACCTGAAATTCGAGAAAAATTTTTATGAAAAGAAAAAAAATATATTTTCTTTAATAAAAAAAAAAAAAGAAACTCAAAAAATTTATGGTATCACAGTACATGAGCCATTTACGAAGACCGGTTATTTTGGAAAAATTTACAAAAATTTTAAAGAAGCGAAAATGATGATTAAAACATAAATATATTAGTAGAGTAAATGGCTGAACATTAAAAACATTATTGGGAAAGAACGCAAATGATCGCCACAAAAAGAAGTACTAACGGTTTTTAATGACTTTTAAAATATCTAATAACCCACTGCTAGTAAGCAAATTTAAATGGGAAATTACAAAACAATCAAAAAGCGAAAAATAACAAATCGCCCCGGGAAAAGATGGAATCAAAACGAAATGTCAAATCAGTTTTTTTATGTTATAGAGATAAAAGGGAATTTTTCAATTTTTATTTTGAAACGGGTTTTATCCCCGGATAAAGTAGGAGTGAATGTCCCAATAATAAGAACGGAGATATACAACCCAAAAATACAAAAGAAAAAACGTTGACAAACACTATTGGAAACTTTTTTGTCAAATCGAACCATAGAATTTCGAATATTTGAAAAATAAAAATAGTTTGTTTGAAACAAGCTGGTTTAGGAAAAATGAGAACAAGGACCCTATCTTCACTTAACAATTTAATAGTGTTACTGAAAGTAAAAAAAAAAGATTTTATTGTTGCTTTTAGATTTTTCGAAAAACGTTTGATAATGGGGGCACGAGGGTCTTCTTATTTAAGTTAAACGAAATAGGGAAAAACGGCAAAATTTTAAAGTATTAAAAACGGTATTCCCAACAACAATATTTACAAAAATACGAGGCAAACACACAGATGAATCATAGCGAAAAGGGGGACATCAGGGAAATATTAAATTTAATTTTTTTAAAGTAATGTCAATGTTATGTTCAATATAGATGAAAAGATTGAATATAACCCCAAAAACGAAAACCTTGTTTATTATGTGATGACCTGGGATTGTATCAAAAACCAAAAAAGGTCTTAAAAATAAAAAGAAAAAAACCCCAAAAATTTTAAAAAAAAAACAAAACAAAAAAAAAAGAAAAAAAAAAAAAAAAAATTTAAGAAAAAAAAAAAAAAAAAAAAAAAAAATTTAAAAAAAAAAAAAAAAAAAAAAAAAAAAAAATTTCAAAAGGGGAATTTGGAAAATTTAAAAACAAATTAAACTTTAGATCATTTAACCCTTTTTAAATTGGGAGGGTTTGGTTTTTTTTTTTTAGGGGTCGTTTTTTTTTGAAAAAATTTTAAGGCAGTTATCCAAAAAGTTTTTTAGGAATTTTATGGAAAATTTTTAAAACAAATAAGGAGTCCCCCTAAAAAAAAGTTTGTTCCCCTTTTTTGGGGGAAATTAGGGGAAATTTTATGATTAAAAAATTTACCTTTTTAAAACCCTTTTTTTGGATTCATTTTTACAAAATTTAAAAACAGACTTTTGTTGAATAGTTTTACGATTATTTGTTTTAAAAAACAACGATAAATGGTAAAAACCGTAAAAAAATTCTGTACAAATTTATT
This sequence comes from Rapana venosa, assembly GCA_028751875.1. Lineage (NCBI taxonomy): Eukaryota > Metazoa > Mollusca > Gastropoda > Neogastropoda > Muricidae > Rapana > Rapana venosa. The sequence continues at coordinate 46,825,662 of CM054154.1, forward strand.
CAAAACATGTCTGGAAAAACCAAAGACCTTTAAGTTCATCGGTTTTAGTTTGTGTTAGAAAAAAACTTGAGGGCTGTATAAAAAAATTTTGGATTACCCAAAAAAAGGTTTTCAAAAAATAAAAATTTTATGATTTTTTTTCCAAAGAAACGATTGGAAAACCTACTTTGTAAACATGAAAACAAAATTTAAAAAAGAATATTGTAAAATTTTGCACAAGCGTCACAATTTAAAGATGAGAAAGGGAGACACCAAAATATTCGAGAACAGAAAAAGTAGACACGTACAAATTTAAGATAATTTCATTTATTGTGAATGCATTTTATATGTGAACTCAGAATAATTTGTTATTAAAAAACAAAAAGAGGACAAAGAAAGCAAAACTGTGTACAAAATTTGTGCATATCCTTTATATTATCAAGCGATAAATAGATTGTGTAGAGGTTTTGAAAAAAAAGAGAAAAAGAAAAAGATTAAACATGTTTTTTTTTGTACTCACTTTTTAGCCAAAAAAGTAATTTAGTTTTATGTTTTTTGTTGTGTTTAAATAAGTCTACTGATTAAATGGGAAAAAAAATATTCTGAATCTGAATCTGAAATTTGAAACTGAATCTGTAAAAATAAAAATTAAAACCATTGGGAATTTTGAGTCGCTCTGAGCTTAGTAGAAATGAAAAAAAATTAGTGAAGTTTTTTTTAAAAAAAAAAGTCAGTCAGTATGATACAATACTGCAAAAATACTGAAATAGTTAAAAAAAAAAAACAGGCCTACAAGTTGAGCCCCTTGGGATTTTTTCCTGGTTACATCGCTAACTACGCACTCAGCAAGTGCAAAAAGTGCAGGATGAACGAGTCGTGACCCCCATAAAAAAGGCCTGTGCTTAAAGTGCTTTACTTTTTATTGAATTGAACCCAGGCGATGGGTTTATTGTATTTTATATATATAGTAATTTTAAGTTCTGAGTATCCCGAACATTGAATGTGCCTATCTTACAGTTAAGTAAGTGGGTTTAAAAACATCCCACTTTATAATATAAAATTTAAATGTAGAATCTCACCCTCATAGGGTTTTTTGGGAAACCCCTTGTTGTTTTCCCAAAAATTTTTTTTTTTTTAAATTTTGTTCCTCAGCTGGAAATCAATCAGCTATAGAAACTTTGCACAATGAATCATTTTTTAGCTTTTATCCGTTTTCTAGATCAAGATTAAAACAGAACAAAAAAGAAATAAGCCGGGGCAAAATCAACAAGGAGTATCCCCAAAAAGCACTGTATACAAATTATCACAACTATGGGGAACGTAAAAATAAACAGTATAGGGGCTATCAAAATATTTTATTCACAGTAAGTTGGGGGGCATTTTCAAAGTGTAAATTAATTATTTGACATTAAATTTTGTGTGTGTGTGTTGAGAGAGGAAAAAGAGAAGGTGTTGTTTTGTTTCGTTTTATGTCTTTCACTCAGTGATATTGCAAAGAGTGTGGGTTTTGTGGTGTACACATGTGTGTGAGTTTGTGACGTAAAGGGAAAATTTACTGTATGTTATGTAATACATGCTGTGTTGGTACTACTACATCAGTACATGTGGTGTGTGTGTTCACGTGTGTGGGTGTAAATGTGTGTATGTGTGTGTAACGTGTAAATGTGTGGAGTCAGGGATGTACATGTTGTAATGTATCTGTGTTGTAAACATGTGTGGTATTTTGTACACAAAAGTAAGTATCTTTAAATGTGTCACGGGGTTGGGTGTGTGTGTTAGTGTGAAGTAGTGTGTTGGCGCGTGCATGTGTGTGGGTTGTCGTGGTGTGGTGTTCTATGTTGTG
>CM054154.1:46827983-46902983 GCA_028751875.1 Rapana venosa
TTTTTTTTTTTTTGGGTTTAAAAATTGTACCTTTTTTTCAAAAATAATTCAATTTCTAGCTAAATTGTAACTTTGTTGGTTTTTCTTAGTTAAGGGGTTTCCCCTTTTTGTTTTTTGTTTTTTTTTGTTGGCCTTTTTGTGTTTTTTTTTCAAAAACAACTGTTTTTTTTTGGAAAATTTTTTTGTTTTATTTTTTTTTTTCTTAAATTTTTATTGAAATCCTAAAAAATGGGGATTCATTTTGGACTGGTTTTTTTGCAAAAAAGTTGCCTTTTGCTTTCAGATTGTGTTTCCCCGTTCTTGGTATTTTAAAGCAAGGGGGTTTGGAAAGACTGTTTTTGAAAAACAGCCACATTTTTTGTCAGCTCATTCTGGATGCTGGCTTCCAGGGTTGCAGTGTCTTTGACAAAGTTGAAAGAAAATGTACAACTCCTCAGGTACACCCCATGGGGGACATTTCTGCCCAAAGCCGTTCTTTTAAGGAAGTGTGTTTTTTTAAAGGGTTTTTGTGTGAAATTTTTCCCCCCCCCCCCCTTTGAAAAACCCCCCCTTCATGGGTTTTAAAAACTTTATTGTTTTTGAAACGGGTAAAAGGAAAAAAAAATATGTAAATTGGTGGAGCAATGACAGGTTTTCGTGGAAGGGCAGCCTTTGTACCAACGGGGGGGGGAAAAAAATTAAAAATAAGAATTAAAGATGGCTTTCTCCCCCTCAGGAAAAATGATAAAAAGACGGATTAAAAATTTTGCTTTGTGGGATTTTCCCTTCATGTGAAGTTTCATATTAGCAGGTGAGTGACTTTTGCTGATTCAAGGATTTGGTTCTTGCGCTTCTGCTCCCCGTGTCCTCTCCTGGCTCAAAAATTTACACCCGCCCAGCTCTTGCACAGAGGTTCACAGTTTAGTGAGGGAGCACTGAGTGCCCAGTCCTGGTTTAAAACCTGTCCCTTTTCCCCTTTACCACCCGTAATTGGGCATTAGTCAAGCTGGTTCTCGAATGTTATCAAAAAAAATTTTAAAATGCAAAGTGATTTTCATTAAATAGGGTTATTCATTGTTGTTTTTGGAAAAAATGAGTTAAAATGATTCATGTTCCTTTTCTAAGCATGTCTTCAACAAAAAATTAAGCATTTTTTCTTTAATGTTCATCCCATATTTGCCAAAATTTGGCCATTTGGCGGCCATTTAATCTGAAAGCTATGTATAATTATGGGGAAAAATCGAAAAGTGTTTTTTTGTTTGCTCCCAACCAATTTCCCCAGAAAATTCCAATAATTTCTAACAGGTTCAAAAGTTATGAATGAAAATGGAGGATTTATCTCCCTTTGCCCCTGTCGGCACATGTTGTGGTTGTTTTGAATGCTGGTGTGTGTGTTTTTTGCTTCCTTTCCGAATTTTTACTCTTCTTGTTCGGTTTTCCCCCCCGAGTTATTTGGCGAACTTTTTTTTTGTTTTATCTACTTTTTGATTTTTTTTCGATGTTAATTTTTATCTTTTTTTTAAATTTGTTCAAAATTCGATTGATTATGTTTTTTGTTTACCGGCTGTGTGGTTTTTGGCCCCCTTTTTAATGACCCTAGGGCCGTTCAACAAATTCCCGTGTTTCCGAACGAACCCCCCCCTCAATCAAGTTTGTGTGTTGTTTGTACCATGGCAGTGGACCCGCGGCATTGGCTTGCTGACCTGAATTTTGTCAAAAACAGTACACGCTTGCCCCGTTATTAAGCAGCAATAACCACTTAGGCATTCATCGCTGCAAAACCAGACGGGGACACGGGCAGGCCGACGTATCGCGGGTGGGGGGGCTTCCCTTCCCGTGTCTCCCCCTCACTCTGACGCACTTCAAAATTGCGCTCGACTTGTTTCAAAAAAAAAAAATTGAGCATACTATCCCTCTTGGGATCTCTCCCGGGGTTGCCTGTGCCACAGAGGTAAAAGTACAAGTCGTACCCTCTGTTCAATTTTCTCAAAAAAACAGCCCCTTTCCTCCCTCTGTGAATGTCTTCACCTGTACACCCCTTTCTTTCCCCTCCGCTCGTGCAGTCCCTGTGCTTACAATCCTAGTTAACAGCCCAAACGGGGGCCGCGCTTTTCTTTTTTCTGGCCCGGTTGGAATGACCCCTCTCTCCCTTAAAAAAAAGCCTTTACAACATTTTTAAAATCCAGCCTCAAGACAACCATTTCAACTAAGACCTCCCCCTACAGTTTCATCTCAAAATTTTCTGTTTTCCCTTCGGGGGCCAAAATTCTCATCCCTGCTGGCTTTTAAACCTGGGTGTGTTTGTGGGGTTGTGGTGGGTATGGTGTGTGGTGCGTTGCGCGGTGGCGCGGTGTGTTTGGGTTTTTGAACTTTTTAAACTTTTAATCTTGTGGTTGCTGTGTAAGAGTGGAATGAATGCAAGCGCTTTGTTTGCTGTTTTTTTTTTTGTTATAGGCTATATAAAATTCCTTTTTTTTATTATTATTATTATTTTTTACCCCCGAAAAACCCTTTTCCCCTGCTGCCGTCACCCGCCCCTTAGTTTTTGATTGTTTTTTGTTTTGACTCTGATAATTTTTTTTGTTTGTTTTGAGTGTATTCATGAGTGTTTCAAACCCCGAACCCCCCTGATTGCACAGTTTTTACCATTTCACCCCTGATTCCCTCCAAACTCTTGTTTGTTCTTCCGCTAGCCGCATCTCCACCATCGTCTCGCCCTTTCCTTGTGCTTGTCCAAACTCACCATTTCTTCTTAACCTTCCACCCCCTTCGATCCCCTTCAAGTTTTTTGTTTCAATGTCTCTGTCTGCCAAAGGGAAAAACCCGCTAATTTTGTTTTTCATCTTAAAAACAACATTGCTCTTCCTCACCGAAACTTGTTTTTAAACCCAGGGCCATGACCCAAAATAAAAAACTGATTTTCCGGGTTAAAAAATTTTTTTTCCCCCCGACTCTCGGGAGGTGGGTTTGCCATCATTTAAAAGACATATTGGAACCTCTCTTTTTTCGTCACAACCTTAAATTTCCAATGTTTTTGAAGTTTGCGAAATCAATCTAAACCTACCGGGCCCCATTATTACTTCTGTGTTTACCGCATCCCGCCGTTAAACAACCTAAATATTCTTTTTTCACCAAGAATTCCGTCACTCCCAACTCACCCTTTCCCATAAACTTTAATTCTTGGTGACTTCAACTTCCTTTTTCGCAACCAGTTTTTCCCAGTGAAAAATGCTTTCTCTTTCTTGTCACCCATTTCTCCCCAAATGCTGAAAAAAGCAATGCACAGATTGGTCTTTTTAGATGGTGATTACTAAGTTATTTAATCTTGTCACATCTGTTTCTGTCACCCAAAGCATTTGTCTTCCGCCCCTTTTTTCCATCTAAAATCACAAAAATCTGTCGAAAGGAAATTGTTCTCGTCGCAAACTTAAAGGGCCTTAGAAATTCATTCTTTTTCACAGCTTTCCCAAGTTTTTTACAAAACCCGCCACACTGACCTTTGATCACTTTAAAAAATATTCTTCGCAAATGCTTGATGAGCATGCCTCCTTGACCCCTTCCCCCGACGACCCTGTGCGCCCCGGTATACCAAGACATTGTAGCGAAGCGCAAAGCCCGGAATAAACGGCAGGGGCGGAAATCAAAAACCCAAATAAAAACGTTTTCCCAAAACAAATAAACAAAAACAAAATTTAATCCATTGCAAACGACTATACTTTCCCAAATTCTCTGTGTACATCCATAAATATCTTTTTTTCCCCCACCTCAAACTCCTTCGATTGCAAAAAAACAATCCCCTGCCTAACACCACAGCCTTCTGAATTTTATCCATTTTTCTGCCTTTCTTTTTGAAAAGTTCGAAAATTTTCGCTCCAGAATGGTTTAGAATCAATTCCAGCCTGCCCTCCTGATCCCCAGTTCATGGCCCCCTCTCTTTTCCCTTCCATCCCACAGGAAAAGAAATCATGTTTTTTGAAGGAAAGATTATTAAAAACATGCGCCTTGATCCCATACCGCTCTGTTTTTCACATGGGCCCTTCCCCAAACTTTTTCCTTTATCACTAAAAAGTAAATTCCCCCCTTTGTGTCAGGAAATTTTCCCTTTAGTCTTAAAAAAAGCAAATGGGTCACCCTCTATGAAAAAACACGCCCGATCCCAACATTTGAAAAATTTGGCCTGTTCAAAATTACCCTTTGTCTTAAGTACTAGAAAAAGCGTTCTCAAAAGCTCAACGTCACCTTCTTCCAATGTCTCCTTCCCCTTTTCAATCTGCCTTTGCCCCCAAACCCCAGCACTAAACCCTAGTCCACATTTAGATACACTTTTACTTGCTTTGTGCAGGAAAAAAACTCCCCCCTCATCTCCTTGACTTATCTGCGCCTTTTTTTTTTACTAGTCATCAATTTTTTTTTTTCTCGCCTCCCCCCGTTTGGTATTAAGGCCAGCCCACTGGTTTCTTCTACCCAAAAAGACGGTTCAGAAAGTTATTGTAAACAAAATTCAATCAAAAACCTTCAAAAAGGATTTTGGGTCCCCCCCAGGGATCAGTCCCGGGCCCTTTTCTTTACTTTAAGCTCCACTTAAATATTAAACACCACCTATTGTCTCATTTTATGCCGTGATTCGCCTCGTTGTGCAGGTCTGTTTAAAAATTGCCTTCCCCCCTTTACAATAGTCCCACTGCCTTCAGGGCATTCAAACTGGAGGACAGAACAAATTACAAAAATTATGCCCTACACGAAACCATGGGTCATAGGGCCAATTAACTTTCCTCTATTGCAAAAAATTCTTTTAATTCGGCAAACGTCAGTTCCCTTTTTCAACTTGTGAAAGGTTTTTAAGTAGTTCTTGTAACCACTCTCTATGAAAAATTCATCCCCAGCCCCGCCGTTTTCTATATCAAATTCGGGCTTTAAACGCGATTTGCAATTTAATGCCCCTGTGCAACTTCCGCTTGTAAATTCTCTTTTTTTTCCGTTTTAGGACTTTGTAATTCTCTTTTGGCTGGCCTACCAGCTAAACTATAAAATCTCTTAAAAGCATAAAAAAACTTGCAGTCGATGGTTTTTGAAAGAAAAATTAAACCCCATACCCTTTCGCGATCTTTTTTGATGTGTCAACCACCTTGTTATGCGTAAATTGTTTGTACAAACTCACCTGGTTACCCAACTCTAAAAAATTTTGTTAATGGAGGTTTGTATCTGAAATTTTAACCAACATAGACTACTCCCCCTTTTGCTGGGGTAAAAAGCTCAGTATTGGACCCCTTTTTTTCAGTCTTTGAAAATGATTTTCCTGTTTTATTTGCCCTGTGAAATGTTTGCTGCGATACCACTCTCTTTGTAGTGTTTCAGACTCCGGATTACCAAAATTCTTTAAGTTTAAAGGGGGTTTTTGGCCTCATTAAACACGCCCTTTATGTCAAAAAACAAGGTTGTCGTTGAAGAGAAAGGCAAAAATGAATAAAAGGTTTTTAAACCTCTTTTGTTGGATAACGGAATGTTGAGAAGTTGACTCACATAAAAATTGGGTTTTTTTCCATTGACAAAAAATGACTTGGATGTTCGCAAAATGTCACTAGGTAAACGCCTAGCTCACAGGCTACTTCAATTTCAAATAAACACTTTTTAAAAAATCATTTCGAAAAAAATTTTTTTTTTCGGTCCATTTCCAATCTTGCTTTGCGTAACTTTTGGGATTCCGCGTGGAACGAACTGGAAATTATTCATGGTTTAATAAAAAAAGGGAGTACAACTTGTATTGTTAAAAACAAGGGCCCCCCTGCAATTGAGGATTAAAGCAAATTTAAATGTCCTGACTTTTCCAAAAACCGACTTTTATTAAAATAAAAGCTGGGGTTTATTAAAAAAAGTTTTTAATAAAAAATAAAAATAATAATAAAAATAATAATAATAAGGGAAACTTTTTTAGCGCTAATCTTAAAAAGAAAAAACCCAAAAGCTTGAATTCAACCAAATCTTACCAGTCAGGGCAATCTATGAAAAAATTGATAAATTTTTTAAAACAAACAGATATTTACAAACATGGGCGCTGCAGACAAATTTATGAAAAAAAATTTTTAAAATAGTCAAATGTTTTAAAAAACCCACACACACAACTCACTTAGGTCCTTTATTTTAAGCAGGGTGATAGGTTTTTGGGTTAGTGGGGTGGGATTTTTCTGATAGGGAAACAGTAAAAGGGGGGAAATTTTAGGTTTAAAATTTTAAAAAAGGTCTTGAGGTGGTTTAAAAGTGTCATAACTAGGTTTCTGGCAAAGAGGAGAGGGAGTTTCATTCCAGGTCGATGGCCCCGGAAAAAGGAAAAAAGAGCGGCGGCCAAAAAGGTTTGGTTGAATTAGGTATTTTTGGACGGGATCTGCAGTAGAGCAGAGGGAAAAGTAAAGGGGAGTGTAAGGTTAAGACTTTTCACGGGAATTTGGGGAGGGTGCGGGTTTTGTGGAAAATTTTGGGTAACAGAGGGTTTATATCTTAAAATTTACTCTTTTTGGGGAAATGGCGGGCCAGTGGAAAAGATCGAAGGGGGGGAATGTGCTCAGATTTTTTCTTTTTGGAGAACTAGTGGGAGCTGCGGAGTTTTGTATACGTTAAAGGGAGTGGAAAAGGGAGGGATGCTGGCGACCAGAAAAAGGGAATTACAATAGTCCGGGAACGGGGAAAGAATGGGGGAAAAATGAAAAGGGTTTGGCTGTTGCATCAGTGGACAGGTTTACTTTCGAATTGCATTTAATACGCGAAATTGATAGTACCCGGGACTGACAGGTCTGGGTGAGGAATTTTTTCTTGGAGTGGTTATCGTAAAAAACACCTGGTTTATTTTCCCAGCAGTGGTTTAGGGGACTGATGTATTGCTGAGTTCTATTAAAGCTTTGTTGTAATGGAAGAGAGTTTGTTTTTGGTCCCCCTACGAGCATGGCTTGGGTTTTTTATCCCCTTTAGCTGTTTTTGTTGTGTACCCATTTTTTAAAATTTTTTCAAAGCGGGGGGCCATATTTTCAGGAAAAAAGGGCCCCAAGTTTTTTCAGGAGTAACCGTTTTAAATTGAGGGGTCATCTGCAAAAAAATTTGATGGTTGATTTGATGACGGTTTAAATTTTATGGCCCAGGGGGGCGGGGAAAAGAGTAAAAAAACGGGCCCTTTGGAACTAAACCTGGGGGGACCCCGCTTTCCCCGTTTGGCAGGTTTGTTTTGGAATCTTGTTTACAAAAAACCTGTCTAAAAACTGGTTCAGAAAAGGGGGTTATTAAATTTAAAACCAGGTGAGGGCTATCCCCAGTAACCCCAAAACTTTTTTTAAGGACGGGAGAGAAGAATTGGGAGGGGTTCTATATTTATCGAAGGGGGATAAGCCCAAGAAAAGTGAAAAAGGGGGGTTTTTCCCTGGTCAAGAAGCGAGTAGAAGGGGGTTTTTTAAAGGGGTGTACAGGGGGGTTTTTTGTGCTGGGGTTTTAACGCGATAGGCAGAATAAAAAACTCAGGAAGAAGTTTGGGTTGGGGGAGAAGGTGGTTGTTGACCCTGTTTGGAACTCCCTTTTTTAAAGGGGGACTTTAGAAAAAAAGGGTTTAGTTTAAAAAAGGTCTATAATTCTGCGAATTTAGGGTCAAGGTCTTTGCTTTTTGAGTAGAGGTGGGGACTATTGCATTTTTGAGAGCTGATGGAAATTTCCTGAAAAAAAGGAAAAGGTTTACTTTTTCGTTATAGGGGGGGTATGAGTTGGGGTTAGGCATGTGTAAAAAAGAGAAGCAGGTTTGGGTCAAGTTCACTTGATTTTTTAGTCATTTTTTTTCAAAAATTATCGTGATTTCTTTTCATTTGGGGGTGGGAAATAAAAAGAAAAGGAGAGGGGGGGAGGGGGAATTGGGGATCGGGAAAAGTGCGGGGCTGAAAAGGAGTCTGATCCTTTTTGTAGCGTTTGTTATGGACTTTTTCAAAAAAGGGAATGCGAAAATATAGAATTTTCGGGTGGTTGTGGAGGGAAGGCAGGGGCTTGCCTTAACACCCCAAGAAGATTTTGTGTGAGGGAAAGGGAGGGTTTTTTTCATAGACTGGAAATCAAGAACTTGAAAAGATTTTAATACTTTGTTTTTTTTTGAAATAATTAAAGTTTTGACTTTTTTTAAACTTGTTTTCGAAAGAGTGCTTATTAATTTCCGTTTTTGTTTTTTCGCCACTGCCGTTTTTAGTTGCCTGCTTTTTGCACTTTGGGGACCGGAGGGACAGGGGTTTGTACCATGGCGCCAGGGCCCTATAAAGGTAGGGAAGGTCAGTGGGAGGGGCTTGCCATCAAGATTTGGTGAGAACCCTTGTAGTGTTTAGGGGGTTATTGGGGGGTCGGGGTTTGGTAGGCGTTCAGCAGTTTGGGAAAAAAAAAATTTGAATATTTTTGGGCCCTTGAGGTTGCGAGGGGGGGACATTTTTTTTTCTTTCTGTTTAGGCTTTGCAAATTTAGAGAAAAAAAGAACAGGTGAATGTTCGGGAAATTTAGTTCATCAGTGATGATACTATGTGATAAGTTCTTGGGAAATTCAGTAAAAAGGGCCAGTCTTAAAATAGTCCTGATCTGTGTGTTGTTATTTACCACCCTGAGAAAAAAGGGGGTGGTTCGACAAAGAAAGAAAAAAGACTTTTTGATCAAAAGGGAAGGGGAATGGTTATAAAAAATGGAATTTAAATTCCGGAAAATGATGAGCTTTCTGGGAGGAGGTGTAGTGACCCAAGGAGTAAACTGAAACTTTTGAGGGAAAAAATTGGAAGATGTCATTCTTATGGTTTGGGGGGTGGAGGGTAAAGACAGCAGAAAGTAAAAAGAGGGGCCCGGTTTGTGTTAAAGTTGAGTTAAAGGTTCAAAAGATTCGGGGGTGAAAAAGGAAAAGGGAGTGCCCAGAAAGAAAGCGGGTTTTCGGTTTTTTCTTTATAAACGATGGAAATTTCCCCCTCCACGGGAAGGTGGGGGAAGGGAAAGGTTTTATAACCAGGTGGTGTCAGTTGTTTTTTTTGGGTTTTCTTGCCGTGTGGTTTTAACCAGGTTTTGAAAAGAAATGTTAGATCAATGTTCTTTTCAGAGATAAAATAAAAATTTAAAGCATTTTCCCCTCTGGGCAGACAGATTCCCACGTTAAACAAGCACTTGTAAAAGGGATGTTGGGAAGGAGGCAGGAGGTTGGTGAAAAAGGGTTGTGAATTAGGAAAAATGTCGTGGGGAGGATGAAGGCGATAGTAAAGATTGTGGAAAATGGAAATGCCCCCTCCCAAGATTACAAAGCTTTAAAATTTAACCAACTAGCCCCAAAAATTTGCTAACATGCCCAAGCCCCCAGAAAAAAACCTTTATATAAATCGAGCCTCGTGTATTCCGGCCCGTGCCCTATGGAATAAAACCCCCCCAATTTTTTTGAAAATGTTTTTAAAAAGAAAAAAATCAGTATAAAAACACATCTAAAAAGTTTATTTCATGAAAAAAAGTCCGGGGAAACACGACTTGAAAAATTTAAAAGAGGGGAAATTTAAGGGGCACTGCCTTTAATTTTGTCATTAAAATAGATATGCCCAAATTTTTCATTTTATTTTAAGAGTACATTTTGTAAGCATTGATCTTTTAATTTGGGTTGTTGATATAAACCCCCAGCACCCCTTTGAATCTTGGTGTGTGTGTTTGGTGTGTTGTGTGTGGTGTGGGGTGGGGTTGTGTGTGTGTGTGTGTGTGTGTGTGTGTAAAGTGTGTGAGTGCGTGTGTGTTGTTTTAATTGGTTGGGTTTTTGGGTTTTTTTTTACTTTCTTGTGTTTTGGTTTTTTTGTTCTTTTGTTTTAACCTTTAAATATTGCTTTTTTAAAATTTTGTTTTGTCGCTGTTAGTTTTCTTTTTATTGTTTTTGATGAGCAAAATTTTTAAATTGCTGACTTTAAATTTATGCTGGGTGGGTTTACATTGCCGGGAAATTTTTTCCCTTTGATCAAAGGGATTAAGGGTTGCTCCCCAAAAAACCAAAAAAGAACATGTAATGGTGTATATGCCCCGGGGGAAAAGGGAGGGAAAGGTTTCTTTTTTTAAAATTTTTTGTTTCTAAAATCCAATAGCTGTTTTTATTCTTTTTTCCCTTATATATGAGGTTTATTATGTGGTAAAGGGGGGTTTTGGGGTGGGGATGTGTTTGTGTAGGGAAAGTGTTTAAATGATACATCAGTTTCCTCTGTTTATATCCTTTTGGGGTTGTTGTTTTTTATTGTTGGGAGTGGTGGGGGTGGGGGTTTTGGTTTATTTTTTCCCTTTTTTTTTTTTTTGGGTTTTTGGGTGGTTTTTTTTTTGGGGAGGGGGAGGGGGGATTTTGGGGGCTCTTTTTCTGTCTTTTGTTAGTTCTTTTTTTTGTTCTTCATTTGTCTTGGTTTATTCTTTTTCCTTTGTAGTTATTTTCGCTGTTTTTGTTGGGTTTGTTATTTGGTTTGTTTGATTTTTTATTTCCTTGTTTGGATGTTCTTTTTGATTCATCTTTTTGTTGTTGTTTTATTCGTTGTTTGTATGCCCTTTAAAGGGTTTTTTGGTTTATGTGTGTGTTTAGGGGGGGGGGGGGGGGGGAGGGAAGCAGTTTGGGGTGGGTTTTTAAAAAATTTTTTTCTGTTTTTTTTCTTTTTTTTGTTTTGGTTTGGTTTTTTTGTTGCTTTTTGTTTGTGGTTTTGACTGTATTTTTTCAAAATTTTTGAATTATTTTTAATTGTATGGGGTTTTTATTTTTTGGGTTTTTTTTTTTGTTTTTAATTCCCCAAAATGCATATGTTTTTTTTTGTGGGTTTTTTTTTTTGATTTTTATAGTTTACCCTAGATTAGGTTTTTTATTCTATGTCTTTCATTTCATTATCCTTTTTTTTTTCGCTTTTTTTTTTTCTTTCTTTGTAGATGGTTTATGAAAAAAAAACAAAAGCACTGCTTATTCAATGTACCATCTGAAATAAAAGTTTTATTTGGGTTTGACTTTGACTTATATTTTACATGCTTCAAAAACTAGGGTTGGGAGTTTTCCCTTAACGACCTAATTTTTTCTGTTTTCGGGTATGGTAGGCCCACAGGTGTCGACCCCGCGAAAATGCATGGGAAAAAAGGGTTTCCCGGGTTTTCTGGGTGGAAAGTGAAAGTATAGTCGCACAGGAGAGGGGGAAAAGGGCAGGGGACATGGGGGGAAAATGGAGTTAGTGTTGGGTTTTCATGGAGGGTACCGTTTTCCCCCCCCCTTCCCCGGTTGGGCCCCCCACTGCGTCCCCATAGGGTGGAGGAAGGGGGGCGTGGTTTTTTTATTGGGGGGGGGATGGCATCACCCGGGGGACAGTTTCCATGGGCACAGAGGTTTGGGGGGGGGGGGGGGGGGGAGGGGGGGACATCACTCTCTGAAAGCTTGGAGTAGATTTCCCACGGTACATCATTTTTTGGGGTGCCCTCTTGGCTGGGAAGGAGGGGTTTTTGTCGATGTGGGCAACCCCCTCCGAATGCAGGCGTGTCTCAGTTTGGCTGTATCGGAAGCAGCCCTCGAGCCCGGGAAACACGCTCGGCAGTGGATCACCTGCCCCCAATTGTGAAAAAAACAGGCCCCATGTACACTATGACCCTAGGGAAACCAAGGGTTGATGGGGGGTAAAGGGGGCGAGACAATAGCCACTGACACGGGCACATCGGGCCGGGCACGCCCGGTTAAAACCCCGGTTTGCTGTGGTTGGCTTTTTGTTGTTTCCAATTGCACCAACAAGGTCCCCCAACATAGTGTGTTGATACTGGGTGGGACAGATTTCTGCTTCGCTTCAAGCAGTTAAGGGAATAGGCGGGTGGGCTTTGTTGGACGGGGGACTTGGCTGTTTGCTTTTGTGTATTGAGATTGGGCTGTGGAGGGGAAATGAATAGAGTGGGGGTGTGGGCAAAAGGGGTTTGTTTGTTAGGTTGAGTTAGTAAAAGGGGGAGTGAGAGTGAGAAGTTTGAAAATTTGCTACAAAAATTTGGCTGCTTTTAGTCTGTTGTCACAGATGAAACGATTTGTTTACATTGTGTCAGGGTTTTGTCGCAGGGCGAAGTGAATCGTTGCATTGTCTGAAAGAACTTCACTTGGGTTTAAACTCTACACTTTTTTTTTCTTTTTGGGGGGACAGTTCAGCAGTAGGAAGCCTGTGTTGCATTGTTGTCGTGTCCTGAAATTCGCGTTGGCAGCGAGAGATCTGTAATTGTGTCTTGGTGCTTTTTTTGACATTTTTTTTGACTGTCTTTGAATGCTGGGTTTGTTTGCTGTTTTTTCGTTGGGTTTGTGGGTTTTGGGGCTGTCTTGCTTTTCACTGTTTTGGGGTTTGAAACTGCTTGTTTCATGATTTTCAGGGAGTTTTTCATTCGGGTCTCTAAACTGATGTTTTGGGGTTTTTTCATTGTTGTCTTGTTTTTAAAAGTTGAGATTCAGTGTAGTATTTTGCTCTGCTGGTTGAGATGGGGAGGTTTGCAGCGACTTAAGCATGTTATGTAGCAATGTTAGACATCCCATGAGATGTAAGGTTTGGGGCATTGTGGGTAGAGGGGTCACTTATGAGGGTGAGGGGTTTGGGGGTTGAGGGGGAAGGGGCTGGACTGGGGGGGGGGGTAAGTGGGGCAGGTTTTAGGGTTGGGAAAGGGGAAGGAAAGGGGGGGTGGGTGGGAATGAGGGAATCTGTTTTTGAAAGGGGGGGGTTGAGGATCAGGGGGGAGGGTCCTGGGAAGGGGGGGGGGTGGTATTTACCTCTGGAGGGGGGAGGAGGAGGGGGTGAACCCTTATCAGGGGGGAGGCCGGGGGGGTTAAGAGTGGGGGTGGGGCAAGGTAATCGGAAGGGGGGGTGACGAAGGGGCTGATGGGGGGGGGTGGTTGCAGATTGGGGGGGTTGTGGGTTTTGGGGGAAAAAGGGGGGGGGGGAATGGGGGGAGTAGATGCTGTCTTGGGGGGTGGGGTGGGAACACTGGGGTGTGTGCCATGATGGCCAGTGGATATGGGGGTTTGGGAAGATGGGTAAAGTACATTTTGGGGTTTCTGTATCGGTTGATTTCCGCCAATTCATTCACTTAGTTTTTTGAGTATCGAACTCCTTCTCGACCCACGTTGGCACCATTTCCCGTATCAATGTGTCCCCCTGGGGTGATATAATAATGGGGCAAAAGTTTGCAGGGGTCTAAAAAACTTGAAAGAAAAAAGTGCCAGGTTCATTTGGGAGAGTGGATTTTTCTGTCGGCACAGTTAATTTTATTTTGTTATTCTTATCAAATTCTGTAAAGGGGGAGGGGATACCTGATGGTGATATTTACACAAATTTTTTCAAAAAACACAAATCTCCTAGAGGTAATTTGAGTGGGGGGGATCAAAAATCACTTGATATGGGCCTTGAGTGGGCTGTATAGTCTCAGTGGTTAAGGACTTAGCACTCATGGATCGTGTAGTGGGACCCATCTTTAGGAGCTAGTAAACTAAAATGTTGTGTGGCTAGCAACCTCATAAAATTATTTTTTTTTAAAAAGTGGAGTACTAAAAGAAGAAAAAAGAGGAAAAGAACCTATTTTTTTTTAAAAAAAAAGAAGAAGAATGGTGCCTTCTGCCATGTACTTCATTTCAATTGTATATACAGCTTGCATAGAGCCCCGCATTGTTCATGTGTCAGTTTACCATAACAGTTTGAAACTATAGGGTATGTACGTGACACTACAGTACACTCTGTGATGTTGAGCCTTGGTAGGCCTGGTAGAAAGGCACACAATACCTTAGGTTAGCTGTGTTGTAGTCTAGGCCCTAGGCCAATAGGCAAATTGCGTAACACATTTGAGACTGGCAAGCAGCGCCATGGGCCCAGCTTAACAGTCCAACAGCAATGATGCAGGACACAGGGAAGGAGGGTCCCAGCACCACACACCCACACACACCACACACACACACACACCACACACACACACACACCACACACACACACAACACAACCCCACACAGAGGTGTTACAGCACAAAGGTCCACCACTTCACCACATCACAGCTCTTTGTTGGAGATCAAATATTTGTAATGAATTCGTCAATATCTCACATTTGCACTGAATTTTATAACCAGAAATTTAACATTTTGTTCACTGATGAAGACTGAAGCCTTGTGTATAACTTTCAAATAAATCACATTTGATCAACTTTTAAAAACACACCTTCTCTGGAGAGCCTCACCTGGCACATCTTACTCCTAGGACAGTGCTGTGTGTGTGTGTGTGTGTGTGTGTGTGTGTGTGTGTGTGTGTGTGTAGTAAATAAAAAAACCTAACCTGCTATCCTGATGGCAACGCCAATTTTAAGAGGGTGCAAGGTTCAGGGGTATGGGTATGATGGGAATCGGGAACTCCACACTCAAAGGAATATATCTACTGGTTTGTACCACGTCACCAAGAGGTGGAGAAGGATTCTGGTTGGTATTTCCTCTGTCCCTTGTTGAAGGCTGCCTTGAGAGGATGTCAACCATTGCTAAGTAGGTGTGGCTCATCAGGTCCCAAGGAATATGCTGGTCACATGGAGCTAGTTCAGCTTTATCATAGTCGCCAAACTGTCTGATAGTGGCTTTGCTGTTGGAGTAGGGCAGTCTGTGGTTAAAGATGCTGTAAGCATCTACACCATACTTGAACGTTCTAGAGGCTTACCCCCCCCCCCCCCCCCCCCCCCCCCCCCCCCATCCCACTACACACACTCTTCATCCCCCCCCTTTCATCCACCCTTTCCCCACTTTTCATTCCCTCCTATTCTTTTCTCTTGTGGTGTAGTTAGACTATTGGATGATCTTAATTTTTAAAATCTATTTGTTTGTATTTTATCGATTTAAGAAGGCATTTGACAGGGTGTGGCATGCAGCTTTGTGGGCAACCATGAATTTGTTACAGCATCAATGCAAACTGATCAGAGTCATCAAACAGCTGTACGCGAGGCCACCAGTGCAGTGTACTACAACAACAACATTGGAGAATGGTTTCGAACAACAGTTGGGTAAGGCATGGGCTGTCTACTCTCACCCACTCTTTTCAACATCTTCCTTGAGAGAATCATGGCTGATGCATGGAACATCATGAAGGATCAGTCAGCATTGGTGGCAGAACGATCACAAACCTCCGCTTCGCAGATGACATTGATGGAATAGCAGGATCAGAAAAAGAGCTTGCCAGCCTAACAGAACACTTGAATAAGGCCTCCAAAACATACGGCATGGAAATCAGTGCAGAGAAGACCAAACTGATGACTAATAACACCAACCGCATTAGCACTGATATCAGGGTTAATGACCAGAAGCTGGAAACAGTTCAAAGCGTCACGTACCTGGGAGCCATTGTATCAGACCAGGGATCCAAGCCAGAAGTAGTATGCAGGACTGCACAGACAAGAACAGCACTGTCAAAACTAAACACCATCTGGAGAGATAAAAATATCTCACTTATCTCCAAGATCAGACTAATGCGCTCCCTTGTCATATTCATATTTCTGTATGCCTGTGAATCATGGACCCTGACTGCAGATTTGGAGAGAAGAGTACAGGCGGTGGAGATGAGATGCTTTCGGAGACTCCTTGGCATCTCCTACAAAGACCACATAAGCAACGAAAGCGTGCATAACAGAATCCAGCAAACCATTGGACCCTATGAGAACCTTCTAACGATCGTGTAAAAAGCGTAAACTTAAATGGTATGGGCATGTCACAAGATCCAAAGGACTTGCAAAGACAGTTTTACAAGGCACTGTCCAAGGAGGAAGAAGAAGAGGCAGACCAAGGAAGAGCTGGGAGGATAACATCAGCGAATGGACAGGCCTAGAACTCAACAAAACCCTGAGAAAGGCAGAACAGAGAGAGGAATGGAGGGAACTGGTTGTTGAGTCTTTGAGGGTGCCCCCATGGTCGTCAGACTACGGGACAGATAGATAGATAGATAGATAGATTTGTTTGTCAGCTGATTCCAAGGCGTATTCAGTTTGCAAGTAGGTCCATTGGTCAGTGGGAATCAGATCCCTGCCACTGAACTGTAATATAACAGGATGTGTGGCGTTCTCAAAGTCATTCTCTTGTGTGCTGTCTGGTGACAAAGTCAGTGGTGGCATTGTAATCTTCAAACTAGAGTGGCTGACTGGTGAAGTTCTACAAGATGACTTAGAACAGAAAACATCTGTGTTTGACTGTTCCTTATGCTTGAGCTTAAGTGAGAATTCTCTTCTTTTATTGATGTAGCAGTTGGTTGTTGGTTATACAGATTTATCAATGCTAATGTTGATGTCATATAGTGTTTGTGACTAAGCTGAGAGTAAGTCAAGGAGTGCATTTCAGGCTGTGTGTATTAATTGAATATAATAATTATTGATTGCTTTGTTGATCTGGTCCAGTGAAAGTGTGTGTAGTTGTTTTGCACACAAAAGAGTTGGCTAAGGTCATAAGAATTTTTATGTTTAATAATAATGTGGTCGTGGATTTTTTTTAATTGCTATGGTCCAATGTTCATGTTAAAATGGAGTCTCATGAGTGACTAATCAATGTTTGATGTTAGTGTTTTATTGAGATCAAGTTATAAACCGCGTTGACCACGGAAAAAAGAATGTGGATTGACAACAAAGTTGTTGGGGTAAACGACTGTGGAGTGAAGTGACTGAGTTGAAGATGTGAACGTTAGCCCAGGACCTGAATGCTGTAACAGGACTAGGCCTAGCTGGGCGCCCTGTGGTAATGAAGCTGTTAAAGATGTTAGGCTAGGGTTTGGTTATGTGTGTGGTCAGTCATTTGTGTGGAAAGTTGACAATTTTGTTTGTGATTTCTGTGACAATCTAGATTATGTTTGCTCTGTCTCTGCCTCTCTACCACTGTCTGTCTCTGTGTGTCTCTGTCTCTCTCTCTCTGTCTCTCTCTGTCTCTCTCTCTCTCTCTCCTCTCTCTCTCTCTTCTCTCTCTCTCTCTCTCCTCTCTCTCTGGTGCTACAATATCCATGAGGTATGATAGGGACCAATGTTATGAAAGAGATCAGAGAATAGACTAAGTTCTGTTGGACATTATTAAGATGTCAGTCGAGAGTACCGAGGAAAGGATTTTCCTAATTAATTGTAGTCTCTGATTGTTGGATTTACAATTGTATACTCTCTGTTGGTTCCCTATTATTAACTTGGTATTTTGGTATAAATGATGAAAGGGATATGGTTTCTTACATTCGGCTAGACGACGATATAGCTATTTGCTGTGTGTGCCTTTCATGAATACCTAGTTAAATGTGGATAGAGTAGTTACCAGAATCTTATGTTGTTTCAGGTGTGTGTTCTTTGGTAGATGAAAAAAAAAAGTGTTACCATAACACCCCTGCGTGGCCTCACATCATTCCTTTGAGTTGTGGAGTGCCAGTGTCCTAACATACATCCCCTGTCCCCTATCAGTATTATAGATATTGTATGTAGAAATCTGCATGAGTGTGATTGTAGTGCTTTCCACAATAGGTACTTTCCAAACAAGGCTTTCATACGGTTAAAGCTGCCGAAAAATGTACTTCCATCTTCAGATACCCATAACTTTTCATAAAATAGAGATAGATATTACATAATTTGTTGTTGTTGTTGTGTTTGTTTTAAAAAGTTCTTTTTAAAAATACCATTTTATGTACACAAATTCTATATACATTTTTGGCTGCCGCTACCTACTTTAATGGGGGACGGGATAGCCTAGTGGTTAGAACATTGCGTTCACAATCTGACGACTCGGGTTTGATTCCCATTGAAGGGGATATTTTCCTCTGGAGTTAACATTAGTGCAGACTCCACTCTCTCCAAAAGTCCTTCGGATGAGACTATAAACCGAGGCCCCGTGTGCAAACGCACGCAGAACATCTTGCCCATACGTTAAATCCTGTTCCGCTTTTCATAAGAGTAGGTCGTTGTGTGCTGGTGGGAACAGATGACAGAATTTACAAAATCGCATACACACGGGGATTAGATGTAAAAAAAAAAGCACACAAGTGCTTATTCCATTATCCTCGATATAAAAGAATAATATAAATAAATAAATAAATAAAAATAAAATTTAAAAATGGCTTTATCAGCATATCAACAAGCCCTGATGCCCAATGGTAGTGATACCATTTGTTTAATCTGCAAAGGAAAACTATGCATGTCATGTATACATACCTTTGTAAGCCGAAAGATAGGCATATGATCTGTCTGTACCGTTCCCCATTTTTGAATTAGCATGAGTCAGAGATTGCACTTGTTATAAGTAAACAGACACTGAGACAGATGTTATACAAGTTTATAGCTGGCTGTAGGCAGGCCTAGTGATAAAGACCATTTGATTTCGACCAGCCGCCATGGCGCAATGGTTAGCGCCTTGGGTTACGGACTGGAAGGTCGCGGGTTCGATTCCCATAAGAGTCATAGTGATTTTTCGGACTCCGGCCGGCTCCTATCCAGAGTGAGTGGGCTCAGTGGAAAGACTGGGACCACACAGTCGAGCTTCATCCACTTAACGGATGCGAGTTTGAGAGTGTTGCTCAAATTACCTGACCAACACTGCAGGTGTCTGTATCTCTCGGGCCGGTTGACGCTGGGATATATTATGATAGTAAGCGTAGAATACAGCCCTGTCAAGTAGTCTCAAAACATAAATATGCACTTCCACAGCAGCATAATTACGTCATCCTCATTGTCATTGATCATCATGGAATAAAAAACAAACAAACTGCCTCTGATTCAGTGGTGCCAGTTGGTCTGGTCTCATGGTGACCTCAGATTCGGTTTGCCCATACACATCTGTGCCTGTGGTGAGTTTGTGTCAAAGCCTTTGGGGTTGGAGGTTCGCGGGGGAACAGTCGTTGGAGGGACGTTGTAGTGGTTGCCACCTCGGGTGGGCAACTCACTCTGTCTGGCTCCACGACTGAGCTAATACTGTCGTTAGTAGGGGGCTTAGTAGGTGGTGTCCTGCGTATGTTAGCTCAGAACAGGCACCACTGAACACCACCAAAGTGACCCAGAAGCAGTGCAGGGCCCCTCTGGCTGGTGGCCCCACGGCGGCCAGATAGTGATGGGGGCTCCCTGTGGACTTCCGACCCTGAGGATGAGACATAACAAATCTGGGTATAGTTGTGGCGGGGAGATTAAAATGAGCGGCGTGGGAACAGCAGGGCGGGGGACGTCACAGAAGATGAGGCAGCAAACAAAAATTGATTTCAATCCCATTGGTCTATACTATGAAGTCATGGGTTTGAATTTTGACAGTGGTATCTGGTGAATTAAGGATGGGGAATATTTTTTTAAGATTCTATGATCTCTCACTTGTACAGTCTCAGGTCAGCTTTAAATGCAGACCTGCTAGTGCCATAATTCCATTCACATATATTGTATATATAGTATGTATGTATATGCATATAGAAGATCAAATGTACACAAGATCCCATTATTCATGTCAGCGTCCAGTGAGTTTGGAAACACGAGCATTCCCACTCCTAGCATGCATCTTATTCCAAAATAAAAATGAGCTGCTCTGAAGAAGGAAAGTGTTAGCTGTGGCCAGTGGGCAGGCTTCATGTACAGTACAAGCACAGGAAAAGACCGGGCACTACGCTGTATCTATACTGCATCCCAGTGCGTGATCCCACCCAATAGAGCCTTTCAGTGGCGCTATAGGTGGCACTGCTCGAGTGGCGACACTCTCTACTGACAGGTGATTTTTTAAATTATCTTGTTTTCGTTATATTTCCTGTCTTATCAGCTCCAAGTTCTGCGAGTTGTGTCTGGTGTGTCAGTAATAACAGCAACAATGCTGGGAAGATCAGTAATATTCACTCTACTTGTCTGCTTCCTCATAGCGTCATCTGATTGTGTGCGAGGTGTGCCTAACGGCAACAGCCATGGCCGGTCGTCGTCCACTCGAGAATTTCTTCTTATCTGAGGGAAATTCAGCCAGTGTTTTTAGCTGAGGCAAAGACTACAACTTTCCATGTGAAATTCTACCATCAGCAACAAACAACGATTAAAGCTTGGAAGAACACTAAGAAAGAAGCGAGGAAGAAAGGGGTGTGAAACAAAGACTCAAAAATTTTAAATAATCGGAAAACTCAGCTACCAAACCGTGCTCCTACACAATGTCCAGCCCTACGCTTAAAAAACCCAGACGAGCTTCAAGCTAACGTCAGCTACATGCACCATACAAAAAAGCCGGAATTCTTGCCTTTACCGAAACCTGGCGGAGTCCCGCTGTACTGAACAGCGACCTCTCTATAGACAGCTTTGGTAAACCCATTCGGCTTGACAGAGACCCTGGAGGTTTGAGCTTCTACATCAACGAGCTTTGGTGTCAAGATGTTAAAATTAGAACAATGCTATCCGTGGAGGACATTGAACTGCTCTCTATTCTCCCCGGGCCTTTCTATTCCCAGGGGGAATTCCGCAACTATTTTTTTTTTACTTTGGTTTACATCCATCCCAAAGCAAAAGTAGCTAGAAAAACAGAACATATATTGATCACCTCCATGTGCTCGATTCTTATCCCCTGTTTGCCCTAAGTTCATCCTGGATGATTTCAATAGCTGTTTTTCTTAGTAAACTGCTGAAGAACTATGAACAGTACGTGACCTGCCCTACACGAAGAAATAAGACCCTAGACCTGTGCTACGGGACTGTAGCAGGCGCCTATAGATCGTTGCCTTTGCCTCCCCTGGGATCATCCAACCACAACTGTGTTCTTCTTGCACCTATTTACCTATCAGTGTTTCAGCGCCTTCAGCCCATAGTCAGGACCACAATAAAATGGACTGACGATAGTATAGCTAGTCTGCAAGGCTGCTTTGATTGCACTGACGGATATGTTTTATAATGAGTGTTCAGATCTGAATGAGCTCACTGATGTTATTTGTTCTTATATTTCATTTTGTGTTAATTGTGTCATTCCAAATAAGGAGATGACCATTTACCCCAATAACAAGCCTTGGGTTACAAAGGATCTGAAACGTGTTTTAAACAAAAAGAAAGTAGTATTTTACACAGGTACAGAACAACAAAAGAAGGAAGTAAATAACGAAGCCATAGCTGTTGTTGCACAGGGCAGACATATATATATAAATAAGATAGAAGACAAGTTTGCAGGGAACAATTTTCGTGCTGCATGGCAGGGTTATCAAAAATATGTCTGCATTTAAACATGGTGGGTTGTCCAACATAGGTCAAGATCAGTTTGCAGGGGGTATGGGATAACAGCTTACCACACCATTTAAACACATTTTTTACTCGCTTTGAAAAGCATGATTTCTCAGATGAAATAAATGACCTGAAGCAATCCCTAGTTTTTGGGAATAGCGTCATTGTTGATGAAGAAGTTATCAGTAAGCACTTAAAGGCAATAAATATTAACAAATTCCCAGACCAGTGGTATATGTGGAAGAACCCTGAAAGTTCTGCACTATGAGCTTGCCAGGTCCTTCAACCCCTTTTCCCGGGCCCTCACTGGATACTTGTCAGATTCATTTATTTGGAAAACTTCCAGTGTAATACGTCTTCCAAAGAAATCCAATCCTTCTCGGCCTAACGATTTTAGGCCTGTATCTCTCACATCTCTTGTGATGAAAACGCTAGAAAAGATCGTAAAATCTCTCATTCTTTCCGCTACAGAGAAAGGCCTTGACCCACTACAATTTGCGTACAGGTCTCGAAGGAGTGTCGAAGATGCCAAACTATTCATTTTGAACAAGTTGTATAGCCACTTGGAAACACCTGACACTCATGCCAGAATAGTGTTTGCTGACTTTAGTTCAGCTTTCAATACAATGCAGCCTCACGTTCTGGTTAACAAAATAATTTCAAAATTTGACATAGACAATCAGCTTGTTCGTTCGCTGATTGAATTTTTAACCAACAGACCACAGCGTGTTTTGGCCAACAAGATATCTTCATTGGTTAGATTTACCTGCACTGGTTCTCCACAGGGTTGCGTCCTCTCACCACTTCTGTACATTCTATACACAGATGAGTGCAGAAGCAACTATGGCAATTCCTTTCTGGTAAAGTTCACAGACGACAGTGCTCTGTTATCTCTCTTATCCGGATCAGTCTTAGACCACGGTCCAGCCCTCACCGAGTTCGTACACTGGTGTGACGAGTCCTATCTGGAGCTAAATGTTTCTAAAACTAAATATTTGCCTATCGACTTCAGAAGATCAGGGCATACTCCTAAAAAATATTATTATCCATAATCAGGGAAATTGAAAACGTTTCGAACTATAAGTATTGGGATCTGTTTTTGACCACAAGTTAAACTGGGCGTTAACACTGGCGCTATTGTTTAAAAAGGGACAACAACGTTTGTATTTTCTGAGGAAACTTAACTCTTTTTTTGTAGACAAAAAGATTCTTTCCTTGTTTTAAAAGTCTTACATAGAGAGTGTTCTAAGTTTTGCTTTCATTTGTTAGTACAACAACCTTAGTGTTAAAATCAAGAATTTATATGTTTGTCCGTCGTGTTCGACGATGACCCCCAAAACAGCAGAGGAGGCAGCTGCTGTTTCGGAAATTGGGCAGAAATTTGATTATAGTGGAGATGCCTTGTCCACAGTCCACCTCACACTCTCTCAGCCAAGTGGGCATAAGGACAGTCAGCGTTGGAGATGTTCTCCAAAGGCCAATTAGCCCCCAGGGCTGCAGCACATAAGGACTGTGCGAGTCAAGTCTCCTAGTCAGAGAGTCACAGTCGATCACTAAAGACTAAGCTGTAAAGTGGAATTCCATGGGAGGGAAAGCCACTGGTCATACAGCCTCTCACTTTGCTGTTGCCCCCAGCGTCGATGGTTTAATCAAGAACTGTGATAAAGCCCAGGCGCTGACGGCACAAAAAACAAGAATGGCCTGCAAATAATTGTAACAATTTGCTAAAAAATAATTGGGAAAGAACAAAGAGATCTCATGTCGTTTCTGCAATCAGCAGCTTGTACGCAAAGCCACTGCCATTTTGGCTGATCCTTCCCATGCTTTGTTTCCAGAATTTCAGTTGTTGCCTTCAGAACGCCGTTTTTAGTGTCCCATCAGCAAAAGAAACACAAAAAGAAATTCTTTTGTTTCAGTAAGCATTCGAATTCTGATTTCACAATGATGTTGACTACCTAGTTTTTACATTTTTCTGAATTACTTGCCTGATTGTCATTGTTATGAGTGTAGTCAATACATAATTATGTATGTGTGTGTGACATAAATCTGTCTTCTTGTCAGTGGTCTTTAAAACATTGAGTTCATATATTGGTGTGTGGGTGTGCGTGGGTATGTTCGCACACGCACGCACGTGCGTGTGTACGTGTTGCGTATGTGCGTGCGTAAATAAAAAAGTTTTGATGTCTTCTAGTCAATGGTTTTTTTTTTTTAACATTGTGTCCACAATTGGTGTATGTGTGTGTGTGTGTGTGTGTGTGTGTGTGTGTGTGTGTGTGTGTGTGTGCGTGCGTGTGTGTATGTGTGTGTGCGCACGCGCGTGGTGTGTGTTTGTATGTGTTGTGTGTTCGTGACATTTTTATTTGAAGTCATTTTGGAATGTTTTAACCAATATGAAATGTAGCTTTTTTGTGTCCTTTGAGATTTCTATACGTATCAGTCTGCCTGCCAGTATTGTAATTGCCCCTCATGGGATGATTGAAGTGTTTTTGACTTGACTAAAGACAACAACAAAAAATTAGAAAGAGAATCTTACAGCTGAGACTGACTTCTCAGTACATTTCATTTCTAATTTTAAGCCCTGAATGATTTATCATTCAATCTTCATCTGTTTTTTCATGTATAAATATTGCCCTGTAATATTAATTATCACCTTTTGCCAGTTTTGATGACAGCTTTATCAAAGGGTTGTTGTTTTCTCACTTTGAAAGCAGTGACACCTCTAATCTCCTTTTTTCCGATAATCATGAGCTGTTTCTAAAGAACTCCTTGATAAAATTTTAAACTGTTTACCAGGGTGTGGTAAAGTGTTCAATACCACTGCTGAGTCTTCTGGCTATAGCTCATTCATCCAGGAGCTGAAGAAGTTGAAGCTATAGTATATAGATCTGTAGGCCAAGGCCGACAATTTAACTAATGGAACATCTTTTAGCTAACTTTGACATTGATTACACAGATGTGAAAAACAATGAAGATCAAAATCTGCTCTCCGTTGATGTAAAATGTTTCGATTCCAATCTGGCATTGTCGTCGCATGAAATTAATGCTAAATTGATGAATTGTATGCATTCCAAAATGAAGAAAACACACTTTAAAAACATTTCTTGCTTACGGAGAGTAGAAATTTTAATATATAAACTGAGGCTACATGCATGAAATACCAAATACTCTAAAGATGTGACATGTTGCTGTTCTCAATCCCTTTCAACCCACCATTTATTGTTTGATTGCCCAATACTTATTGACCTGTTTAAAAAGAGAGGAATAGGTATGCATGAAAGAAGTTTTATATGACTCTCAGCAACACATAACATCAGTTGCTGAGGTTATATATTCTTCCCCAGGAAGACCTCTACTGTAGTTAGTTGTGAGTATAATTATCAATATTATACTATAAGAGAGAGAGAGAGAGAGAGAGAGAGGAGAGAGAGAGAGAGAGAGAGAGAGAGAGAGAGAGAGGAGAGAGAGGGAGGGGGGGGGGCGGGTGGTGGAGAGAAAGAGAGAGAAGTTGGTTTGAATGCGGGTATGTCTTTATCACCAGGTAGTAAATGGACATTAAACAAAAACAAACACTTAGGTGGTGATGAAGGAGATAAAGGATGAAAACTACTCTAAACTTGGAAAATGAATAACTTCCAACTACGTGTAAAAGATGCCACAAATAAAGCAAAAAGACATCGCAACAGTAAACGTGCTACGATTCCACAGTAGCACTTAAAAAAAAAGAATACTGGAGGTCGCATCAGAGACAATGCTATCTCACACAATAACTTTGGATTGGTTAAAACGTCATGCAGAGACTTATCTTGAAATTTTGGTATGAACTTTTTTTAAACATCGACACTGATATAAAACATGATATTCCTCTTTCTCTTCATGAAGGTTATTCTTAGCTTCAAAATGTTTGCTGGAAACGTGTAAAAAATAAAGAAACAAAGAAACAGGAAGATACTTGTCTGTTCTGGATATTGAGAACATTCTTTGTACTCAGTACGGCTTTTGAAAATCCTGTACTAGAAAATTGTTTCTTTAATCCATAGACTGAAATTAAATGCCTTTTCGAGCAAAATTTATTAGAAATATACAATGCATATGCTGTTAAAAAAACAACTGTCCAGTATATAATTGTGTTTATATGTGAGCGTGTGTGTGTTTGAGCGCGTGCATGCATATGTGCATAAACTATGCATAACAATCAGTTGAACATTACATTGTGTGAGAATGAAATGTGTATTAATTGTGTGAGACATTACATTGTGTGAGAATGAAATGTGCATTACAGCACAAAGTGCTCCTTTTAGATAGCGCTTTACCTAAACCACTTGATCTTTAGGATTATTTAAATGTAAAAACGGATCTGAGTCATTTCCACAATCAAAAGTCCCGACCTTTTGCCAGTTTAAATTTGAATACTTGTAAACAAGTTGAGGTGGAAAGGGAGGGAGGTGAAGGGAGGTTTTGCATAATACTATTTTCAATTTTGAGTGGAGTCAAAATAGAGGACTCTGTGTCAGTGTGTGTATGTGAGTGAGTGGGTGAGTGAGTGAGTGTGGTGGGGGGGGGGGGGGGGGGGGGGAGGGGGGGGGGGGGTGGGGGGGGGGGGGGTTGTTTTCGCGTTTCCGTCGTTCACTTCATGTGGGTATTAGACTGGGGGAAAAGCTTATATAAAATGGGAGTGGGGGAGGGGGTAGTATGCAGGTCTGTGAATGAGCATGTGTAAGTTCAAGTGCGTACATAGAAAAATCAGGGGGAGGGGGGTACTTATTTATTTTATTTTGATTTTATTCTTTTATATCGAGGATAATGGAAAAACACTTTTGTGCTTTTTTACATCCAGTTCCCGTGTGTATGCGGTTTTGTAAATTCTGTCATTTGTTCCCACCGGCACATAATGGCCTACTCTTACGAAACGCGGAACAGGATTTAACGTGTGCGCAAGATGTTCTGCGTGCGTTCGCACACGGGGCCTCGGTTTATAGTCTCATCCGAAGAAGAATACAGAGACTAAGGTGGAAGAGAGAGAGAACTCGAACTCGAACTCGAATATTTTAATGAGGGTAATTGGATAAGCCAGAGGCTTCTTTACACCAGGCGCTCATGGGGAAAAAGTGAAACAAACATGAATAAACCAATTGATCAACAAACAAGATAATGTCAAAAAGCAAAGAAATGAATCATTCAAATAGCCAATCAATTATTGACTGAAGTCATGAAATCAATGAAAGACCACATAAGTAAACCATTCAAATAAATAGACAAAACCAATTAAACACTGACAAACTCCCCTCCTTGACCACACCCTCCCCTAAACAGACAACCCCCCCCCCAAAAATCAACACACAACACACCCAACACACACACACACACACGCACGCACGCACGCACGCACGCACGCACGCGCGCGCGCACGCACGCGCGCACACACACACACACACACACCTACGCATACATATGCACGGAAACACGCAAACTACACGTGCGAGCTTGCACAAATCATACAAATCGTCCGGGAACAAAATCCATGCACATGTACATTTCCTCACATATTATAACAGCCTTATGTCATAATCATCAAAATACCATAACCACACATTACACCGTCAAAACCAAACAATGAACATTATTTGAAGCACGAGAAAAAACAACCCACAGAGTATCAAGACAAACCACACACACACACACACACACACACACACACACACACACACACACACACACACACACACACACACACACACACACACACTTCACACACACACCCATACACACACATACTCACACATTTGCGCGCGCTTGCACGCACACACACTCACACACACAGAGTTCAACAAGCACGCGCACCCAATGCATATTACAGAAAATTAAACAAGTGTGTGTGGTACGCTTTTTTGAAAGATGATAGGCTACTTTTCTCTTTTATAATGACTGGGATTTCGTTCTATAATTTGCTGCCAGAATAAACAAGGGATGACATAAACAGATTGGTTCTTGGACGAGGAGTAACAACACTACTTTTACGAACAGTTTTAACAGGGAACCTCTGACAAAGATAATGAGGGGCTAGTTTATTCATAATCTTATACATAAATACACCTTTATTAAAGAGACAATGTAACTAAAAGGAAGAATGTAAGAGAGAGAGAGAGAGAGAGAGAGAGAGAGAGAGAGAGAGAGAGAGAGATAGAGAGAGAGAGAGGAGAGAGAGAGAGTGAGTGAGTGAGTGAGTGAGAGAGAGAGAGAGAGAGAGTGTGTGTGTGTGTGTGTGTGTGTGTGTGTGTGTGTGTGTGTGTGTGTGTGTGTGTGTGTAAGTAAATGTGTTGAAAAAAATATTATTAAGAACTATTTAAAATAAAGATGGGAAAAAAACATAGAGGGCAAAAGCTAGCACATTACTGGAATAACATAACTAGTTTAACATAACTAATATTAATATAGCTGAATCTTTACATAGTAGCTTAACGTCAATCAATACCAACCGGGCTGTTAATGAAATAAACAGAGAACTCATGAAAGAGCCAATAGTTATTCAAAATGTGCTTCAGAGTACAGTTGGGCAGATGACAGTGTCCAAGCTTTTGTGAAACTGGCAGTCGTGTTAATGAGCAGCGCACAGGCAAATGATTCACTGTGATTTGTTCACCACAGAAGCATTGAATATTTTTTGCAAAATTTCGTAAGGAGAGCGTTTAAGGAAACCATACATTAAACTGGTAGTATGTCTGGGACATTAAGAGAAATCCCAGAACAATTTGTAAAAGCACTTTCCACACAGTTATTATAGTATTGAGAATCTGAGTTCTTGAGAATGTCACGAAAGCGATCGGAAGATGTTTTCTCTATGCGCCTGTAACATACTTGTAGATCTAAAGGAATAGAGAGAGTTTCTGTACCCTCAGAATTGTGAGCTGCTTTTCTGGCAGCTTGATTCCACTCTTTCATTGGGAATAATCCCACATTATGAAGGAACCCAGAAGAATGTTACTGCCACATCTTTAACTGACAACAGATGTAATGAGATGGCTTATTTCTGTTGTCATTTCACTTCTTGTTTTTTGGTCAGTAGATCTAAGCGCATGTAACACAGATTTAGAATCTACGCAAATTAAGATGTGACAGGCATACATGGGCAGAGTGGAATTATAATTTACAGCCGTAAGTATGGCAGATCGCTGAAAAAGGGGAAGTCAGCAGGGGCTGACAACATTCCAGCTGAGTTGGTCCAAGCTGGAGGGGAAGCCATGATCAGCGCCCTACTAAGAATCTGCAACAAGATCTGGCAGACAGGGAAATGGCCAACACCATGGACGCAGTCGCTCATCATCACCCTCCCCAAGAAAGGAAATCTACAACAATGCCATAATTACCGCACAATCAGCCTCATATGTCACCCAAGCAAGGTCATGCTGCAGATAATATTGAATAGACTGAAGCCACAAGCAGAGACATCATTGCTGAGGAACAAGCAGGTTCAGAGCAGGGCGCAGCACAACAGAACAGATATTCAACTCAGAATACTATTTTGAGCGGTACCATCAACATCAAAAAGACCTATACCACGTATTTATCGATTTTAAGAAGGCATTTGACAGGGTGTGGCATGCAGCTTTGTGGGCAACCATGAACTTGTACAGCATCAATGCAAACCTGATCAGAGTCATCAAACAGCTGTACAGCGAGGCCCCCAGTGCAGTGTACTACAACAACAACATTGGAGAATGGTTTCGAACAACAGTTGGAGTAAGGCAGGGCTGTCTACTCTCACCCACCCTTTTCAACATCTTCCTTGAGAGAATCATGGCTGATGCACTGGAACATCATGAAGGATCAGTCAGCATTGGTGGCAGAACGATCACAAACCTCCGCTTCCCAAAATGCACGAATGAGCTGGGACTCCAAGTGCAAGTTTGTAAGCTTTAGAATCTAGACGCTGTAACTTTTTTAATACCTGTTGGGGAGCGCTGAAGAAAACTTCTTGTGTGTATGTCAGCCTGGAACGAACCAGAGAAGAAGAAAGCAATGCAAGTGATTTAGTGTCCTGTCCCCAGTGTTGCTTGCTAACAATCTCTAGAAAACTCAAACTTGTTCTGGCTTTGCTCAGGTTGGACTCAATATGACTGTGCCAGGACAGTTTTGGAGGAAAGAAAACGCCAAGAAACTTAACAGCTTGCGCATATTTCAGCACAAACCCATCAACAGTGAATTTTGGAAGATTTTCTGGATTCGTACCCTGAATGAAAAAGCGTTAGATTGTTCTTTTCTAATGATGAAGCAAGTCCATTTTCCTTTAAAAAGTTGCTATGTTTGTCAAGTTCAAGTTGGTATATTTTTTCTGGTGTAGTTCAAGGCCCTAGCTGGAGTCTTACGTTTCATGGTAAGTTTCATCCACAAACAAATGTCATCTGCATAGAACTGAATCTTTTGACAAATGTTTGGGAGATCATCTAATAGTATAATTGAATTGTCTTCACCTTTGCGCCTGGCGGCTGCATGGTGCATATCTCTGTGTTTTGAGTGTGTGATTGTGTGTTTCTCCGACGTTCTTCCTGGAAATTTTTATATCTGTGTTTTTGTTACAACACCCGGAATCGAGCGGTTAGAACAGTTTTCTTTGGCATTGTTTGACATTTGATATATTTCAATTTATCATTGTCTTCATTTGATATTTATTTTCAAAATTTCATTGACTGATGATTTGTGTTTACCGGATTGTGCTTGTCTTTGCAACCCTTCATACCCTGACCCTGCTGCAGCCTGGAAATTTTCACGTGATTCACGATCCCAAACCACCCCCTCCACCACTGCTCTGTGTTCCTTACTCCACTGCAATGACTCTAACTGCAACAGACTTGAAAGCTTTTTCCTCACCTGGTTTCCACCACATGCAAAATCGACTCCGCGAGCACATTGTAAATCTTGGAATTCACCGCCGTAAAACCAGAAGAGGACCACGTGCGGGCATACGTCATCGACTGCAGTGTGATTCCCCGACATCTGCCTCCCCCTCACTTCTGACGTCACTATGGCAACAACTGTTACCTGCCACAACACTGCCTCGCTTTCTGGTCCTCCACCTGTTTCAACATTTGTGTGTGACTCTGACTCCATGGGTTCTATCCCTAACGTGTGTCATGATCTGCATGAGACTCTAAATCCCCCAACTGCTCCAATTCGTTCACCTTCTTCCTCACCTGACTCACAATCCAAACTATCTGCCCTTCCACTGTACACATCTCTACCATCACCCTCATCCTGTTCCTCAGATAGTCATAGTCACTCACCACTGTCTTCTCCAACCTCTCTGCCTCCCTCAAACCTTCTCCATATGTGTCTACTAAACGGGCAATCTGTCTGCCCTGATGGCAAAGCTGACTTCATTTCTGATTTTATTTCTGAACACAACCTAGATCTAACTTTTCTTACAGAAACTTGGCTAAAACCACTAGGCCATGAACCAAAGATAAAACAGCTGACTCCACCTGGCTACAAATCTCTATCTTTCCCCCGACTCTCCCGTGGAGGTGGCATTGCCATCGTCTACAAAGACACTTTGCATCCAGCTCCGTCTATCTGTCACTCCTTTCCGTTTTCATCCGAATCTTTCGAAGTCTGTGAACTCACCCTCACCTTACCTGGCCACTCTGTTACTTTTTGTAGCCTTTACCGTCCGCCTCCCAACCGTAGAAACAATTTGACATCTTCAGTTTTCCACCAAGAGTTTCAGTCACTCCTTGACCATTACAGCTTCTCTCCAAAAAAACGTATCATTCTTGGGGACTTTAACTACCACTTCGACAACTAGTCATCTCCTGATGTCAAGCGTCTTTCTCTTTCTTTGTGAAATCACTCTCTTTCCCAGCTGGTAAACGAACCAACACACAGATCAGGCCACATTTTAGACTGGCTATTCAAGCCTACGCACCAACAAAGGATCACGATGATGAAGACGTAGAGGAATTCTACAACCAACTACAGGGCATCATCGATAAGATGAACAAGAAAGACGTCTTGATCATCCAGGGAGACTGGAACGCCAAGGTGGGCGGAGACGCACTGAAAGACTGGAGCAAATTCTGCGGTCCCTCCTGTAATGCGATCACCAATGAACGAGGACTCCGACTACTGGAATTTGCCAGCTACAACGACACGGTGCTCGCCAATACCCTTGGAGAACACAAGGCATCCCGACGCTGGACATGGCATGAACCAATGGGATCCATCACAACCAGATTGACTACATCCTGGTGCAGAACCGGTTTCGATCTGGCATCAACAGAGCCAAGACGAGGACATTCCCAGGTGCAGACATGGGCAGCGATCATGACCTCGTGCTCCTGAACTTTAGAGTCCGATTGAGAAGATCATTAAAGAACAAAGAACACCAGACTCAAGTTCAACCTGGGCAAACTGAAGGACCCCTGGGACCTTTCCCAAAGCCCCTAAGGAAACCAAATGGGAATTGAAGTGCCGAAAGATGCACATCAATTTAACGCAGTGATGGACTGGACAGCAAGCATCTCCTTGGCAAACTCGCCGAAAAACACAACCAGGGTCACAGTGAAATTTTAATATGTGTGACAAAAGACGAGACCTGAAGAAGAGCAAAGAACACTACAGGAGCAGTTGAGTAAAAGAGAAGTAAACAAGAAGATCAGGAGAGACATGAGGAAGACCAAGGAGGAATGGGGTAGAGAACAATGTACAGAAATCGAAGAGAGCCTGACAAAGATAATAGCAGAAGAGCATACCAGATTGTGAAAGAGCTCACCAAACAGAAACAGGCAAGAGTCAGTAACATCCAGGACAAAGAAGGGAATGCCTAACAGAAAAGAAGGGAAATCGTTGGCAGATGGACGGAATATGTTCCCAACTCTAAATCATCAGCGCTAGGCGGGCCCCCGCGTTTCTTGCAAGCCAAGCGTCATCGAATAAAGACAACTTCCCAATTCTATGCGAGAAAGTGAAGTAGCAATTAGATCGCTGAAGAAAGGAAAATCAGCAGGAATCGACAACATCCCAGCAGAGCTGATCCAACACGGGGAGAAGCAGTGACAGACATCCTTACAAGTATCTGCAACAAGATCTGGCAGACCGGGAGTGGCCTATACACCATGGACCCAATCACTCATCATCACTCTCCCCAAGAAAGGAAATCTCCAGCAGTGCCAAAACTACAGAAAAATCAGCCTCATAAGTCATGCCAGTAAAGTCAGCTGAAAGTGAAACCTGAACAGGCTGAAACCACAGGCAGAAGAGATCATCGCTGAAGAGCAGGCCGGTTTCGCCCAAAAAAGAAGCACCACAGAAAAAAGATATTCAACCTGAGGGTTCTGTGTGAGAAATACAGCCAGCTCAACAAGACTTTAATTGTTAAAAAACGGATCTTGAGGTCATTTCCTACTATCATAAGTTCCCGACCTTATGCAGTTTATAAAATTGAATATTGTAAAAAGATGAATGGTTGGAAGGGCGGGAGGTGAAGGGATGGTTTTGCTCATAATACTATTTTCAATTGTGAGTGGAGTCCAAATGAGAGGGAACTCTGTGTCTAAGTGTGGTGTATTTGTGAGTGATTGTGGGTGAGTTGATGTGAGTGTGGTTGGTCTGGGGGGGGGGGGGGGGGGGGGGAGGAGGATGAGGGGGGGGGGAGGGGGGGGGCTTCTAGTTGGGGGGGCCTTTGGTGTTTCCTGTTGCTGTTGTTTTTCGCTTTACGTCTTCCACTTATGTGGTTATTAGACATGGGGATAAGCTTATAAAAAAGGGTGGGGGAGGGGTAGTATGAGGTTCTGTGAATGAGCTTGTGTGTAAGTTCAAGTGGGGTGTTAATAGGAATAATCTGGGGGAGGAGGGTGTATAATGGTACTATTTATTTTATTTTGATTTTTACTTTCTTTTATATCGAGGATAATGGAAAAACATTTTGTGCTTTTTTTACATCCAGATTCCGTGCTTTTGTATGCGGTTTTGTATAATTCTGTCATTTTGTTCCACGGGTCTTCATTAATGGCTTATCTACGAAGATAACGCGGAACTAGGATTTAGTACTTGTGCGCATGATGTTCTGCGTGCGTTCGACACGGGGCCTCGGTTTTATAGTTCATCGGAGAATGAATACAGAGACTAAGGGGAAGAGAGATGAGAAATCGAACTCGAACTCGTATATTTTAATGAGGGTAATAGTTTTGGCCAAGGAGGTTCTGATTACAAGCCGCTCATGGGGTGAGAAGTGAAACAAAACATGAATAAACAATTGATTCATACAAAAAAGATAATGATCAAAAATGAAAGAAATGTTATCATTCAATAGCAATCAATTTATTGGGATGAAGTCATGAAATCAATGAAAGACCACATAAGTAAACCATTCAAATAATAGGTACAAAACAAGTTTAAAACACTTACAAACTTCCTCCTTGACACACCTCCCCTAAAAGACAACATCGCCAAACAAAATCAACACACGAAACCAAAACACACACTAACCTACGCACGCACGCTCGCACGTCACGCACGCACGGCGGCGATCGCACGTAACGCGCGCACACACAGACCACACACACACACCATTACGCATAACATATGCTAAGGAACACGCATTACAGTGCGAGCTTGACACCAAATCATACAATGGTCTGGATACAAAAGTCCATGAATCATGTAAAATAGTTCCTAACATTATTTATTTAACTGCTTTATGTTCATAATATCAAAATACTTAACCACACTTTACACCGGTCTAAATACCAAATCAAATGAACTTATTTGTTGACGAGAAAAAAAATCACACAGAGTATCAAGACAAACCACACACAATACACACAACACACACACACACACACACAACACACACTCACACACACACACACAGTCACACATCACCACATACTACACTTGTACACACAAAACCATCACACACATAATCAACTCTCATTTTGCGCCGCGCTTTGCACGCCCACACACTCACACACAACCAGAGTTCAACAGCACGCGACCAAATGATATTTACAGAAAATTTACATGTGTGTGTGGTAGTTTTTTGAAAGTTGATAGGCTTCTTTTCTCTGTTTATAATGACTGGGATTCGTGTTCTATAATTTGTGAGATATAAACAAGGGGGATGACCAATAAAAGATTGGTCTTGGACGAGGAGTACACACACTTCTTGTACGAATCAGTTTTAAAGGGAACCTCTAGACAAAAGATAATGAGGGGCTAGTTCGAAATCATAATCTTTATACATAATTACACCTTTATTAAAAGACAATGTAACTAAAAGGGAATTAATGTAAGGAGAGAGAGAGAGAGATGATGAGAGAGATACTGAAGGATGAGGAGGAGGAGAGAGAGAGATGGATAGGGATGGAGAGAGAGGAGAGAGTGAGTAGAGTGAGGTGAGTGAGAGAGAGAGAGAGAGAGATGAGAGAGAGAGTGTGGTGTGTGTGTGTGTGTGTGTGTGTGTGTGTCGCGTGTGTTGTGTGTAGCGTGGTGTGTGTGTGTGTAAGTAAGATTAGTGTTGAAAAAAAGAATATTATTAAGAATTATTTAAAAGTAAAGATGGGAAAAGTAACATAGTGGGCCAGAAAGCTTGCACATTTACTGGAATAACATAACTAGTTTTTAAAAAAAAAATATATTAATATAGTGAATCTTTACATAGTAGATTAAGTCAATCATTACCAAGGGGTGTTATGAACTAAAAGATAACTCATGATGAGCAATAGTTTTCATAATGTGCTTCAGAGTCAGTTGGGACATGTTGGACAGTGTCCAAGCTTTTGTTTTGAACTGGCAGTCGTGTTGTTAATGAGCATGCGACACAGGGAAATGATTCACTTGTGATTTGTTCAAACAAGAAAGCAGTTGATTTTTTTTTGCAAAAATTTCGTAAGGATGAGCGTTTTAAGGATACCTTACATTTTAACTTAGGTAGTATGTCTGAGGACATTAAGAAGAAATCCCAAGAACAATTTGTAAAAGCACCTTTCCACAGACTGTTATTATGAGTAATTGAAGAATCTGAGTTCTTTGAGAATGTCACGAAGATAGAGTCGGAAGATTGTTTTCTATAGTGCGCAGGTAATCATTTCTTGTAGATCTAAAGGATTAGAGAGAGTTTCTGTATAGAATTGTGGAGTGCTTTTCTGCCAGCTTGATTAATCTTTCATTGGAATAATCCAATTATGGAAGCGAAACCCAAGTATGAAGATTGTTTACTGCCAATTTTAACTGACAACAGATGTAATGATGATGGCTTATTTCTGTTGTCATTTCATTCTTGTTTTTTAGGTCGAGTAGATTAGCGCATGTACAAGATTTTAGAATCTACGCAAATTAAGGATTGACAGGGCATAAATGGGCAGGTGTGGAATTATTTATTTTCAGCGTAAGTATGGCAGATCGTGAAAAAAGGGAAGTCAGAGGGGGTGACACATTCCAGCTGGAGTTGGTCCAAGTGGAAGGGAAATGCCATTGATCAGAGTCCCTTTCTAAGAATCTGCAACTAGATCTGGAGGAAGGTGAAATGGCAACACCATGGACGCAGGTCGTCATCATCACCTCCCAAGAAAGGATAATCTACAAAATGCCATTATTACGACAATCAGCTCATATGTCACGCCAGCAAGGTTAATGCTGCAGATAATTTGATAGAATGTGAAGCCACAAGTCAGAGTCCATCTTGGCTGAGGAAATAGCAGGTTCAGAGCAGGGCGAGCAAAACAGAACAGATATTCAGAACTGCAGGAATACTTTGTGAGCTGGTACCATCAACATCAACAAGGTCTCTTTTATGATCCAGTATTTATCGATGTTTAAGAGGGCATTTGACAGGGTTTTGTGCATGAGCTTTGTGGGCAACTTGAATTGTACTAGCATCCAAGATGAAAATACTGTTCAGAGTCATCTTAACAGCTGTTCTGCGAGGCACAGTGCAGTTGATACTACAACAAAAACCATTGTGAGAAATGGTTTTCGATAACAAACAGTTGGTGTAAGGCTGGGCTGTCTAATCTAACCTCCCTTTGTCTAACATACTTCCTTGAGTGATCATGGCTGTGCGTTCTGGGAACATCTTGTAGGATCTGTAGCATTGGTGGAAGATACGATCACAGAACCTCCGCTTCCCAAAATGCTCGAATGAGCTGGACTCCAAGTGCAAGTTTTGTTAGCATTAGAAATTCTAGAGCTTGTGTATTTTTTAATACTGTTGGGGAGCGCTGAAGGAAAAAACTTTTGTGTGTATGTCAGTGGAACGAAAGTAGAAGAAGAAAGTCAATGAAGTGGATTTGTGTCTGTACCCAGTGTTGTTGGCTGAACAATACTCTTGAAAACTTCAAATGTTCTGTGCTTTTGCTCAGGTGGATCTATTAGATGTGCCAGGACCAGTTTTGGTGGAAAGATAACGCCAAGTAACGGAGACAGCTGCGCATATTTGCATGCACAAAACTCATCAACGCATGTGAATTTTGGAAGATTTTCTGGATTTCTACCCTGAATGTAAAAAGCGTTTGATTGTTCTTTTTTCTTAATGATGAGCTAAGTCCATGTTCCTTTTAAAAGTTGCTATGTTTGTCAAGTTCAGTTGGTATATTATTTTGGTGGTAGTTAAAGGCCCTAGCTGGATCTTACGTTTCATGGGTAGTTTCATACAAAAATACAATTGTCATCTGCATAGAAACTGAATTGTTGACAATGTTTGGGAGATCATTAAATAGTAGAAATTGAATTGTTTCACTTTGGTTGGCGCTGCATGGTGCATTTGTGTTTTGAGTGTGTGTTTGTGTGTTTCTCCGAGTTTTCCTGGAATTTTTTATCTGTGTTTTTGTTACGCAGACACCGGAATCGAGAGGTTTAGTCAGTTTTCTTTGGCATTGTTTGACATTTGATATATTTCAATTTACATTGTCTTCATTTGATATATATTTTCAATAATTCATTGACTGTATGATTTGTGTTTACGGATTGTGCTTGTCGTTGCAACTTCATACTCTTGTAACCATGCTGCAGGCCTGGAAATTTTCATGTGATTCACGATCCCAAACCACCTCCACACTGCTCTGTTGTTCCTTACTCCAGACTTCCAAAGATTAATGCAGACAGACCTTGAGAAAGCTTTTTCTCACTTGGTTTTCGCACACATGCAAATCGACTTCCGCGAGCAATTGTTAATTAAAAAATCAAATATTAAATTAATAATAAAAAAAATTGGAATTCACGCCGTTAAATACCAGAAGAGGACACCACGTGCGGGATACGTCATCGACTGCAGTGTGAGTCCCCGACATCTGCTCCCCACTTCTGATCGTCACTTATAGGAAACAATGTTACTGCCACAACATGCCTCGCTTTCTGGTTCCACCTGTTTCAACTTTGTAGTGTGACTTGACTCCATAGGGTTTCTATCCCTAAGTGTGTATGATGCTGAATGAGACTCTAAATCCCCGCCCCAATGCTCCTAATCGTTTCTACTTATTCCTACCTTTGAACAACAAATCCAAAATATCTGCCTTCTCACTGTCAGATCTCTACCATACCCTCAATCTGTTCTCAGAGTAGTCATAGGTCACTACCAAGTGGTTCTCCTAACCTTTTCCTCCCTCAATACTTCATCATATGGGTTACTAAACGGGCAATCTGTACTGCTGATGGCAAAGCTGTGACTTCATTTCTGAATTTTTATTCTGAACACTAACGCTTAGGATCTAACTTTTCTTCTTACAGGGAAAATTGTGGCTATAACCACTGAGGTATGATCCAAAGATTAACAGCTGACTCCATTTGGTACAAATTTATCTTTCCCCGATCTCCGTGGAGGTGGCATTTGCCTTCGTTACAAGTCACTTTGGCATTGCTCGTCTATCTGTCACTTCCTTTACGTTTTCATCGATCCTTTCGAAGTTGTGTTGAAAAGAAAAAAAAATAAAAAAAAAAAAAAAAAAAACAAATAAAATAAAAATCCACCTCACCTTATCCTGGCAGTCTGTTTCTTTTTGTAGCCTTTACCGTGCCGCTCCCAAAACGCGTAGATAAGTAAGAAAAATGTGACATCTTCTGTTTTCACCAAGTAGTTTACGTCACTCCTGGACATTAATAAGTTCTCTCGAAAAAAACGTATCTATTCTTTGGGGACTTTAACTACACTTCGACAACTAGTCATATTTGATGTCAAGCGTCATTCTCTTGTCTTTGTGAAATACTTCTTTCACCAGTGGTAAAGAACAACACACAGATTCAGGCCACATTTTAGGACTGGGCTATTCGAAAGCTAGCCACAACAAAGGATCACGATGGATGAATGAGTAGAGGAAATTTTACAACCTACTACAGGGCTATTCTCGATAAGTGAACAAGAAAGACTGTCTTGATCATCCTAGTGGAGACTGGAATACGCCAAGGTGGGAGGAGACGCACTGAAAAGAGGGAGAGCAATTCTGCATGGGTTCTGTATGACGATCACCAATAATCGAGGACTCGACTACTGGAATTTGCCAGCCCTACACGACACACAGAGCTCGCTCATACTTGGTAGAACACAGCATCCGCGTCTGGACTTGGCATGAAACCAATGGGATCCATCACATTCAGATTATACGCATTCTGGTGCAGAACGGTTGTCGATTGGCATCAACAGAGCCTAAGAGGAGGATCATTCCCAGGTGCAGACTTATGGGCGCAGCGAATCTGACTCGTTATTGCTCTGAAGACTTTAGGAGGTCCGATTTGAAGATGTTCATTAAGACAAAAGAACACCAGATCTAGTTAACTGGACAGATGAAGGACCACCATGCCGAGTCCTTCAATCAACAATATGGAGGGGAAATTCGCACCATGGCTGGCACTTGAAGAAGATGCCGCGAAACGTTGACATCAGTTTGTAACGCTAAGTGTTGCACGAGCAGCAAGCTACTCTTGGCAACATTCGTCGAATAAACACAACATGGGTCCAGATGAAATCTTGAATATGTGTGGTCAAAGACGAGTGACTGAATGGGACTGTAATAAAAGAGCAAGAACACTAAGGAGAGTTGGTACAGAGATGGTAACAAGATAAGATCAGGACGAGACATAGGGAAGGCCAAGGTGAATTGGATAGAGAACTAATGTAAAAGAATCGAGTGAGAAGAGCCTGATCAAAGAATAATAGCAGAGAGATACCAGATTGTGAAAGAGTCACCAAACAGAAACAGGCAAAAGTGGTCAGCTACATCCAGACAAAGGAAGGGGAATTGCCTAACAGAAAGAAAGGAATAATCGTTGCAGATGGACGGTAATACGTTCGTATCTACAATTCTCAGACGCTAGGCGCCCCAGTGTACTTGCAAGCCATTTTTTAAGCGTATTCGAATTAAAGAACTTCCCATATTCTAAATGCGAGAATATGATTAGATAGTAGCAATTGATCGTGGAAGAAAGGAAAATCAGCGATGACAACATCAGCTTTGAGTGATAACACGGGGAGAAGTGTCATGAGTGACAGACATCTTACAAGTATCTGCAAAAGATCATGGCAGACCGGAGAGTGGTCGTACACATGGATTGCCAATCACTCATCATTCACTCTCGCTAAAGAAAAGGGAAATACAGCAGTGCCAGAATCTACAGAATAAATCCCGTCCTCATAAGGTCGCATGCAGTAAAGTCATGCTGAAAGTGATCCTGAAACAGGTGAAAGCAACAGGCAGAAGAGATTATAGTGAAGCGGCCGAGTTTCCGCAAATAGATGCACTCACAGAACAGATATTCAACCTGAGAGGTTCTGTGTGAGAAATACTAGCCGCATCTAATCAAGTAATCTTCACGTCTTCATTGATTTAAGAAGGCTTTAGATAGAGTATGGCCTTGAGCTCTGTGGGCCACTCATAGAACAAATTCAACCAATTGGGCATGAAGTGATCCTACCACCATCAAGGAATTCTACTAAAAGGCCACCAGTGCAGTACTCGTACAGGGTGACGGTTTGGGGGAATGGTTCCGTATCAGTTTTGGGGTCGACAGTATTTGTCTGCTGTCCGCACTGTTTAAATTTTCCTTCGAAACGCATCTGATGACTGACGATGACCACACAGGCACAGTCAGCATTGTTGAGGATGCGAACAATCACCAATCAGGTTTGCGATGGACATTGATGGTTGGCAGGAAATGAGAAGTGGAACTGGATTACTAGTGAAGCAAACTGGACGATATAGTCCTACGTTACGGATGGAAATCAGCGCGTAGAAAACCAAGCGCTATGTCAAACAGTGCTCAGCTTATCGCCACCATAGATAACTCTCTTGGGGAAAAGAACTGAGTGACAGTTGTAAGTGCATGTACACTTGGAGCGTATCATAAGTGAGGGAATGACTCGGAAGACCGAATTTTTAGCTCAGTGCGGCACAAACAGAAGCTCAGCAATGGAAGATGAAGACCATATGGAGAGGACAAACATCCCTCTCGGAACAGGTATAATTTTACAAAAAGCGTAGACATCAATTTATTGCTTACGCATGTGAGGCTAATGGGGACATGGAACGAAGATCTACGCAATAGGAGGATCCAAGCAGTTGAATATGAGATGCTCAGAAGGCTCTTGGCATTCATACATGGACATGTCACCATTCAATGAAGTCCGCAGAAATATCAATCAAACAATGTGCAGGCGGGAGAACTATGAATGACCTATGACCGCCGGCGAAAAAAAGAGGAAATCAGATGGTTTGGGCAAGATCGTTAACAGATAGAAGGACTTGCAAAGGACCATTGCAGGGATCAGTTCCAGGGGAAAGAGAGAGGGGCAGACAGGTGAGGATAGTGGGCCGACGTCATCTATGATTGAGGACAGGGTAGGACTTTCTGTGCAACCTAGGCATGCCCACGTACCGCGCTAGTGAGAGTCAGTGGTCCACCGTTCGTGCCACCATGCAGCGCCCCTTCGACCTGGCGAACGGTTAACGGGACCAGGGTGAACAATGAACCGCATTTTTAACAAGGTCTACCAGTCACATCCTCAGTCTGTATTGTCCTGACGACAAATGGCTTCGATATTCTTGCCATTTCTTTTCTTTCTCAACAGTGCAAAGCCTTCTATCAGAAACAAAAAGTGAGTAACGTCGCAATCTACGCCAGTGAGATTTCAAACTTTCTCTTTCCCAGCTGATAGTACGCCTAACAAACCCATGGACCATTCAGTACCTTTAAGCCTATCATATACGTCTCAGCCATCGCTTTGATGGCATGCTCCTTATGACATTCTGCCCTGTATAGGCCCTGGTTGCACATGGTAAACGTGACATCTGGTCGTAAATGCAAAAGCCGGTATAGAGCGGCAATGGCGTGAAAACAAAAAACCGTAAATATACAATCAGCTTCTTCGTAAACAAAAGAATCAACAAAGTTTGAAAACTTAATTCGTTTCAGCAAGAAAAATGTATTACTTTCTCAACGTTCTTGATGCTACGTCGTTATGTAATCTATCTTATCCCTACTATCCCATCGTTTCTTGATCTGAGAAGGCTTAGTTCTGCCTTCTAATCACGACACTGCTGAACTTCCTTCTATATTTTTGCATTTTCTCTGACAAAGTCCGCAATTTAGCTCCTAATTTGGATCAGACTCGCCTTTCAGCCTGAACTTCTGATCCCAATTCTCTGGCACTCTCTTCCTTTCTTTCATCCGCAAGCGAAAGAAAGAAATCGAGTATATTTGAAAGGAGATGATTATAAAATCATGTGATCTTGTCCCCATAACCTGTTTCTCTTTTTGCTACATGGCTTCCTAACTTATTCCATATTACGAATGATTAAACTTTATTTTTGTCTTGGAATTGTTTTCAGCATCTAAAAACGCTTGTGTCACATTATCAAAAAGCTATGACCTTGCATCCAACATACTGAAGAACTAATAGAACATGGTTTCAAAACCTACGTTTTATCTCTAAGTCTTGAAAAAAAGTAGTTCTAAAATAGCTCAACTAACCACCTTTCTCCAGAACAGTCATCTTTCGCTGCTGTTTCAGTTCTGCTATCGCGTCAACACATGCACTGAATCTACCTTGCACACCTATATCAATCACCTTCTACTCGCTTAATAACTACTAGATCAACAACACTTCTCTCCAACACCGTCTCTTTTATGCGTTTCAGTCTGATATCGCCGTCAACCAAGCATGGAACTACCGCTTGACCAATAAACACACTTCTACTCGCTTCTGATAGGGTAAATCTCTCTTCTTTACTCTATCGACTTATCTGCGGCTTTGACTCTATTGAACTTATTTTCTCTCACGTCTTCAAAAATACATTCAGTGTTACTGGCACAGCCTCACTGGTTAGATCATACTTACTGACGATTTCCAGGACACGTCAAGTAAACAAGATTCAGTCAGTAACTGCAAGATTGTAATGTGGAGTCTTCACAGAGATCTGTTTGGGCCTGTTTTTTTCACCCTCTACATGTCCTTTGTCTATATAATTAACCGTCCTGAGATCAACTATCATTTTTATGCAGATGACGTGCATGTATTCTAAGCCGTGGGACTCCAAACTCCTGAAAAATCTGCCTTCTCTCTTTACAAATATGGCCATGCTTTCAATTGGTATCCCAAAATGGATGACTAGAGATCAAATTTAAGTAATGCTGATAAAACGGAACCATGCTTGTAGGAACCAAACAAAAAAATCTCTTCCATCACAACGCTTCAATACAATTGGCAAGGCTATCTAGTCCCTTTATCTACTGTGTGAAGTATCTAGGGGGTATTATTGTGACATTCACTCTCTATGCAAAAATTCATCATCCTCCATGTCCTTTACCAGTCCTGCTATGTACTATCAATTACGGCGTAGATTAGGTGTC
Organism: Rapana venosa; assembly: GCA_028751875.1. NCBI lineage: Eukaryota > Metazoa > Mollusca > Gastropoda > Neogastropoda > Muricidae > Rapana > Rapana venosa. The sequence continues at coordinate 46,870,959 of CM054154.1, forward strand.
AATTCGAATAGTACCGTCCCAGTTGCAAATCCGACTTGTTGTGGTCTCTCATTCTTTAGTTTGTGAATATTGCAATTTCTCTTGTTGGTTGGTCTGCCAGGCATAATCAATCTATCCCGCTTCAAGTATACAAAAAACTTGCAGCTCGTCTAATCCCTCAGAAAGAGAAAAATTCTGAGCATTATTAACCCCTCTCTTGGCGCAATCTTCCTGGATCTTGTGTGCCACAGAAAGTATAATACTGTAACGATCTGTACCTTTGTTACAAATGTCTTCCACAAATCAGCACCATCCTAACCTATTGTGATTGTCTTCACTTGTACACTCTTCTCGTTTCTCGCTCGCTTATGCTGGAGATACCTTTGTCCTTACGTAATACTTAGATCAACCAATCCACCATCCGGCCGTCGATCTTTCTCAATTTCTACGGTCCATTTGTGTGGATTGATCTCCCTCTCTCTCTCCGCAAAAGCCGTTATATGACCACTTTAAAACCTGCTCATGACGAAACTAAGATTTTCCTTCCTGCTCATCTCTTGTTTTTCCTGCCTTCATCAGCCAAGATTATATTGCCCTGCCCCTGGGTGTTGTTGTGACATTTGTGTGTGTGTGTTGTGTGTGTTGGTGGCGGTGCGTGCGTGCGTGCTGTGTACGGTGTGCACATTAAGGACTTGGTGGAACTAGTCATGTCATTGGTTGTTATGAATTTGTGTAGAATGAGTTGAGTTGCAAGCGCTTTGATTTGTTTTCATTGCAAGATTTGAGTGCTATATAAATTTCCATTATTATATTATTATTATATAATAACTTCCTATTCCTAACTTTTTATCCACAGGGCTTAGACTTCTGGGTGTAGAACCATGGTTTTTGGTAGGCATAACCCGCTTTCCAACTGCTTACTCAACTGTTGTTCGAAACATTCATCATTGTTGTTGATGTAGTATGATGGTGGACCTCCGCTGTACAGCTGTTTGATGGATCTGATAGGTTTGGCATTGATGCTGTACAATTCAATGGTTGCCCACAGACTGCATGCCACACCATGAGGGGTGTTACTTCTCACACTTTGTCCACATGTCTTCTGAGAGGAACATTGGTCTGATGCATGAACATCAGAAGGATCATGTCTGCTTTGTGGATAGGAACGTTCAGCAAATCCTCCGCTTCGCAGATGACATTAGATGGAATAGCAGGTGTCAGAAAAAGAGCTTGCCAGCCTACAGACACTTTGAATAAGGCCTCCATAAAATACGGCATGGGAATTAATCAGTGGCAGAGTAAGCAAATGAGTCTAATAACACCAAGGCATTGCACCTGATATCAGAGTGTAATGTCCAGAAGCGGAAAGCTGTTTCAAGCTTCAAAGTTACCTTGGAGCGCATTTTATTAGACCATGGGATCCAAGCCAGAAGTAGTAGGTTATGCAGGACTGCACAGAAATAAAAAGCACTGTAAAATCTAAACCACATATTGGAGAGTATAAAAATTTTACTCATTATCTACATAGATCAGATATGCAGCTCCCTTGTCATATCTTAAATTTCTGTATCAGTCGTATACGCGCCTGGGAATCATGACCCTGACTGCAGATTTGGATGAGAAGATTACAGGCTTTGGTGGAGATGAGATGCTTTCGGGACTCCTTGGCATCTCTTACCAAAGACCACATAAGCAAGAAGGTGATTATACGTTCCAAGCACCTTGGACCCTATGAGAACTTTAACGATCGTTGAAAAGCGTATATGTAAATGGTTTTATGGTCATGTCATAAGATCCAAAGTGATTAGCAAAGACAGTTTTTAAAAGGCATCTTGTCCTAGGTTGTAAGAAGAAGAGGCAGACCAAGAAGAGCTGGGGAATAACTTAGCGAATGGACAGGCCTTGAATCACAAAACCTGAAGGAAAGGTCCCTCCAGAACATGAGAGAGAGGAATGGAAGGAATCTGGGTCTTGAGTTTTGTGGGTGCCCCACTGGTCGTCAGACTATCGGGACAGAGAGAGAGATAACCGTGTACTATTACCTCCTGGGGTGTACAGAAAGCCAGTGGTTTTACAGTAGGCATAACCCGTACCATACTCCTGGGTGTACAGCATCCTATGGTCTAGATTAGGCTTAACCTTGTTTACCATACATCTGGGTGTTCAGCTAACCATGGTTTTCGTAGGCATAAACTCGCTACCATACCTCTCTGGGTGTACAGAAACCGGGTGTCTGGAAAGGAAACTAATAGTCCTGTATCTGGAGCAATTTTTCCAAGGAATAGAAAAAAAAGTCAACAGGTTGTTTTTTTGTTTCCTTCTCTAAAAATTGTTCAGTATTAACGATTTCTAAAGTTGAGAAAAGTGTGGATCCTAGGAAAACTATGCTATATATTAAATAATAGATAAATCATTACCTGAAGATACGAACTTATGGTCCAACCTAAGTACACAGTTCGATTAGTCATAACTGAACTTATCTTCCTAGCCTTGAGATTGGTATATACCACCTGTGGAGTGTAGGACTCACAGGTCCACAGTAGGATGGTGGCCTATGTATAATTTCATTGCTTTGTTATATCTGTAGGTTGAGAGACTCTTTTTAAAGTAGTATATCGTTTTGAGTAAGTTATTGCACAGATATTTGTAGTGATTTTTGGTCTTATGTATAAATCCATTTAAGTACCCATCAATGTTGTAGTTGTTTCAGTATTTTAATTATGTTGAAACATGCGAGCCAATACAGGGCAGAATCGGTTTCAGGGCCTGTACCATTTTTTTTTATTTTTAAAATTATGGTAAATCTGTGTTCATCCAGTGAATACTGATAGAGTGGAAACATAATTTACTTATTGGGGCATGTGTTGTGGGCTGTTGTGTGTGTATGCGTGCTAGGTTGATGGCTTGCGAGGGTGTGCACTGTGAGAGGTGTGATAAGTGTTGCGTGCATGCTTGTGCGTATGTGTGTGAAACATTTATTTCATATTTGCAGTATAATCCTCAGAGTACATTGATTCTTAGGATGAAATGAACATGAAAAAAGTATGTTTTCAGTTACAAAAAACAGTAGATATATGCGGGAATGGGATTGTTTAGATTTGTACAAGTTTGGATTAACATTACAGAGTTTCAATCTGGAACCCTTTTATCATTAAGGAGTTGTAACAGGGATTTGTTCACCAGCAGTAATTTGGCCTTTTTCCGCTGCATGCCAGGACACAAATGTTTTGTAGGTAACGCACCAGTAGATAAGTTGTAAAATAGTAGGGAAGACAGCTGATGAAGACAAAACAGAAGCCTTCTTGAAGGGTAGTACAGTTTTTTGAGAAAATGGATACTGAACAAATCACTCTTTAGATCTCAGGCAGAAAATGCAACACATTCTTCAAGAAGATGTGATTGGAAAAGAAAATTACTCTGAAAAACCTATGGCAATCGTCTATGAGAATAACAGTTTGGTGAAACAATAATTGTCAATGTATTACAGGGAAAGCAATATAGTAACTTTTAGGTCAACTGCAGAGAAAAACCTCCAGGAGTTTTCTGAGAAGAAGTGAAAGACAACAACAACGTCAACAAAACGTTATTCGTTCATCGAACGGCTGCCTTACTCCTCTTCAAGGCCTTATGGACACGACCAAAAGAGGATTACCACCAAGTTTTGACCATGGCTAGCTGGACAATCAATGTGGATTTTTCTCATCCATCTGTGACACATGTTCCTCAGCACACTTCTTTGTGGAAACAGAGATCACATTGTAGACGAAGCTCTTGTTCCATTGGCCAGTCTTGTCTCAAGCATGGCAAAGACCAAAAGTTGATATCACCATTTGCAGTTGGGGGGTTGTCGGTAGGTGGAAATTCACACATTATTGGCTCCAGATATCTTTGTTGACATTTTTTAAAAATGGAGTTCTCTTATTTATGCTGAGGTGAAGAGATATGAACGTCTGGCTCAGCATGGCTGCAAGACATTTGCAATGAGGTTTGACTCAATAGCTGTGATCGTTTGTTGCACAATGTCAACAACTAGACTGTTTAGCCTTGGTACATTTTCATGGCATGGGGGATGGATGCTGCTGTCACTAATGTTTTTAGAAACTAGCGTCACCAAATGATTATATTATGCAACAGCTGAGTAGGTGTAAGTCAATTGGAGGATTCCAATTTAAAATATTCAGTTCGTTGCCTCTCATCTAAAATGATACTTCAGTTTCTTTAAACAAGCCTACAGTGCTTTCAAAACCTTTCTGGGACCTTCTGTAGAAGTATTGTGGCATGCGCTGCCACAACCAGGTCTGGTCAGGATCTCTGCAGGCAGTGTGTGATGCCACATCCAGGACATGCAGAGTTCTTCACCTGATGGAATGGACCGCGTGTTGGGGAGGAGCTGTGTGTTCAATTACAATTCTTGTCTTGCTTTGGCAAGCTGAAAACACTGTAACATAGGTGTTCACTTTGTTCAACATCTTGGTGGCAAGGCCAGCTCATTGTGCAATGTGGAACCAGATGACAGCCCTCTCTTGCTCTGTGTCCAAACAATAGGTGCTTAGGATAATGAGATGAGATGTGGGTTTACATAGGACGACTAATGGCAGGACTGGTCTTCAGCTGTGGTTGGGAGAGTGACATTTGACTGTTGCCAGTTTCAGCACTCATCAGTTGACAGGAAAATGGAGGGCACAGGATAATGTTCAGGTGGATTTCCTGTTGATGTGTTTTTGAATGTAGTCATGCACCCCGTGGCTTTAAAATTCACTTGATACATACGTCGGAAGATTAGAGAGTAAAGGAACCAGCAGTGAGCTGTTGTTGGAGGACAATGAAGATCTCAAGTCATTGCATTTAGCATGCAAAGGACTAGAGTGAAATGTCACTTGTTGTTTTGGGCGAGTGCTTGAGATAGAATTCAGATCAACACTGAATTTGTCTTGTCTTAGAGCTGTTAAAAAATGTAGTCATTTTGATAATATAAATATATACATTGAAATTTTATAGTGCTGAGTCTTGTAATGCAAGAAGTGATTGTCTCTTGCATTCAAATCATTAGTTGCACATTCTGACTTGTTCAAAAACAACATAACAATCCCCCAAAACAGGGGATTAAATTTAGACTCCACAATCACTCACGCACACACACACACACAATTAGGCGGGGTTAGTGGTAGTGGAGATGTTGTGTAAAGCAGGAGACTATAAGAGGTTAATAAGTATGGGGGTAGATTCTTAGTCGGGAAATACAATGGTGTTTTGGGGTGGAATTGATGATAGTAGCAATGTGGGTCTTTGGCGATAGTGAAGAGTGACCATCCCAATTGGATGGCGCCAGAAATATTTTAAAAAAACAAAAAAACCAGAAGGAGGACGCCAAAGTGTAGTATTGTTGACTTTGGATGTTTCAACACTGGAGTTATTTTGGCTTAATATTATTTTAATATTTTATTGACTTTATATGGTATAGTATTTTAACATCCTGAAGCAAAGTGGTGCCTATTTGTTTAAACGAATCACTCAAGGATAGACCTCTCTAAGGGAATGGTTAAAGCAATATTGGAGTGACAGTTGGTTGGATGTTTAAATAATAGAAAACGCATGTACATATATTTGTTAAAAATTTAAAGATCAATCGCAGTGTGTTATCTTCTCACATTTCTAGTTTTGGTTGTATTACCCATATCCACTAACCCATTGGCCAAAAAAAAGTAACTGTTGTTTTTTACAATTAGTTCTTAAGTTACTTTTTTTTAGACGTACCAGTACTGGACCTAACATCCGTATGTTGAGTAACCTAAGATGCTACAGAGTGGTGTTGCCTTATAGTCAGTACTTGGTAAATATTTTGTCAGATAAATAAATTGCAACAGTTTGTTTTTTTGTTTCATTCTATCTAAAATTGTCAGGTAATTACCATTTCTCAGGAGTTGAGCCGGGGAGGTTTTAATTGTTAAAAAACGGATCTTGAGGTCATTTCCTACTATCATAAGTTCCCGACCTTATGCAGTTTATAAAATTGAATATTGTAAAAAGATGAATGGTTGGAAGGGCGGGAGGTGAAGGGATGGTTTTGCTCATAATACTATTTTCAATTGTGAGTGGAGTCCAAATGAGAGGGAACTCTGTGTCTAAGTGTGGTGTATTTGTGAGTGATTGTGGGTGAGTTGATGTGAGTGTGGTTGGTCTGGGGGGGGGGGGGGGGGGGGGGAGGAGGATGAGGGGGGGGGGAGGGGGGGGGCTTCTAGTTGGGGGGGCCTTTGGTGTTTCCTGTTGCTGTTGTTTTTCGCTTTACGTCTTCCACTTATGTGGTTATTAGACATGGGGATAAGCTTATAAAAAAGGGTGGGGGAGGGGTAGTATGAGGTTCTGTGAATGAGCTTGTGTGTAAGTTCAAGTGGGGTGTTAATAGGAATAATCTGGGGGAGGAGGGTGTATAATGGTACTATTTATTTTATTTTGATTTTTACTTTCTTTTATATCGAGGATAATGGAAAAACATTTTGTGCTTTTTTTACATCCAGATTCCGTGCTTTTGTATGCGGTTTTGTATAATTCTGTCATTTTGTTCCACGGGTCTTCATTAATGGCTTATCTACGAAGATAACGCGGAACTAGGATTTAGTACTTGTGCGCATGATGTTCTGCGTGCGTTCGACACGGGGCCTCGGTTTTATAGTTCATCGGAGAATGAATACAGAGACTAAGGGGAAGAGAGATGAGAAATCGAACTCGAACTCGTATATTTTAATGAGGGTAATAGTTTTGGCCAAGGAGGTTCTGATTACAAGCCGCTCATGGGGTGAGAAGTGAAACAAAACATGAATAAACAATTGATTCATACAAAAAAGATAATGATCAAAAATGAAAGAAATGTTATCATTCAATAGCAATCAATTTATTGGGATGAAGTCATGAAATCAATGAAAGACCACATAAGTAAACCATTCAAATAATAGGTACAAAACAAGTTTAAAACACTTACAAACTTCCTCCTTGACACACCTCCCCTAAAAGACAACATCGCCAAACAAAATCAACACACGAAACCAAAACACACACTAACCTACGCACGCACGCTCGCACGTCACGCACGCACGGCGGCGATCGCACGTAACGCGCGCACACACAGACCACACACACACACCATTACGCATAACATATGCTAAGGAACACGCATTACAGTGCGAGCTTGACACCAAATCATACAATGGTCTGGATACAAAAGTCCATGAATCATGTAAAATAGTTCCTAACATTATTTATTTAACTGCTTTATGTTCATAATATCAAAATACTTAACCACACTTTACACCGGTCTAAATACCAAATCAAATGAACTTATTTGTTGACGAGAAAAAAAATCACACAGAGTATCAAGACAAACCACACACAATACACACAACACACACACACACACACACAACACACACTCACACACACACACACAGTCACACATCACCACATACTACACTTGTACACACAAAACCATCACACACATAATCAACTCTCATTTTGCGCCGCGCTTTGCACGCCCACACACTCACACACAACCAGAGTTCAACAGCACGCGACCAAATGATATTTACAGAAAATTTACATGTGTGTGTGGTAGTTTTTTGAAAGTTGATAGGCTTCTTTTCTCTGTTTATAATGACTGGGATTCGTGTTCTATAATTTGTGAGATATAAACAAGGGGGATGACCAATAAAAGATTGGTCTTGGACGAGGAGTACACACACTTCTTGTACGAATCAGTTTTAAAGGGAACCTCTAGACAAAAGATAATGAGGGGCTAGTTCGAAATCATAATCTTTATACATAATTACACCTTTATTAAAAGACAATGTAACTAAAAGGGAATTAATGTAAGGAGAGAGAGAGAGAGATGATGAGAGAGATACTGAAGGATGAGGAGGAGGAGAGAGAGAGATGGATAGGGATGGAGAGAGAGGAGAGAGTGAGTAGAGTGAGGTGAGTGAGAGAGAGAGAGAGAGAGATGAGAGAGAGAGTGTGGTGTGTGTGTGTGTGTGTGTGTGTGTGTGTCGCGTGTGTTGTGTGTAGCGTGGTGTGTGTGTGTGTAAGTAAGATTAGTGTTGAAAAAAAGAATATTATTAAGAATTATTTAAAAGTAAAGATGGGAAAAGTAACATAGTGGGCCAGAAAGCTTGCACATTTACTGGAATAACATAACTAGTTTTTAAAAAAAAAATATATTAATATAGTGAATCTTTACATAGTAGATTAAGTCAATCATTACCAAGGGGTGTTATGAACTAAAAGATAACTCATGATGAGCAATAGTTTTCATAATGTGCTTCAGAGTCAGTTGGGACATGTTGGACAGTGTCCAAGCTTTTGTTTTGAACTGGCAGTCGTGTTGTTAATGAGCATGCGACACAGGGAAATGATTCACTTGTGATTTGTTCAAACAAGAAAGCAGTTGATTTTTTTTTGCAAAAATTTCGTAAGGATGAGCGTTTTAAGGATACCTTACATTTTAACTTAGGTAGTATGTCTGAGGACATTAAGAAGAAATCCCAAGAACAATTTGTAAAAGCACCTTTCCACAGACTGTTATTATGAGTAATTGAAGAATCTGAGTTCTTTGAGAATGTCACGAAGATAGAGTCGGAAGATTGTTTTCTATAGTGCGCAGGTAATCATTTCTTGTAGATCTAAAGGATTAGAGAGAGTTTCTGTATAGAATTGTGGAGTGCTTTTCTGCCAGCTTGATTAATCTTTCATTGGAATAATCCAATTATGGAAGCGAAACCCAAGTATGAAGATTGTTTACTGCCAATTTTAACTGACAACAGATGTAATGATGATGGCTTATTTCTGTTGTCATTTCATTCTTGTTTTTTAGGTCGAGTAGATTAGCGCATGTACAAGATTTTAGAATCTACGCAAATTAAGGATTGACAGGGCATAAATGGGCAGGTGTGGAATTATTTATTTTCAGCGTAAGTATGGCAGATCGTGAAAAAAGGGAAGTCAGAGGGGGTGACACATTCCAGCTGGAGTTGGTCCAAGTGGAAGGGAAATGCCATTGATCAGAGTCCCTTTCTAAGAATCTGCAACTAGATCTGGAGGAAGGTGAAATGGCAACACCATGGACGCAGGTCGTCATCATCACCTCCCAAGAAAGGATAATCTACAAAATGCCATTATTACGACAATCAGCTCATATGTCACGCCAGCAAGGTTAATGCTGCAGATAATTTGATAGAATGTGAAGCCACAAGTCAGAGTCCATCTTGGCTGAGGAAATAGCAGGTTCAGAGCAGGGCGAGCAAAACAGAACAGATATTCAGAACTGCAGGAATACTTTGTGAGCTGGTACCATCAACATCAACAAGGTCTCTTTTATGATCCAGTATTTATCGATGTTTAAGAGGGCATTTGACAGGGTTTTGTGCATGAGCTTTGTGGGCAACTTGAATTGTACTAGCATCCAAGATGAAAATACTGTTCAGAGTCATCTTAACAGCTGTTCTGCGAGGCACAGTGCAGTTGATACTACAACAAAAACCATTGTGAGAAATGGTTTTCGATAACAAACAGTTGGTGTAAGGCTGGGCTGTCTAATCTAACCTCCCTTTGTCTAACATACTTCCTTGAGTGATCATGGCTGTGCGTTCTGGGAACATCTTGTAGGATCTGTAGCATTGGTGGAAGATACGATCACAGAACCTCCGCTTCCCAAAATGCTCGAATGAGCTGGACTCCAAGTGCAAGTTTTGTTAGCATTAGAAATTCTAGAGCTTGTGTATTTTTTAATACTGTTGGGGAGCGCTGAAGGAAAAAACTTTTGTGTGTATGTCAGTGGAACGAAAGTAGAAGAAGAAAGTCAATGAAGTGGATTTGTGTCTGTACCCAGTGTTGTTGGCTGAACAATACTCTTGAAAACTTCAAATGTTCTGTGCTTTTGCTCAGGTGGATCTATTAGATGTGCCAGGACCAGTTTTGGTGGAAAGATAACGCCAAGTAACGGAGACAGCTGCGCATATTTGCATGCACAAAACTCATCAACGCATGTGAATTTTGGAAGATTTTCTGGATTTCTACCCTGAATGTAAAAAGCGTTTGATTGTTCTTTTTTCTTAATGATGAGCTAAGTCCATGTTCCTTTTAAAAGTTGCTATGTTTGTCAAGTTCAGTTGGTATATTATTTTGGTGGTAGTTAAAGGCCCTAGCTGGATCTTACGTTTCATGGGTAGTTTCATACAAAAATACAATTGTCATCTGCATAGAAACTGAATTGTTGACAATGTTTGGGAGATCATTAAATAGTAGAAATTGAATTGTTTCACTTTGGTTGGCGCTGCATGGTGCATTTGTGTTTTGAGTGTGTGTTTGTGTGTTTCTCCGAGTTTTCCTGGAATTTTTTATCTGTGTTTTTGTTACGCAGACACCGGAATCGAGAGGTTTAGTCAGTTTTCTTTGGCATTGTTTGACATTTGATATATTTCAATTTACATTGTCTTCATTTGATATATATTTTCAATAATTCATTGACTGTATGATTTGTGTTTACGGATTGTGCTTGTCGTTGCAACTTCATACTCTTGTAACCATGCTGCAGGCCTGGAAATTTTCATGTGATTCACGATCCCAAACCACCTCCACACTGCTCTGTTGTTCCTTACTCCAGACTTCCAAAGATTAATGCAGACAGACCTTGAGAAAGCTTTTTCTCACTTGGTTTTCGCACACATGCAAATCGACTTCCGCGAGCAATTGTTAATTAAAAAATCAAATATTAAATTAATAATAAAAAAAATTGGAATTCACGCCGTTAAATACCAGAAGAGGACACCACGTGCGGGATACGTCATCGACTGCAGTGTGAGTCCCCGACATCTGCTCCCCACTTCTGATCGTCACTTATAGGAAACAATGTTACTGCCACAACATGCCTCGCTTTCTGGTTCCACCTGTTTCAACTTTGTAGTGTGACTTGACTCCATAGGGTTTCTATCCCTAAGTGTGTATGATGCTGAATGAGACTCTAAATCCCCGCCCCAATGCTCCTAATCGTTTCTACTTATTCCTACCTTTGAACAACAAATCCAAAATATCTGCCTTCTCACTGTCAGATCTCTACCATACCCTCAATCTGTTCTCAGAGTAGTCATAGGTCACTACCAAGTGGTTCTCCTAACCTTTTCCTCCCTCAATACTTCATCATATGGGTTACTAAACGGGCAATCTGTACTGCTGATGGCAAAGCTGTGACTTCATTTCTGAATTTTTATTCTGAACACTAACGCTTAGGATCTAACTTTTCTTCTTACAGGGAAAATTGTGGCTATAACCACTGAGGTATGATCCAAAGATTAACAGCTGACTCCATTTGGTACAAATTTATCTTTCCCCGATCTCCGTGGAGGTGGCATTTGCCTTCGTTACAAGTCACTTTGGCATTGCTCGTCTATCTGTCACTTCCTTTACGTTTTCATCGATCCTTTCGAAGTTGTGTTGAAAAGAAAAAAAAATAAAAAAAAAAAAAAAAAAAACAAATAAAATAAAAATCCACCTCACCTTATCCTGGCAGTCTGTTTCTTTTTGTAGCCTTTACCGTGCCGCTCCCAAAACGCGTAGATAAGTAAGAAAAATGTGACATCTTCTGTTTTCACCAAGTAGTTTACGTCACTCCTGGACATTAATAAGTTCTCTCGAAAAAAACGTATCTATTCTTTGGGGACTTTAACTACACTTCGACAACTAGTCATATTTGATGTCAAGCGTCATTCTCTTGTCTTTGTGAAATACTTCTTTCACCAGTGGTAAAGAACAACACACAGATTCAGGCCACATTTTAGGACTGGGCTATTCGAAAGCTAGCCACAACAAAGGATCACGATGGATGAATGAGTAGAGGAAATTTTACAACCTACTACAGGGCTATTCTCGATAAGTGAACAAGAAAGACTGTCTTGATCATCCTAGTGGAGACTGGAATACGCCAAGGTGGGAGGAGACGCACTGAAAAGAGGGAGAGCAATTCTGCATGGGTTCTGTATGACGATCACCAATAATCGAGGACTCGACTACTGGAATTTGCCAGCCCTACACGACACACAGAGCTCGCTCATACTTGGTAGAACACAGCATCCGCGTCTGGACTTGGCATGAAACCAATGGGATCCATCACATTCAGATTATACGCATTCTGGTGCAGAACGGTTGTCGATTGGCATCAACAGAGCCTAAGAGGAGGATCATTCCCAGGTGCAGACTTATGGGCGCAGCGAATCTGACTCGTTATTGCTCTGAAGACTTTAGGAGGTCCGATTTGAAGATGTTCATTAAGACAAAAGAACACCAGATCTAGTTAACTGGACAGATGAAGGACCACCATGCCGAGTCCTTCAATCAACAATATGGAGGGGAAATTCGCACCATGGCTGGCACTTGAAGAAGATGCCGCGAAACGTTGACATCAGTTTGTAACGCTAAGTGTTGCACGAGCAGCAAGCTACTCTTGGCAACATTCGTCGAATAAACACAACATGGGTCCAGATGAAATCTTGAATATGTGTGGTCAAAGACGAGTGACTGAATGGGACTGTAATAAAAGAGCAAGAACACTAAGGAGAGTTGGTACAGAGATGGTAACAAGATAAGATCAGGACGAGACATAGGGAAGGCCAAGGTGAATTGGATAGAGAACTAATGTAAAAGAATCGAGTGAGAAGAGCCTGATCAAAGAATAATAGCAGAGAGATACCAGATTGTGAAAGAGTCACCAAACAGAAACAGGCAAAAGTGGTCAGCTACATCCAGACAAAGGAAGGGGAATTGCCTAACAGAAAGAAAGGAATAATCGTTGCAGATGGACGGTAATACGTTCGTATCTACAATTCTCAGACGCTAGGCGCCCCAGTGTACTTGCAAGCCATTTTTTAAGCGTATTCGAATTAAAGAACTTCCCATATTCTAAATGCGAGAATATGATTAGATAGTAGCAATTGATCGTGGAAGAAAGGAAAATCAGCGATGACAACATCAGCTTTGAGTGATAACACGGGGAGAAGTGTCATGAGTGACAGACATCTTACAAGTATCTGCAAAAGATCATGGCAGACCGGAGAGTGGTCGTACACATGGATTGCCAATCACTCATCATTCACTCTCGCTAAAGAAAAGGGAAATACAGCAGTGCCAGAATCTACAGAATAAATCCCGTCCTCATAAGGTCGCATGCAGTAAAGTCATGCTGAAAGTGATCCTGAAACAGGTGAAAGCAACAGGCAGAAGAGATTATAGTGAAGCGGCCGAGTTTCCGCAAATAGATGCACTCACAGAACAGATATTCAACCTGAGAGGTTCTGTGTGAGAAATACTAGCCGCATCTAATCAAGTAATCTTCACGTCTTCATTGATTTAAGAAGGCTTTAGATAGAGTATGGCCTTGAGCTCTGTGGGCCACTCATAGAACAAATTCAACCAATTGGGCATGAAGTGATCCTACCACCATCAAGGAATTCTACTAAAAGGCCACCAGTGCAGTACTCGTACAGGGTGACGGTTTGGGGGAATGGTTCCGTATCAGTTTTGGGGTCGACAGTATTTGTCTGCTGTCCGCACTGTTTAAATTTTCCTTCGAAACGCATCTGATGACTGACGATGACCACACAGGCACAGTCAGCATTGTTGAGGATGCGAACAATCACCAATCAGGTTTGCGATGGACATTGATGGTTGGCAGGAAATGAGAAGTGGAACTGGATTACTAGTGAAGCAAACTGGACGATATAGTCCTACGTTACGGATGGAAATCAGCGCGTAGAAAACCAAGCGCTATGTCAAACAGTGCTCAGCTTATCGCCACCATAGATAACTCTCTTGGGGAAAAGAACTGAGTGACAGTTGTAAGTGCATGTACACTTGGAGCGTATCATAAGTGAGGGAATGACTCGGAAGACCGAATTTTTAGCTCAGTGCGGCACAAACAGAAGCTCAGCAATGGAAGATGAAGACCATATGGAGAGGACAAACATCCCTCTCGGAACAGGTATAATTTTACAAAAAGCGTAGACATCAATTTATTGCTTACGCATGTGAGGCTAATGGGGACATGGAACGAAGATCTACGCAATAGGAGGATCCAAGCAGTTGAATATGAGATGCTCAGAAGGCTCTTGGCATTCATACATGGACATGTCACCATTCAATGAAGTCCGCAGAAATATCAATCAAACAATGTGCAGGCGGGAGAACTATGAATGACCTATGACCGCCGGCGAAAAAAAGAGGAAATCAGATGGTTTGGGCAAGATCGTTAACAGATAGAAGGACTTGCAAAGGACCATTGCAGGGATCAGTTCCAGGGGAAAGAGAGAGGGGCAGACAGGTGAGGATAGTGGGCCGACGTCATCTATGATTGAGGACAGGGTAGGACTTTCTGTGCAACCTAGGCATGCCCACGTACCGCGCTAGTGAGAGTCAGTGGTCCACCGTTCGTGCCACCATGCAGCGCCCCTTCGACCTGGCGAACGGTTAACGGGACCAGGGTGAACAATGAACCGCATTTTTAACAAGGTCTACCAGTCACATCCTCAGTCTGTATTGTCCTGACGACAAATGGCTTCGATATTCTTGCCATTTCTTTTCTTTCTCAACAGTGCAAAGCCTTCTATCAGAAACAAAAAGTGAGTAACGTCGCAATCTACGCCAGTGAGATTTCAAACTTTCTCTTTCCCAGCTGATAGTACGCCTAACAAACCCATGGACCATTCAGTACCTTTAAGCCTATCATATACGTCTCAGCCATCGCTTTGATGGCATGCTCCTTATGACATTCTGCCCTGTATAGGCCCTGGTTGCACATGGTAAACGTGACATCTGGTCGTAAATGCAAAAGCCGGTATAGAGCGGCAATGGCGTGAAAACAAAAAACCGTAAATATACAATCAGCTTCTTCGTAAACAAAAGAATCAACAAAGTTTGAAAACTTAATTCGTTTCAGCAAGAAAAATGTATTACTTTCTCAACGTTCTTGATGCTACGTCGTTATGTAATCTATCTTATCCCTACTATCCCATCGTTTCTTGATCTGAGAAGGCTTAGTTCTGCCTTCTAATCACGACACTGCTGAACTTCCTTCTATATTTTTGCATTTTCTCTGACAAAGTCCGCAATTTAGCTCCTAATTTGGATCAGACTCGCCTTTCAGCCTGAACTTCTGATCCCAATTCTCTGGCACTCTCTTCCTTTCTTTCATCCGCAAGCGAAAGAAAGAAATCGAGTATATTTGAAAGGAGATGATTATAAAATCATGTGATCTTGTCCCCATAACCTGTTTCTCTTTTTGCTACATGGCTTCCTAACTTATTCCATATTACGAATGATTAAACTTTATTTTTGTCTTGGAATTGTTTTCAGCATCTAAAAACGCTTGTGTCACATTATCAAAAAGCTATGACCTTGCATCCAACATACTGAAGAACTAATAGAACATGGTTTCAAAACCTACGTTTTATCTCTAAGTCTTGAAAAAAAGTAGTTCTAAAATAGCTCAACTAACCACCTTTCTCCAGAACAGTCATCTTTCGCTGCTGTTTCAGTTCTGCTATCGCGTCAACACATGCACTGAATCTACCTTGCACACCTATATCAATCACCTTCTACTCGCTTAATAACTACTAGATCAACAACACTTCTCTCCAACACCGTCTCTTTTATGCGTTTCAGTCTGATATCGCCGTCAACCAAGCATGGAACTACCGCTTGACCAATAAACACACTTCTACTCGCTTCTGATAGGGTAAATCTCTCTTCTTTACTCTATCGACTTATCTGCGGCTTTGACTCTATTGAACTTATTTTCTCTCACGTCTTCAAAAATACATTCAGTGTTACTGGCACAGCCTCACTGGTTAGATCATACTTACTGACGATTTCCAGGACACGTCAAGTAAACAAGATTCAGTCAGTAACTGCAAGATTGTAATGTGGAGTCTTCACAGAGATCTGTTTGGGCCTGTTTTTTTCACCCTCTACATGTCCTTTGTCTATATAATTAACCGTCCTGAGATCAACTATCATTTTTATGCAGATGACGTGCATGTATTCTAAGCCGTGGGACTCCAAACTCCTGAAAAATCTGCCTTCTCTCTTTACAAATATGGCCATGCTTTCAATTGGTATCCCAAAATGGATGACTAGAGATCAAATTTAAGTAATGCTGATAAAACGGAACCATGCTTGTAGGAACCAAACAAAAAAATCTCTTCCATCACAACGCTTCAATACAATTGGCAAGGCTATCTAGTCCCTTTATCTACTGTGTGAAGTATCTAGGGGGTATTATTGTGACATTCACTCTCTATGCAAAAATTCATCATCCTCCATGTCCTTTACCAGTCCTGCTATGTACTATCAATTACGGCGTAGATTAGGTGTCAATTCGAATAGTACCGTCCCAGTTGCAAATCCGACTTGTTGTGGTCTCTCATTCTTTAGTTTGTGAATATTGCAATTTCTCTTGTTGGTTGGTCTGCCAGGCATAATCAATCTATCCCGCTTCAAGTATACAAAAAACTTGCAGCTCGTCTAATCCCTCAGAAAGAGAAAAATTCTGAGCATTATTAACCCCTCTCTTGGCGCAATCTTCCTGGATCTTGTGTGCCACAGAAAGTATAATACTGTAACGATCTGTACCTTTGTTACAAATGTCTTCCACAAATCAGCACCATCCTAACCTATTGTGATTGTCTTCACTTGTACACTCTTCTCGTTTCTCGCTCGCTTATGCTGGAGATACCTTTGTCCTTACGTAATACTTAGATCAACCAATCCACCATCCGGCCGTCGATCTTTCTCAATTTCTACGGTCCATTTGTGTGGATTGATCTCCCTCTCTCTCTCCGCAAAAGCCGTTATATGACCACTTTAAAACCTGCTCATGACGAAACTAAGATTTTCCTTCCTGCTCATCTCTTGTTTTTCCTGCCTTCATCAGCCAAGATTATATTGCCCTGCCCCTGGGTGTTGTTGTGACATTTGTGTGTGTGTGTTGTGTGTGTTGGTGGCGGTGCGTGCGTGCGTGCTGTGTACGGTGTGCACATTAAGGACTTGGTGGAACTAGTCATGTCATTGGTTGTTATGAATTTGTGTAGAATGAGTTGAGTTGCAAGCGCTTTGATTTGTTTTCATTGCAAGATTTGAGTGCTATATAAATTTCCATTATTATATTATTATTATATAATAACTTCCTATTCCTAACTTTTTATCCACAGGGCTTAGACTTCTGGGTGTAGAACCATGGTTTTTGGTAGGCATAACCCGCTTTCCAACTGCTTACTCAACTGTTGTTCGAAACATTCATCATTGTTGTTGATGTAGTATGATGGTGGACCTCCGCTGTACAGCTGTTTGATGGATCTGATAGGTTTGGCATTGATGCTGTACAATTCAATGGTTGCCCACAGACTGCATGCCACACCATGAGGGGTGTTACTTCTCACACTTTGTCCACATGTCTTCTGAGAGGAACATTGGTCTGATGCATGAACATCAGAAGGATCATGTCTGCTTTGTGGATAGGAACGTTCAGCAAATCCTCCGCTTCGCAGATGACATTAGATGGAATAGCAGGTGTCAGAAAAAGAGCTTGCCAGCCTACAGACACTTTGAATAAGGCCTCCATAAAATACGGCATGGGAATTAATCAGTGGCAGAGTAAGCAAATGAGTCTAATAACACCAAGGCATTGCACCTGATATCAGAGTGTAATGTCCAGAAGCGGAAAGCTGTTTCAAGCTTCAAAGTTACCTTGGAGCGCATTTTATTAGACCATGGGATCCAAGCCAGAAGTAGTAGGTTATGCAGGACTGCACAGAAATAAAAAGCACTGTAAAATCTAAACCACATATTGGAGAGTATAAAAATTTTACTCATTATCTACATAGATCAGATATGCAGCTCCCTTGTCATATCTTAAATTTCTGTATCAGTCGTATACGCGCCTGGGAATCATGACCCTGACTGCAGATTTGGATGAGAAGATTACAGGCTTTGGTGGAGATGAGATGCTTTCGGGACTCCTTGGCATCTCTTACCAAAGACCACATAAGCAAGAAGGTGATTATACGTTCCAAGCACCTTGGACCCTATGAGAACTTTAACGATCGTTGAAAAGCGTATATGTAAATGGTTTTATGGTCATGTCATAAGATCCAAAGTGATTAGCAAAGACAGTTTTTAAAAGGCATCTTGTCCTAGGTTGTAAGAAGAAGAGGCAGACCAAGAAGAGCTGGGGAATAACTTAGCGAATGGACAGGCCTTGAATCACAAAACCTGAAGGAAAGGTCCCTCCAGAACATGAGAGAGAGGAATGGAAGGAATCTGGGTCTTGAGTTTTGTGGGTGCCCCACTGGTCGTCAGACTATCGGGACAGAGAGAGAGATAACCGTGTACTATTACCTCCTGGGGTGTACAGAAAGCCAGTGGTTTTACAGTAGGCATAACCCGTACCATACTCCTGGGTGTACAGCATCCTATGGTCTAGATTAGGCTTAACCTTGTTTACCATACATCTGGGTGTTCAGCTAACCATGGTTTTCGTAGGCATAAACTCGCTACCATACCTCTCTGGGTGTACAGAAACCGGGTGTCTGGAAAGGAAACTAATAGTCCTGTATCTGGAGCAATTTTTCCAAGGAATAGAAAAAAAAGTCAACAGGTTGTTTTTTTGTTTCCTTCTCTAAAAATTGTTCAGTATTAACGATTTCTAAAGTTGAGAAAAGTGTGGATCCTAGGAAAACTATGCTATATATTAAATAATAGATAAATCATTACCTGAAGATACGAACTTATGGTCCAACCTAAGTACACAGTTCGATTAGTCATAACTGAACTTATCTTCCTAGCCTTGAGATTGGTATATACCACCTGTGGAGTGTAGGACTCACAGGTCCACAGTAGGATGGTGGCCTATGTATAATTTCATTGCTTTGTTATATCTGTAGGTTGAGAGACTCTTTTTAAAGTAGTATATCGTTTTGAGTAAGTTATTGCACAGATATTTGTAGTGATTTTTGGTCTTATGTATAAATCCATTTAAGTACCCATCAATGTTGTAGTTGTTTCAGTATTTTAATTATGTTGAAACATGCGAGCCAATACAGGGCAGAATCGGTTTCAGGGCCTGTACCATTTTTTTTTATTTTTAAAATTATGGTAAATCTGTGTTCATCCAGTGAATACTGATAGAGTGGAAACATAATTTACTTATTGGGGCATGTGTTGTGGGCTGTTGTGTGTGTATGCGTGCTAGGTTGATGGCTTGCGAGGGTGTGCACTGTGAGAGGTGTGATAAGTGTTGCGTGCATGCTTGTGCGTATGTGTGTGAAACATTTATTTCATATTTGCAGTATAATCCTCAGAGTACATTGATTCTTAGGATGAAATGAACATGAAAAAAGTATGTTTTCAGTTACAAAAAACAGTAGATATATGCGGGAATGGGATTGTTTAGATTTGTACAAGTTTGGATTAACATTACAGAGTTTCAATCTGGAACCCTTTTATCATTAAGGAGTTGTAACAGGGATTTGTTCACCAGCAGTAATTTGGCCTTTTTCCGCTGCATGCCAGGACACAAATGTTTTGTAGGTAACGCACCAGTAGATAAGTTGTAAAATAGTAGGGAAGACAGCTGATGAAGACAAAACAGAAGCCTTCTTGAAGGGTAGTACAGTTTTTTGAGAAAATGGATACTGAACAAATCACTCTTTAGATCTCAGGCAGAAAATGCAACACATTCTTCAAGAAGATGTGATTGGAAAAGAAAATTACTCTGAAAAACCTATGGCAATCGTCTATGAGAATAACAGTTTGGTGAAACAATAATTGTCAATGTATTACAGGGAAAGCAATATAGTAACTTTTAGGTCAACTGCAGAGAAAAACCTCCAGGAGTTTTCTGAGAAGAAGTGAAAGACAACAACAACGTCAACAAAACGTTATTCGTTCATCGAACGGCTGCCTTACTCCTCTTCAAGGCCTTATGGACACGACCAAAAGAGGATTACCACCAAGTTTTGACCATGGCTAGCTGGACAATCAATGTGGATTTTTCTCATCCATCTGTGACACATGTTCCTCAGCACACTTCTTTGTGGAAACAGAGATCACATTGTAGACGAAGCTCTTGTTCCATTGGCCAGTCTTGTCTCAAGCATGGCAAAGACCAAAAGTTGATATCACCATTTGCAGTTGGGGGGTTGTCGGTAGGTGGAAATTCACACATTATTGGCTCCAGATATCTGTTTAACAATTGTTACCTAGTGCAGAACAATTTTCCCTTAAACCAAAATTAATTTGTGGCGTTATTGATTTCCGAGAAAGCCTTTGCTTCTATAAATATAAGTGTGCTTTGGACTATTTTTTATCTAAGAATGGTATAAGTGGTAATTATATTCGTGTATTAAAGCCATGTATGAACTGTAAAATTGTGGAGTTCGGTGTGGCCCCCCCCCCCGCACTACCGATGTTATTAACTGCACGCAGGTGAAGCAGGGGATGTAATCATCCAGTATTGTTTTCCCTCTTTTATAAACGAACCTGGCAATAGAAATAATTGATAAAGAAGACAGGTGCCACTATCCTGTAGTGCATTTGAAAATGTTTTTATTCTGTTCTTGAAAATGGCAATTATTTGTTGTCAGAGACTGCTATATGTCCCTTGCAGTTCATTGAATAATTTACAGTGTGCTGCGGCTTGGCACCATTGAAGTTAACCTGAGGGAAAAGCAACATCATTGTGTTCAGGAAAGGCAGAGTCTGAGTGCCAGTGAGAGTGGGTTTATGATAACAATCAATTGTCCTGTTGTAATCGTACAAGTTTGGGGGATGATTTTTTTAACACTCGCTTTAGTTTTGTCTCAGCGTGGAAGGATCTGGCTAGCAGAGGAAAAAAAGCTTTATTTTGTGTAATTGAAAGACATGTCCACACCGTACAACTTGTCCATAAAACTGTTTTGAAGTAATTGACTTTCCAAACACGCCTGTTGTACAGTTACGTTCCGATTGTGGGGTGAATAACGCTGCAATCGGCCTGTGAATCTGTACATTTATTTGCCTCTGAAAAGGTTTTGGGGTTGACACGGGCACACCTAACAACATATGGAACCCATTTGATTTCCAATATACTTAACTCAGCTTGTTCAATGTATATGCTAATTGCTCAGATGATTTTGGGAAATGGGGGAATCCAAAATTACTTTCAAAGCATATAAAATGTAATCAAGTTAGATAGTATCCGCAGAAAAATCGTGTGACTGAGTACGAATTTTTGCATGAATATGGCTTTGGTGATGTGTGATTCATAAGGTGTGGGAATTGTAAAGGCATTTAAGAATTTTCATCAACGGTTAGTTGACTGCAGATGGCAGAAGTGAGTGAACATGTTAAAATAGCTCGTGGTTTGATTTTGAAAGATTAGTTTATTAGTCATGTGAGATGAAGTTGTAATGATTTCAGATATGGACAGCAATGAAAAATAGTGACCACAAGGTTGAGGTTCGGTATCCTCAAGTTTGCCACTCATCATTTTCGATATAGATATTATAAGGATAACGATTTTGATTATGTTCTCTACTGTAAAAGTGATAAAGATGATGAGGTACATTTAGTTCTGTGTTTGTCCATTTCTTAGGAGCTCAGAGATTAAGTTTATATTCATCTAAATATTTTCGACAGCCTTGCACGTTCAAATTAATTTTGTTGATGTCATCTACTAGACATAATGAATTTGGAACCTGTCTCATTCCTTTAAGAACGCCTTCAAACTGAGAGAAATGGTAACATCATATTTCATTATATGACTCTCAATATTGTTTGGATTGTATGTTTGTTTTAATGTTTCTGATGATTTGGTTGTTTTGTTCAACTTCCCCTTCAATTAAGGCTATGGCCTTAATGAAGAAACATCTGAATCTGAATCCGAGATCCACTCTCTCACATAATAAACCGCCATCATATTGATCATCATTTCTATGCTGATATACTCAGCTTCAATGCAGCAATACCCATAAAACTTACTCCTGCCTGCCAACATGGCCTACTGCCTTACTTTAATTCAAAAACTGTGATGACTCTCAAGAACACGTTACAGCTAAATGACAATAAACGGAAGCCATGCTCATAACCAAACCATAAACTTTCCTCCATCACAACAACTTCAATAAAATTTTGGATACCCTCAGTTCCTTTGTCCACCTGGAAATATTTGTAGGTGGGTTCCTTGACAACACACTCTTCATATGAAGAAGTTAATCACTCCAGACCTGCTAGTCTTGCTACTATCATTAACGGCGCACAATTGCATTTGCTAGTATCTGCCTACTGACGCAACATCCAAACTTGGCACATCTTCATTCTTTCATGCTGGACTATTGCAATTCTCTTCATGATGTTTACCACATCATCTATCCCCTCCCCTCAACGCATACCAAACTCTGCAGCTCAACTAGTCCTTCTAAAGAAAAAACCTGAACTATATCACCACTCACTCCTTCACACTTCACATGCACTACACTATCATTAAGTAGGATATCACTAGGAGTATAGCGTGTCAACACAGGTGATGTCCTTCTCTGCAATCATGGATTGACACATAATACAGTGACTTACAGTCATGATGAATACAATGACCGTTGCTCACTTGTTTGCTGTCATGCGTCTGGTAGTATAGTTACACATACATGGAATCTTATACTTGAAGACAGTTATTGGTACTGGGCGATTTCTGTACTGAATATTTTATCATTCTCTTTATAAAACAAGTAAAAAAACCTAAAATAAAAAAATAAAAAAAACAATTAATAAAAAAAATACAAAACGAAAATAAATAAAAAAAAAAACAAAAAATAAAATAACAATAAAATAAAAAAAATAGAAAAATTCACAATAAAAAAAAAAAGAATAATCAAAGAATTCTAAAAAACACAACAAAAAAAAAATACAACTAAAAAAAACACACAAATAAAAATAAAAAAACCTAAAAAAAGAAAAAATAAAAAAAAACATTAAAAATAATACCACTAAATTATGAAAATAAATAAAATAAAAAAAAAGATTCACATACAAGATGATAAAAAATATTACACATATTAAAAAAATAACATAAAAAACCAACTAGAAAAAAAAATAAAAAAAATTAAAAAATAAAAATAACTCTCAAAAAAAAAAAAAAAAAAAAAAATAAAAAAATACAGAATAATAATAATAAAAAAATAATAAATAAATAATCACACTATATCTCAAAAACTAAAGGAGACACACAACAAAAAAAAAAAGAAAATAAATATAAAAAAAAAAAAATAAATAAAATACGATAAAATATATAAACATTAAAAAAAAATAAAAGAAAAACTATAAAATAAAAAAATAAAGAACATATGAATAATAAATCAAACTAAAAAAATATAAATAAAATTAAAAATTAAATATCTCATAACTTAAAAAACAGAAAATATAAAAATTAAAAAAAAAAAGCTTCAATAAAAAATAATAGAAAAAAATTCAAGAATAAAAATAAAAATATTAAAATAAATAAAAATAAATATTACATTTAAAAAAAAATTTATACTATAAAAAAAACAAAAAAAAAACAATAATAATAAAACAATTAAAACTACATGACAACTAAAAAAAAAATAATTAATAAACAATTAGAAAATAAAAAAAAATAAAAAAATAAAATAAAAATTAAACAATAATTTAACAAATAAATAAAAAAAAATTTAAAACAAAAAAAAAAAATAATTAAAAAAAAACAAAAAATAAAAAATAAAAAAAATCAAAAAAATAAAAATAAATAAATATTAAATAATATATTAATAAAAAAATCTATATACATTCACAGAAAAAAAAAAATATTCTATATAAAAAATAAAAAGCAATAGATTAAAATAAAAAAAAGAAAAAAAATAAAAAAATTAAAAAAAAATAAAAAATACTAAAAATTAAAAAAATAAAATAAAAAAAAAAAAAAAATAAAAAAAAAAACAATATAAAATATAAAAAAAAAAAAATAAAAAAAAAATTAAAGAATAATAATAAAAAACAAGAAAACAAAAATTATTTAATAAAAAAAAAAAAATAAATAAAAAAAAATAATAAAAAAAAAAAAAAAAAAAAAAATATAAAAACAATTATAAAAAATATAAATAAATAAAAAAAACAACATAAAAATAAATAATAAAAAACAAAATTTTAATAATAAAAAATAAAAATAAAAAAATATAAATAAAAATTAAAAAATTGTGAGCTACTCTGTCTGTGAGAGAATGGGACAAAATATCATTTGTTTGGATTTATAATAGTTGAATGAGGAATAGGAGGATAGGTAAGACACACTACAGGTCTCATAGCGTAGACTGGTCAGTAATAAAGGAGCAAATGGGGAAGGTGGGACACATTACAAAGAATTTACATGTTTAATGGATGGTTGGTGAGGAACAAATAGGAGAGGGTCACAACACCATACACACACAAGGAGTGATGATGGAACATCAATGGGATGGAGCTTTGGTGGGAAAGGGCACACAAGATACACGAACATTTGAAGAGTATAATCTAACAAGGATTTTAGAGAACTGATTTTAAAGTCAACACGTGACTCACAACATGTGTTCTCTGAGAGGAGTACATACATGAACTAGGAAAGGCAGAGAGAGAGATCTGAGGAAGATTGGTGACTAATCAGATTTGTAGACAATAAGGTTCATTACAAAGGAACATTACGAAGAATACACTGCACACGTAGGTGTGAGGACACGGAATAGGGGACTATAGAAGAGAGGCGATAGAGGAAACATTGTGCGGGTGAAGCGAGCAAGGAGAAGATACATAGTCTGAACATACATGTTTTCTTTCAGGACTAAGAAGATTATGACACAACACAAAAAAACACTGGCGCAAATGACATTATATTTTTCAAAAAGGGGGACGGTCTGCGGATCTTGGGGGAATGTGACAGTTATGGGGGACGATATAGGATGGACAGGTGGGCTGATATTAAAAGGAGACACACATATAAGGACATACAACAAGAGTAGGTGGAGGACGATTTCTAATGTAGGTTTCGGGGAAGAATGAGGGGTCAGAACAACAGAGGATAAGCGATAGACAACGTAAGGTGATGAAAAATCAGAAGCGATGTTGGACATAATGACAGAAGACACACCGAACAGTACATGAGAGATTGGAGAATGTTGAGTTTATTGGAGGAAAGTTTTACTGGGGCAGAGGACACAATAATAGAACAAACAACAGAGATATACAGAGGTCAAAGAAGGGAGAGGGAGAGTGTGACAAAAACACATAAGAGACACTGTAAACAGGGTCAATTCTTAATACAGGAATTCATTCAGACATATTTTTTTTGTGGTGTATAGGGGATACAGTCATTAGAAGGGGTGGGGTTGGTGAATTATAGGATCAAGACAATGAGTTAGTTGTCTGAATACACATACAAAACATGTGTATATTACAGGACATAGCGATAAGAGGGATAATGGATCGAAGATAAATGTGTATAATGAGGAGTATGCGGGGGTGACACAAGGACATGGGTACTATCATCAAGACAACATGTAGGAGTGACAGATTCACAGTGAGTATATGAGACATATTGAGGGAGTATCGACAGACAGGAGGAGTGTCATAGGGGGAAAGAGGTTGACGTATACGACAGAACAAGAAGGATGGGGTGAGGTAGACTTGGACATGGTTTGTTGATCTACGAGGTGGGGGCTTAAGGAGAGGTACACAAACACATAATTTATGGTTTGTATTAGTACACATCATCACAGGTTAGGTAGTGATAGATAGAAAAGGTACAGATTGGTTGTATGTGCGTAGTAAAAGGAGACAAAAAGGTGAGGTCAGAGAAAATAAATGGTTTCTCTTTAGAATGATTGTAGCGAGCAGAGTGTGTGTAAGGAGCGTGGTTAGTAGGATTGACACGGTAAAACGAAGGAGGGGCAATTACAAATGTATTGAGAGAATGATAGTCAGGCGGGTTACACACACATTGACAGTGGTGAGTTAGGGACTCTATGGTTACACAAAAAAGAGACGGGAGTTAGGGGGATAGTGGTCTGATCAGTGGACTGAGAGAAACACTAAGAGATTATGATTAGGCAAGTATGAGACACAGACAAAATACAGAGGAGGGTAATGTAAGAAGAGATAGAACACACTATAAATATATGCATTACAGACAAGTATAGTTCTGGTTAGATGGCTGAGCAGCACAAAAGCAGAGTGGAATAGGGAAGAGTAGTGGTAGATTTAACGAATAATGTTGTGGTATGCGAATGTACGCACAAGGGAACTATTCAGGATGGGGTGACAAGACTTGAGGACTCTATGAATAATACAGGGGAGATATGAGAGTAAGATGGACAGGGCAGGGCACAATAACATTTCTAAGAAGGGACCTATCTGAAAACTATTGAGATCTAACGTCACACTGAGTTTCAGTACACTACTTGTGAGTTATACAAGAGTATACATGGATTGAGCGGGAGAAAACAGGACAAAGAAATAAGAAAGGGTAGGTTAGAAACTTTGATAAATCACACAAGACTGCTAGTGACATTATTAAGTTCGACATCACACAGAAGTCACATAAAAGGGGGGTCAGAGGGGTGTTATTCACTGAGTGGAGTGGAAGGCAAGACAGGAAACAAGTAGGAATACAGTTAATCATTAAGAGTAGAGGGAGGACAGTTAACTGTTAGGGAGACTACAGTGTGATATATGGAGTGTCGGGTACATCATTGAAAGGAGGGAGTGTATTAAACATAAGGAAGGTGTATAAATTACTGACTTATGAATTACAGATTACTTATGACATAAGGTGTATTACAATTGAGGTGATAACTGAACAACATTAACTTTGAGAAGATGTTCTTGACACTGAAGGGGTAGACATATTGTAACAACAATGGTGACTACAATTGGATTGAACTAGTAATGGTTGTATGTTAGTTATACAGTGGTGGACAAGAACAAATACTGTGAAGTTGGGACAAATCAAAATCATCAGATTAGGACTTGAATAATAAGAGAAGAATAGTACACGTGGGGGTGCGAGTGTACTAGGTATTGTAATTACTTAGTGGTCAGGTGGAAGGATCTTCAATTGGAGGAGTCACAGGGGAGATTAATAAACACGAATAAATGACTCAATAAGATACATGATGGTATAAGAAGACACAATCACATTAGAGAATGAGCGTGTGAGAACCTGTAAGATTTACAGGCAGTCTCGATTGAATTTTGACACACAGGAGAAAGGAGGGCATGAGGTTTGAAACAGTGGAAACTTTGTAGACATTAAGAAAAAAGGTGTGAAAAGCTACACATGAGGAGAGATGTGAAATAAAGGGAGAGTAGGAGTACATTTTAGGATGTTGTCGAAGAGACACATAGGAGAGTTAGGGAGAACAAGAAGTATAGGCAAAGAATCTACTAGGAACATTTAGGGAGAAGAATGACATAGTATGCTGACTACATGTTTATTTGTTTAAGGAATCGAAGGAGGATCTTCACAACATAAAAGTGGACTTACGTGAACACAGGATGAGAATGATATCGGAATTGGAAGGAGACTGATGGAAGAGACAGGAGTTAGGACAGTGTGGAATAAAGGAGTAGATAACAGACACGAACAAACAACTGAAGAGATTGGGAGGAAAGAGTTACTGTGGAACGTAGTGAGTATGCATGGTTGAACAAAAACACTGACAATGAATTGTTTGGGATGATTATTTTATATATACTGGCTAAGCTTAAGAGTAAGTGACAGTGAGTAATTAGTCAAGAGACAGTAGAAGGACGGATGACATGTGTAGGGACAATCAGGGTTCATTGACATGGAGTTGGATAAGAACAGAAAACACAGTTTCTTGGATGACGGAGAGATTAAAGTAGGATGGATAGATGCAGTGGCAGGTCTGAAGGAATCATCAGGTATTGGTACACAAGGTCAGTGGGATGCACACACATTAAAGGAAACAATAGAAATAATTAAGTAGGCGAGTTCATAAGGAGAGAGTGGGAGAAAGGGAAGAACACATAAAGGTATAGATAAAAAAGACAACGAGGACGGAGAGGACACATAGGGAGGAGATGTACAGGGGATTGGAGATGATTGGACAGACAGGGATCGATGCACAGGTATGGTTCAATAGATGCACACAGAAGGACTCTAACAATAGTGAAAACATTACTGACATTCTTTAATTGACAAACATTATAGTGTGATTAGTCATAGGGGACAGGCGACATGGTGTGAAGAAAAAATTAGAGAAAGCAGAGGATTGAAAGTCTATAGATTTAATGGGGTATAATTAGCGGAAGTGGACTGAGAGTCACTTAGGGGAGGGGGGATACATACATATGGTAAATTGAGTTGTCTATGTGGTTGGATAACATTAAATGATAAAAATGATTAGAAAGTAGGAGTACATTACATGACTATGACTTTGGGAGTCCATGTATAGCATACACATGAGGGTATTTGGGTACACGGGATGGATGGTAAAAGATAACACAGATATGTCATAACAGGTGGTGATGGAACTATAACTCATACGAGAAATTTAGAGATACTGCAGAAGAAAAGGCAGGGAACTAGTAGAAGGGAGGACTATTGTTACAGGGGTGTCATTACTAAGTGATCCATGAAGACATTATTATTATTGTGATGGATACTATTTAGATGGGGAGAGATAAATAAGCAAGACAGTGGAGACATTAGTGAGAAGACATAGAGTCTATATAAAAAAACACAAGACTTTTTTCTGTGTTACATGGAAAAATAACACACACTAAGGGGGTAACTACACTTACATAGGGAGGGAAATGATTGAGCAGATTCATAACAGAGTAGAGTTTCATCGTCTGTTTAACAGAAATAAAAGGGAAGTACAAAATGTGAAGAATTAACCACACGGAATCTAAAATGGGGTTCTCTGAAGAATACGGACATTACTGAGGTGGACACACGGAGAGGGAATAGGGGTCTATATTAGTGAAAAATATAACTTTTGGGTTTTCTTAACGACTTAGTATAGATTGTTTGGCATTATTTTTTCACTGATTTGCACACATACTAAGTAGAAGTGGGGGTGGAGCATGTATTGTGGATGAAAGCGTGTTATGGAACTCTAGTATGGTAGGTATAGGTCTGACATGGTGTCTGAGTCTGCGAACAGAGGGCAGGGGAACATACGGGGAGTATACACAACAGACACAGGGGGCACAAGGTAGAAGGTGCATGTTGTACATGATTGTTGTTGTTGTTATTGTTAGGGTTGTTGTTGATCACACACTTGTTTATAAATTAAGGTAGGAACGTCTAAATGAATGAGTAAGGCGCAAGTAGGAATAAAGAAATTGGATGTGAGATATGAGAATATGTCAAATGACAGAGAAGGAAAAATTAGTTCTACAGGAGGGCGGGAAGGTTAAGGACATGATGGGAGTTACAAGAAGAAAAAAAATAAACAAAATAGTGAGTAAATGTTGTTTAAGAGTATTGTTTAGACAAGTTATAATATAGGATTACAGGAAACGGACACATTATGGCTTATGTTTAGAACTGGACAATATATAAGGGGGTGACAGAAAATATTGGAATTATAACAGTATGACTGGAGAAATTGAAAATAATTGATTAGATGATTTGTACTGCGTATACGGAGTGCACACATACGAAGGATTGATCTATAGGAAACACTGACAGTTTGAACCATATAGACAATATCATTGACACTACACACTAGATACAAAAGGGACAAGTCAAAGAGATATTGTATAGGATGAGACATCTGAATTTCATTGACATTAGGAGTTAAACACAGACACATATTTATGGGGTACAAAGATAATTGAAAATTGTCAGTTACGTAGTGGTGAGGTATCAAGTTAAGAGGTAGATAAATATGTCTGTTTGTTTCTATGGGTAATGTGATTGTCAAAACAACGGGCGGATTTTGAGAAATCAATTATGAGGGAACACAAAAACGGACAGACAGTTTGGACAGAAACAGGGTAATAATAAGAAACAGGGGGAACACAGGAAGAAGACACTTTGAAAGATTTGTCTAGGGGCGGAGAGACAATTACATAAATTTGTGCACATTTCTAATTTAAAGGGGGGGGAGGGACAAGACAGGAGAGTCACAGGGGGAGGGGGAATGAAAAATATGGGACATATAAGATAAGAGGAAAATATGAGAGGACACACATTTGAAGGATAGGATGTAGGCGATCTTTGAATGAAACAATTTTCTCTTGGCAGTAGTGGGGAATAGGGTAATGAGAAAAGGAAACGGGGTGAAAGGAAGTAGGGGAGATTGTAGACAATGATAGAACATAAATAAACACTACAGAGGGTGAACAGGGTTTTGGGGGAGGGACGGAGAGAGGGGGAGTACATTTGGATGGGGGGTGTGGGGGGCGGGTGAAAGATGTGGGGGGACTACTACAGGGATAGATGGACGGGGGTTGAGTGGGTTGGATATAGGGAGGCGATTAGTCGGGGGCGTACAGGTATTATGGATGACAGGATGTAGATTGGGAACTTGTGTGTGATGGTCAGGTTAATCAATATTGGGCACAGGTTGTTATTAGTGGCGGGTGGGGGAGGGGTGTAGGATGGGGGGAGTAGTACAGGTACAGTGAATGAGGGTAAGAGGGGGGGTAGTTGGATGGATGGATCATTTGGATTGGTAATGGGATCTGCAATGGGGGGTACTGTGGGAAATAGGGGGTGAAGTGTGGAGATAGGCGGGGTAGGTTGGGTGATGGGATAGGAGGGATGTGGTGCAGACTGGGGGGCAGTACAGAGGTAGGAGGTGGAGGGGGAGGGACATCATAACGGGAGGATAGGAAGGAATGATGGGTGGGCGGAGAAGGTTTGTAAGTGATAGATAGGTGAAGGCAGGATACAGAAAGCGAGGGCGGGTAGGGCTACACCAGAGGAGAATGAACAAAAAGAATCAATGTTTGTCTTGAGGTACAGAGAATCAATGGGGAGGAGGAACATGGGGGTGGGTTAGTTTATAGCTTATAGAATTCAATAGATGTAAGTGCGAAGAGGGGAGGAAGGCACGTACTTTTTTGGATGGGATGAATGGGGTCAGGGGATATATAGAAAGGGACATACATAGGGTTAATATTAATATATGACGGAGGTAGACAATGAGGACAGGGGCGTACGAGCGGTGTGAGATAGATAGTGAGAGGTAGGGGAGAGAATATTGAGGCGATGTCTTAGGGAGGGGGTAATGTCAGTTGACGTCTTATTGATAGGGGGGGATACGGAGGTAAATTAATTGGGTAGTGTCTGGCGTATTAAATGGGGGACACGGTAAGGATAGAACAGGTGGGGACATGAATTTGGGGTATACATCAACATGAGGATGTTCAGTATAGGGGGGATTGGAATGGTGACATTACATGCACAACGGAGACAAGGACATTGGGGTTTGGGTAACATAACAGGAGGAGAAAATTAGATTAGAGTTGAGTTAAATGTAGGGGACTATAATGTGAGGAGGAAGGGGGATGGAGGGAGGAATGAGGAAGGGGGCGAACAGAGGGGGGGTAAAGAGAACTCGAGAATATGTAGGAGGAGGGCTAAGGGATGTAGATTAAGAGAGGTGGAGGATTTAAAATGAAAGGGTTACAAAAAAAAATTATTAAATTAACGTGAAGAAAGATTACTTGGAGAGGAGAGTGTGGGAGGGACGAGTATTAATAAACATTGCACGGACATCGTAATAAACGGGATATGAGACTCTAAATAAGACAGGATGTGAGAAGAGATACAAACAACAAACCAAACAAAAATAAAAACAAAGTGAATTAGATTCTAATAAATTATACACATGGATACATGGGATATACAGATTTGTTGGTAATATGAATGGAGATTAGTAGTTAACAGAGGGGTCATGGTAGGTGACTAAGTGAGTCGGGAGTAATTCATGAATCAGAAAAGAAAGGACTACGCATCAT
>CM054154.1:46907983-46917983 GCA_028751875.1 Rapana venosa
TTGTTGTCAGAGACTGCTATATGTCCCTTGCAGTTCATTGAATAATTTACAGTGTGCTGCGGCTTGGCACCATTGAAGTTAACCTGAGGGAAAAGCAACATCATTGTGTTCAGGAAAGGCAGAGTCTGAGTGCCAGTGAGAGTGGGTTTATGATAACAATCAATTGTCCTGTTGTAATCGTACAAGTTTGGGGGATGATTTTTTTAACACTCGCTTTAGTTTTGTCTCAGCGTGGAAGGATCTGGCTAGCAGAGGAAAAAAAGCTTTATTTTGTGTAATTGAAAGACATGTCCACACCGTACAACTTGTCCATAAAACTGTTTTGAAGTAATTGACTTTCCAAACACGCCTGTTGTACAGTTACGTTCCGATTGTGGGGTGAATAACGCTGCAATCGGCCTGTGAATCTGTACATTTATTTGCCTCTGAAAAGGTTTTGGGGTTGACACGGGCACACCTAACAACATATGGAACCCATTTGATTTCCAATATACTTAACTCAGCTTGTTCAATGTATATGCTAATTGCTCAGATGATTTTGGGAAATGGGGGAATCCAAAATTACTTTCAAAGCATATAAAATGTAATCAAGTTAGATAGTATCCGCAGAAAAATCGTGTGACTGAGTACGAATTTTTGCATGAATATGGCTTTGGTGATGTGTGATTCATAAGGTGTGGGAATTGTAAAGGCATTTAAGAATTTTCATCAACGGTTAGTTGACTGCAGATGGCAGAAGTGAGTGAACATGTTAAAATAGCTCGTGGTTTGATTTTGAAAGATTAGTTTATTAGTCATGTGAGATGAAGTTGTAATGATTTCAGATATGGACAGCAATGAAAAATAGTGACCACAAGGTTGAGGTTCGGTATCCTCAAGTTTGCCACTCATCATTTTCGATATAGATATTATAAGGATAACGATTTTGATTATGTTCTCTACTGTAAAAGTGATAAAGATGATGAGGTACATTTAGTTCTGTGTTTGTCCATTTCTTAGGAGCTCAGAGATTAAGTTTATATTCATCTAAATATTTTCGACAGCCTTGCACGTTCAAATTAATTTTGTTGATGTCA
The DNA here is from genome assembly GCA_028751875.1 of Rapana venosa. Classification (NCBI taxonomy): domain Eukaryota; kingdom Metazoa; phylum Mollusca; class Gastropoda; order Neogastropoda; family Muricidae; genus Rapana; species Rapana venosa. The sequence goes on from CM054154.1 coordinate 46,909,060, forward strand.
TCTACTAGACATAATGAATTTGGAACCTGTCTCATTCCTTTAAGAACGCCTTCAAACTGAGAGAAATGGTAACATCATATTTCATTATATGACTCTCAATATTGTTTGGATTGTATGTTTGTTTTAATGTTTCTGATGATTTGGTTGTTTTGTTCAACTTCCCCTTCAATTAAGGCTATGGCCTTAATGAAGAAACATCTGAATCTGAATCCGAGATCCACTCTCTCACATAATAAACCGCCATCATATTGATCATCATTTCTATGCTGATATACTCAGCTTCAATGCAGCAATACCCATAAAACTTACTCCTGCCTGCCAACATGGCCTACTGCCTTACTTTAATTCAAAAACTGTGATGACTCTCAAGAACACGTTACAGCTAAATGACAATAAACGGAAGCCATGCTCATAACCAAACCATAAACTTTCCTCCATCACAACAACTTCAATAAAATTTTGGATACCCTCAGTTCCTTTGTCCACCTGGAAATATTTGTAGGTGGGTTCCTTGACAACACACTCTTCATATGAAGAAGTTAATCACTCCAGACCTGCTAGTCTTGCTACTATCATTAACGGCGCACAATTGCATTTGCTAGTATCTGCCTACTGACGCAACATCCAAACTTGGCACATCTTCATTCTTTCATGCTGGACTATTGCAATTCTCTTCATGATGTTTACCACATCATCTATCCCCTCCCCTCAACGCATACCAAACTCTGCAGCTCAACTAGTCCTTCTAAAGAAAAAACCTGAACTATATCACCACTCACTCCTTCACACTTCACATGCACTACACTATCATTAAGTAGGATATCACTAGGAGTATAGCGTGTCAACACAGGTGATGTCCTTCTCTGCAATCATGGATTGACACATAATACAGTGACTTACAGTCATGATGAATACAATGACCGTTGCTCACTTGTTTGCTGTCATGCGTCTGGTAGTATAGTTACACATACATGGAATCTTATACTTGAAGACAGTTATTGGTACTGGGCGATTTCTGTACTGAATATTTTATCATTCTCTTTATAAAACAAGTAAAAAAACCTAAAATAAAAAAATAAAAAAAACAATTAATAAAAAAAATACAAAACGAAAATAAATAAAAAAAAAAACAAAAAATAAAATAACAATAAAATAAAAAAAATAGAAAAATTCACAATAAAAAAAAAAAGAATAATCAAAGAATTCTAAAAAACACAACAAAAAAAAAATACAACTAAAAAAAACACACAAATAAAAATAAAAAAACCTAAAAAAAGAAAAAATAAAAAAAAACATTAAAAATAATACCACTAAATTATGAAAATAAATAAAATAAAAAAAAAGATTCACATACAAGATGATAAAAAATATTACACATATTAAAAAAATAACATAAAAAACCAACTAGAAAAAAAAATAAAAAAAATTAAAAAATAAAAATAACTCTCAAAAAAAAAAAAAAAAAAAAAAATAAAAAAATACAGAATAATAATAATAAAAAAATAATAAATAAATAATCACACTATATCTCAAAAACTAAAGGAGACACACAACAAAAAAAAAAAGAAAATAAATATAAAAAAAAAAAAATAAATAAAATACGATAAAATATATAAACATTAAAAAAAAATAAAAGAAAAACTATAAAATAAAAAAATAAAGAACATATGAATAATAAATCAAACTAAAAAAATATAAATAAAATTAAAAATTAAATATCTCATAACTTAAAAAACAGAAAATATAAAAATTAAAAAAAAAAAGCTTCAATAAAAAATAATAGAAAAAAATTCAAGAATAAAAATAAAAATATTAAAATAAATAAAAATAAATATTACATTTAAAAAAAAATTTATACTATAAAAAAAACAAAAAAAAAACAATAATAATAAAACAATTAAAACTACATGACAACTAAAAAAAAAATAATTAATAAACAATTAGAAAATAAAAAAAAATAAAAAAATAAAATAAAAATTAAACAATAATTTAACAAATAAATAAAAAAAAATTTAAAACAAAAAAAAAAAATAATTAAAAAAAAACAAAAAATAAAAAATAAAAAAAATCAAAAAAATAAAAATAAATAAATATTAAATAATATATTAATAAAAAAATCTATATACATTCACAGAAAAAAAAAAATATTCTATATAAAAAATAAAAAGCAATAGATTAAAATAAAAAAAAGAAAAAAAATAAAAAAATTAAAAAAAAATAAAAAATACTAAAAATTAAAAAAATAAAATAAAAAAAAAAAAAAAATAAAAAAAAAAACAATATAAAATATAAAAAAAAAAAAATAAAAAAAAAATTAAAGAATAATAATAAAAAACAAGAAAACAAAAATTATTTAATAAAAAAAAAAAAATAAATAAAAAAAAATAATAAAAAAAAAAAAAAAAAAAAAAATATAAAAACAATTATAAAAAATATAAATAAATAAAAAAAACAACATAAAAATAAATAATAAAAAACAAAATTTTAATAATAAAAAATAAAAATAAAAAAATATAAATAAAAATTAAAAAATTGTGAGCTACTCTGTCTGTGAGAGAATGGGACAAAATATCATTTGTTTGGATTTATAATAGTTGAATGAGGAATAGGAGGATAGGTAAGACACACTACAGGTCTCATAGCGTAGACTGGTCAGTAATAAAGGAGCAAATGGGGAAGGTGGGACACATTACAAAGAATTTACATGTTTAATGGATGGTTGGTGAGGAACAAATAGGAGAGGGTCACAACACCATACACACACAAGGAGTGATGATGGAACATCAATGGGATGGAGCTTTGGTGGGAAAGGGCACACAAGATACACGAACATTTGAAGAGTATAATCTAACAAGGATTTTAGAGAACTGATTTTAAAGTCAACACGTGACTCACAACATGTGTTCTCTGAGAGGAGTACATACATGAACTAGGAAAGGCAGAGAGAGAGATCTGAGGAAGATTGGTGACTAATCAGATTTGTAGACAATAAGGTTCATTACAAAGGAACATTACGAAGAATACACTGCACACGTAGGTGTGAGGACACGGAATAGGGGACTATAGAAGAGAGGCGATAGAGGAAACATTGTGCGGGTGAAGCGAGCAAGGAGAAGATACATAGTCTGAACATACATGTTTTCTTTCAGGACTAAGAAGATTATGACACAACACAAAAAAACACTGGCGCAAATGACATTATATTTTTCAAAAAGGGGGACGGTCTGCGGATCTTGGGGGAATGTGACAGTTATGGGGGACGATATAGGATGGACAGGTGGGCTGATATTAAAAGGAGACACACATATAAGGACATACAACAAGAGTAGGTGGAGGACGATTTCTAATGTAGGTTTCGGGGAAGAATGAGGGGTCAGAACAACAGAGGATAAGCGATAGACAACGTAAGGTGATGAAAAATCAGAAGCGATGTTGGACATAATGACAGAAGACACACCGAACAGTACATGAGAGATTGGAGAATGTTGAGTTTATTGGAGGAAAGTTTTACTGGGGCAGAGGACACAATAATAGAACAAACAACAGAGATATACAGAGGTCAAAGAAGGGAGAGGGAGAGTGTGACAAAAACACATAAGAGACACTGTAAACAGGGTCAATTCTTAATACAGGAATTCATTCAGACATATTTTTTTTGTGGTGTATAGGGGATACAGTCATTAGAAGGGGTGGGGTTGGTGAATTATAGGATCAAGACAATGAGTTAGTTGTCTGAATACACATACAAAACATGTGTATATTACAGGACATAGCGATAAGAGGGATAATGGATCGAAGATAAATGTGTATAATGAGGAGTATGCGGGGGTGACACAAGGACATGGGTACTATCATCAAGACAACATGTAGGAGTGACAGATTCACAGTGAGTATATGAGACATATTGAGGGAGTATCGACAGACAGGAGGAGTGTCATAGGGGGAAAGAGGTTGACGTATACGACAGAACAAGAAGGATGGGGTGAGGTAGACTTGGACATGGTTTGTTGATCTACGAGGTGGGGGCTTAAGGAGAGGTACACAAACACATAATTTATGGTTTGTATTAGTACACATCATCACAGGTTAGGTAGTGATAGATAGAAAAGGTACAGATTGGTTGTATGTGCGTAGTAAAAGGAGACAAAAAGGTGAGGTCAGAGAAAATAAATGGTTTCTCTTTAGAATGATTGTAGCGAGCAGAGTGTGTGTAAGGAGCGTGGTTAGTAGGATTGACACGGTAAAACGAAGGAGGGGCAATTACAAATGTATTGAGAGAATGATAGTCAGGCGGGTTACACACACATTGACAGTGGTGAGTTAGGGACTCTATGGTTACACAAAAAAGAGACGGGAGTTAGGGGGATAGTGGTCTGATCAGTGGACTGAGAGAAACACTAAGAGATTATGATTAGGCAAGTATGAGACACAGACAAAATACAGAGGAGGGTAATGTAAGAAGAGATAGAACACACTATAAATATATGCATTACAGACAAGTATAGTTCTGGTTAGATGGCTGAGCAGCACAAAAGCAGAGTGGAATAGGGAAGAGTAGTGGTAGATTTAACGAATAATGTTGTGGTATGCGAATGTACGCACAAGGGAACTATTCAGGATGGGGTGACAAGACTTGAGGACTCTATGAATAATACAGGGGAGATATGAGAGTAAGATGGACAGGGCAGGGCACAATAACATTTCTAAGAAGGGACCTATCTGAAAACTATTGAGATCTAACGTCACACTGAGTTTCAGTACACTACTTGTGAGTTATACAAGAGTATACATGGATTGAGCGGGAGAAAACAGGACAAAGAAATAAGAAAGGGTAGGTTAGAAACTTTGATAAATCACACAAGACTGCTAGTGACATTATTAAGTTCGACATCACACAGAAGTCACATAAAAGGGGGGTCAGAGGGGTGTTATTCACTGAGTGGAGTGGAAGGCAAGACAGGAAACAAGTAGGAATACAGTTAATCATTAAGAGTAGAGGGAGGACAGTTAACTGTTAGGGAGACTACAGTGTGATATATGGAGTGTCGGGTACATCATTGAAAGGAGGGAGTGTATTAAACATAAGGAAGGTGTATAAATTACTGACTTATGAATTACAGATTACTTATGACATAAGGTGTATTACAATTGAGGTGATAACTGAACAACATTAACTTTGAGAAGATGTTCTTGACACTGAAGGGGTAGACATATTGTAACAACAATGGTGACTACAATTGGATTGAACTAGTAATGGTTGTATGTTAGTTATACAGTGGTGGACAAGAACAAATACTGTGAAGTTGGGACAAATCAAAATCATCAGATTAGGACTTGAATAATAAGAGAAGAATAGTACACGTGGGGGTGCGAGTGTACTAGGTATTGTAATTACTTAGTGGTCAGGTGGAAGGATCTTCAATTGGAGGAGTCACAGGGGAGATTAATAAACACGAATAAATGACTCAATAAGATACATGATGGTATAAGAAGACACAATCACATTAGAGAATGAGCGTGTGAGAACCTGTAAGATTTACAGGCAGTCTCGATTGAATTTTGACACACAGGAGAAAGGAGGGCATGAGGTTTGAAACAGTGGAAACTTTGTAGACATTAAGAAAAAAGGTGTGAAAAGCTACACATGAGGAGAGATGTGAAATAAAGGGAGAGTAGGAGTACATTTTAGGATGTTGTCGAAGAGACACATAGGAGAGTTAGGGAGAACAAGAAGTATAGGCAAAGAATCTACTAGGAACATTTAGGGAGAAGAATGACATAGTATGCTGACTACATGTTTATTTGTTTAAGGAATCGAAGGAGGATCTTCACAACATAAAAGTGGACTTACGTGAACACAGGATGAGAATGATATCGGAATTGGAAGGAGACTGATGGAAGAGACAGGAGTTAGGACAGTGTGGAATAAAGGAGTAGATAACAGACACGAACAAACAACTGAAGAGATTGGGAGGAAAGAGTTACTGTGGAACGTAGTGAGTATGCATGGTTGAACAAAAACACTGACAATGAATTGTTTGGGATGATTATTTTATATATACTGGCTAAGCTTAAGAGTAAGTGACAGTGAGTAATTAGTCAAGAGACAGTAGAAGGACGGATGACATGTGTAGGGACAATCAGGGTTCATTGACATGGAGTTGGATAAGAACAGAAAACACAGTTTCTTGGATGACGGAGAGATTAAAGTAGGATGGATAGATGCAGTGGCAGGTCTGAAGGAATCATCAGGTATTGGTACACAAGGTCAGTGGGATGCACACACATTAAAGGAAACAATAGAAATAATTAAGTAGGCGAGTTCATAAGGAGAGAGTGGGAGAAAGGGAAGAACACATAAAGGTATAGATAAAAAAGACAACGAGGACGGAGAGGACACATAGGGAGGAGATGTACAGGGGATTGGAGATGATTGGACAGACAGGGATCGATGCACAGGTATGGTTCAATAGATGCACACAGAAGGACTCTAACAATAGTGAAAACATTACTGACATTCTTTAATTGACAAACATTATAGTGTGATTAGTCATAGGGGACAGGCGACATGGTGTGAAGAAAAAATTAGAGAAAGCAGAGGATTGAAAGTCTATAGATTTAATGGGGTATAATTAGCGGAAGTGGACTGAGAGTCACTTAGGGGAGGGGGGATACATACATATGGTAAATTGAGTTGTCTATGTGGTTGGATAACATTAAATGATAAAAATGATTAGAAAGTAGGAGTACATTACATGACTATGACTTTGGGAGTCCATGTATAGCATACACATGAGGGTATTTGGGTACACGGGATGGATGGTAAAAGATAACACAGATATGTCATAACAGGTGGTGATGGAACTATAACTCATACGAGAAATTTAGAGATACTGCAGAAGAAAAGGCAGGGAACTAGTAGAAGGGAGGACTATTGTTACAGGGGTGTCATTACTAAGTGATCCATGAAGACATTATTATTATTGTGATGGATACTATTTAGATGGGGAGAGATAAATAAGCAAGACAGTGGAGACATTAGTGAGAAGACATAGAGTCTATATAAAAAAACACAAGACTTTTTTCTGTGTTACATGGAAAAATAACACACACTAAGGGGGTAACTACACTTACATAGGGAGGGAAATGATTGAGCAGATTCATAACAGAGTAGAGTTTCATCGTCTGTTTAACAGAAATAAAAGGGAAGTACAAAATGTGAAGAATTAACCACACGGAATCTAAAATGGGGTTCTCTGAAGAATACGGACATTACTGAGGTGGACACACGGAGAGGGAATAGGGGTCTATATTAGTGAAAAATATAACTTTTGGGTTTTCTTAACGACTTAGTATAGATTGTTTGGCATTATTTTTTCACTGATTTGCACACATACTAAGTAGAAGTGGGGGTGGAGCATGTATTGTGGATGAAAGCGTGTTATGGAACTCTAGTATGGTAGGTATAGGTCTGACATGGTGTCTGAGTCTGCGAACAGAGGGCAGGGGAACATACGGGGAGTATACACAACAGACACAGGGGGCACAAGGTAGAAGGTGCATGTTGTACATGATTGTTGTTGTTGTTATTGTTAGGGTTGTTGTTGATCACACACTTGTTTATAAATTAAGGTAGGAACGTCTAAATGAATGAGTAAGGCGCAAGTAGGAATAAAGAAATTGGATGTGAGATATGAGAATATGTCAAATGACAGAGAAGGAAAAATTAGTTCTACAGGAGGGCGGGAAGGTTAAGGACATGATGGGAGTTACAAGAAGAAAAAAAATAAACAAAATAGTGAGTAAATGTTGTTTAAGAGTATTGTTTAGACAAGTTATAATATAGGATTACAGGAAACGGACACATTATGGCTTATGTTTAGAACTGGACAATATATAAGGGGGTGACAGAAAATATTGGAATTATAACAGTATGACTGGAGAAATTGAAAATAATTGATTAGATGATTTGTACTGCGTATACGGAGTGCACACATACGAAGGATTGATCTATAGGAAACACTGACAGTTTGAACCATATAGACAATATCATTGACACTACACACTAGATACAAAAGGGACAAGTCAAAGAGATATTGTATAGGATGAGACATCTGAATTTCATTGACATTAGGAGTTAAACACAGACACATATTTATGGGGTACAAAGATAATTGAAAATTGTCAGTTACGTAGTGGTGAGGTATCAAGTTAAGAGGTAGATAAATATGTCTGTTTGTTTCTATGGGTAATGTGATTGTCAAAACAACGGGCGGATTTTGAGAAATCAATTATGAGGGAACACAAAAACGGACAGACAGTTTGGACAGAAACAGGGTAATAATAAGAAACAGGGGGAACACAGGAAGAAGACACTTTGAAAGATTTGTCTAGGGGCGGAGAGACAATTACATAAATTTGTGCACATTTCTAATTTAAAGGGGGGGGAGGGACAAGACAGGAGAGTCACAGGGGGAGGGGGAATGAAAAATATGGGACATATAAGATAAGAGGAAAATATGAGAGGACACACATTTGAAGGATAGGATGTAGGCGATCTTTGAATGAAACAATTTTCTCTTGGCAGTAGTGGGGAATAGGGTAATGAGAAAAGGAAACGGGGTGAAAGGAAGTAGGGGAGATTGTAGACAATGATAGAACATAAATAAACACTACAGAGGGTGAACAGGGTTTTGGGGGAGGGACGGAGAGAGGGGGAGTACATTTGGATGGGGGGTGTGGGGGGCGGGTGAAAGATGTGGGGGGACTACTACAGGGATAGATGGACGGGGGTTGAGTGGGTTGGATATAGGGAGGCGATTAGTCGGGGGCGTACAGGTATTATGGATGACAGGATGTAGATTGGGAACTTGTGTGTGATGGTCAGGTTAATCAATATTGGGCACAGGTTGTTATTAGTGGCG
>CM054154.1:46923196-46966391 GCA_028751875.1 Rapana venosa
TAATTCTCTTCTGGGGGGGCCTACCAGCTCTATCCCCACTTCCCTTAAACGCATAAAAAAAAACTCGCCCCCTCGACGGGCCTAAGAAAAAAAATCTAAAACCATCACTCCTCTTCTGCGTCTCTTCCTGGCCCTGTCTCACAAAGACTGGAGTAAAAAATCAATACCCTTTTCAAATGTCTCCACAAATCTGCACCCTCTTATCTCTGTACCGTAACTGTCTTCACCTGTACACCCATTCCCGTTCCCTTCGTTCAGCCCAAATACTTTTGTTTGCTTTCGAACACCCAGATTCAAACAAACCACTGTGGCCGCGCTCCTTCTAGTTTCTGGTCCATCCACCTGAAGACCTCCCTCTTTCACTTCGCCAAAAGCCTTCACTTGATACCTTCAAATCCAGCCTCAAAACACACTTATTTCCTCCCTGAGACTTTCCCCCCACATATCTGTCCCTAATTTCAACAGCATCTTTCAACCTTCTAAGTGTGTTCGGGGTTTTGGGGTTGTGTGTTTGTGTGTGTGTGTGGTGCGTGCTGTGGGCGTGCGTGCGTGCGTGCGTGTTGCGGGTGTGCGTGCGTGCGTACGTGCGCGCGCATGGATTTGAAATCTGTTCATTATGTTTAAGGAGAGTTGCATGCCTGTAAGTGATTGAGTGCAAGCGCTTCGATTTGTTTGTTTTTTTAAAGATTCAGCGCTATATAAATTCCATATATTCTTATTATTATTATTATAATTATGATCAAGATGGCATGCTGTGACTATTCCTTGAGCACAAATTTACTTGCGTACATGTGGCAAGAGAACTGTTGTGTTAGCATACCAGTTAGTACTTTTGAGGTGGGTATACAAAGCTTTCTTGAAAGCTTCTTTACTTTGGGATGTTTTCACGTATGTTGGTGGCGTGTTCCAGAGTAGGCTACCTGAGTATGTGAGGCTTGATTTATAGAGGTCAATTCTAGGTATTGGTAATTGAATTTTGGTAGGATATCGGGAAGTCAATTGGAATGTAGATTGGAGTGTTAGTGGAGCTTGACCCGCCATAACTTTATGCATGAATATTCCTTTATTCAACGACCAGCACCACGAGGGAGTTGCCATAATCCTCAAGAAAGGCGTTGAGCGATGCCTTATGGAGTGGAAGCCCATCAACAGCAGACTAATGAGTGCGAGACTGAAGGGAAGGCACATCAACATCACCATCATCCAGTGCTACGCACCAACCAACAACAGCAACGATGAGAGCAAAGACGACTTCTACCACCAGCTGCAGACAGAGACAGAGAAAAGCCCCACGCCATGACCTCATCGTCTTTCATGGGGGACCTCAATGCCAAGGTCTGAAGTGACAACACCGACTATGAGAGAGTCATGGGAAAACACGGGGTGGGGAACAGAAATGACAACGGGGAGAGACTTGTGGAGAACTGCGCTATGAACAACTTAGTGATAGGAGGGACCCTTTTCACGCACCGGGACATCCACAAGCTGACTTGGGCGTCGCCGAATGGGAGAGATATGAACCAGATTGACCATCTGATGATCAATGGTATGTGGAGACGATCTCTTCTGGATGTGAGAACCAAGCGAAGTGCGGATGTCGGGAACGATCATCACCTAGTGACAACACACATCCAGATGAAACTGAAGGAGAACACAAGACCAACCACTCAAGCGCGATTTGATACCCAGCAATTGAGAGACACCAACGTGAAGTCTGCATTCGTTAACGATCTTAGGAACAGATTCCACATCCCGCAGAACATGACAGAACAGCATGACATAGATGCGACATGGAAGCAGATCTGTAAACTGTACACTGAAAGCAGCAAGGACAACATCGGCCATCAAAAGAAGAAGACCAACAATGACTGGAATCCAACAAGAGACTCTCGATGCCATCAAAGAAAGAAAAGGGGACCAAGAGAGACTTTTTGCAAAGTAAAGTCCACGGCTAACGAGAGAGGCAGGAAGAGTGTACAGAGGGGCACACAGGAAAGTGAAGAGATTTCGCACGCCATGACAAGAGAAAAAGCCATGGACCAGCTGGGAGCTGAGGGAGAAGAGGCGGCGGCCCAAAGGAGAGCAAGGGAGAGTCTACAAGATCACCCAAAAAAGTATGCAACAAATTTAAGAGGAGTGCTGGGGGACCAATCAGGGGAAAACAAGGGAAACTGTTGACAACAGAGGGGAAAAAGCAAGAAGAAAGATGGGCTGAACACTTCCAGGAAGCTCTCAACCGACCACCACCTGGAGACAGCCGGACATCCCAGAACTACAAAAGACTTAGACTTGACGTCAACCCCCCAACAAAGGAAAAGATAGTGGCTGCCATCAAGACCCTCAAGAACGGCAATTCACAGGCCAGGACAACCTTGGTGCCGAACTGTTCAAAAGGCAGATTCGAACTAACAGCTGACATACTGCCAAAACCCCTGTTCACAGCTGCATGGAAGAACGAGAAAGTACCCCGATGATTGGACCAAGGGAGTGATAGTCAAAATCCCCAAGAAAGGAACCCTAGCGACTGCAAAACTGGGGGAATCACTCTTTTGTCTGTGCCAAGCAAGATACTGGCCAAGGTCATCACCAGAATATCAGACGCTGTAGACGATGCTTTGAGGAAGGAACAAGCAGGGGTTTAGGAAGCAACGAGGATGTATAGACCCGATATTTACGCTCAGAAACATCATCGAACAGTTTCACAAGTGGCAAGACAACTGTATGTGAATTTTTTTGGACTTCGAAAAGGCATTTGACAGCATTACACAGAGACAACCGCCCTTTGAGTTTTCCTTCGACACTATGGCATCCCATCGAAAATGGTACCCTTATCAAAAGCTTCTATGATAATCAGATGCTCTGGGGCCAATAACAACACTGTCTTCGAAGTCAAGACTGGAGTAAGACAAGGGTGTGTGATGCCCGCAGTTCTCTTCAATTGGCCATGATTGGGTGATGAGGAAGGGGACAGAAGACACCCCAAGAGGGATTCGCTGGAGCCTGTTCTAACACTAGACGACCTTGACTTTGCGGATGACCTGGCGCTGCTGTCCCCCCACACCCAAAATATCCAAAGGGGAAGACCATCAGACTCCAACATTTGGACAGCAAATGGGGCTTTGAATTAGCACCAAGAAAACAGAAACAATGTCGCTCAATGTGAACACCAAGCCCCTGTGAAAGTGAATGGAACTAACCTGCGCCAGACAGACAAGTTCACATACCTTGGCAGCAGCAACAAACCAAGGGCGGCACAAAAGAAGACCTCCACAACAGACTGGGCAAGGCCGGAATGTGTTTAAGGGAGATGAACAAAAATCGGAGATCAACTCAGTACAGCAAACCAACACCCAAACTGAAGCTATACCAGAGCTGTGTTGTATCTACGCTCTGTTTTGGTTCTGAGTGTTGGGGGATGACGGAAGTGGATCTTACCAAACTTCGATCCTTCCACACCATATGCCTGCGAAGGGAATTTTCCGGATGTTTTGGCCAGAGAAGATCTCCAATGAAGACCTACTACGGAGATGCAGGCAGGAGACAGGGAACCATCATCACCAGTCGACGGTGGAAGTGGATTAGGCACATCCTCCGAAGAGACCCACAGTCAATCACAAGAACAGTATTGCACTGGACCCCAGAAGGAAGGAGAAAGAAAGGAAGACCAAAAGCAACGTGGAGGAGAACTGTAGAAAGTGAGATGAAGGCCATGCAGCACTCTTGGGGATCAGTGACTAGGTTGGCCCAGGATAGGCAGGAGTGGAAGCGCTTTGTTGCTGCCCTACACACCGCTGGGTGTAATGGCTAATGATGATTCCTTTATTCAGGGTAAACATATCTTTTAATGGAAGAATCTCAAGTTTTGCATAATCTGCTATGGTTAAAGTAGAAGATTTTAAGAGAACTGCTTTGAGTGCTGTTTGTAAGTGCTATTGAGAGGTTTTAGAATATTGGCACTGGCTGTGTCAAAAGGGTAGGCAATAGTTTGAAAAAGATAAAAATGTAAGTAAATGTAGAAAATAGATTTTCTGGCAATTGTGGTTTTGATAAAGTGTTGATTTGCATATTTGGTATAGTGTTTGGATACTTTTTTGCACAATTTTTTTTATGTGTGCCATCCATGACAGATTGGTGTTAATCACAATAAAAAAAGTAAAAAGTATGTTCTTTCGAGCCAGAAGGCCCATAGAGCCGGAGCTTATCCCGGTTTCTGTAGCGTTAAGCGAACTGATGGTTTTTCACCACCCCTGTGACAGGACGCTAGTCTGTCGCCAGATACTTCCCCAGCAGAGCTGGTACCCACTTGTACACCTGGGTGGAGTGAGGAAAATAGAAGTAAAGTGTCTTTCCCAAGGACACAACACCGAGCAGAGCGGGGATCGAACCCGCGACCTCTGGATCACGAGTTGACCGCCTAAACCACTCGACCACGGTGCCTCCCGTTAATCACAATACCTAGAAGTTTATGGTTTTCAACTTCCTCAATAGATTCATTATTCACTAATATTGGTGGAAGTCTTATGTCTTGTTGTAATAAGCATGACTTTGGTCTTTTGAGGGTTAAGTGACATGTGGTTATAACTGCACCATTTGCTCAGAGAATCAATGCTACTTTGTAATGAGGTAGATATTCTGTCAAGACTGGTGTGATTCGTATGAATTGTAGTGTCATCACAAAAAAGTTCAACACGATTCATAGAAGTAGAGTGGAAGGTCATTAACATATATAAAGAATAAAAGTGGGGCCTAAAACAACCCTTGGTGGTACTCTCTAATCCGTTACACATATTTTAGGGGTAGTGTACACATTTTAGTTGATAATGAGCGAGATATATTGGTGTCTATTTATGCAGGAATGATCAAATTAACTTAAGAATGTTTATCTGATATACCAATATAAAAAACGATAGTTTTAGCATACAGTTTGTGGTACAATTACATCACATGCTTTGGCAAAGTCTCAAAGAGGGCTCCACAATAAATTATTTCATTTATATTATTATGCCAAGTATCTACAAAGTTGGTAAGAGCTGTGTGGCAAGATCCTTTTTCTGAATCCAGATTGTTATCAGTTAATAACAGACTGAAGTGTTTTAGATGAGACTAAGAGATGTTTTGTGCCACAACGATATTCAAGAGGTTTGGATATAATTGATAATATGATATTGGTCTATAGTTACATGGCTTGAAGAAGTCTCCCAGACTTATAAAACGGAAATAACTTTGGTCAGATTGAAATAGTAGATGGTGAAGAAGCAATTTGCAATAACATAGTTATTGATGTAAGTGAGTGTTTCAGTTTAAAATAGGAGCTCTGCATTTTGGAGAATTTTGTCCATTCCACAACCTCCCTGGACCACAACTACTAGTTTGTTTTAAGGGTTTGAGGAGATGATAAAACCTCACATAATTGTACAATGGTGGTATTTTCATGTTTAGTTTATAATTTGTGATCTACAAGAATGTTTATAAGTTTTTCAAGGGAATTTAGATCTGCATCATTTTGGTATTATTAATGATCTGCCATGGAGGTAAAAAAGTATTTTAGGTAGTCAGGAGAAATTTCTGAATAGTGGAAAGTGATGACAGATTATTGTTTAAGCTGATTGATAGCTTTCCACATAGACCTCGAATTTTGTTTGGATGAAGTAATGATTTTGGAAATACTTTGTTTACCTGCCTCGTTTTAATGAATTTAACTTTTTGTTTCTTTTGTGATTTGTATTCATCAAATTTTCCTGTTTTTAATAAGTTATCACGAATGTTTTGCTTCCAGATATAATTTCAAGTGTTATCCATTCAGCTGTACTTTATGCCTAACTCTGTGAGTTTTAAAAGGGAGCAAACTTATCTAAATTGACCTAAATGTTTTCAAGACCAGAAGGGTCAAGGCTTCTTCTGGATCTGTTATGTTATAAACATAATTAAGAAGGACAAGTTTAGAAGATCATTTAAAAGTGATTTCAATTGAATTTGGCAAATGAAAGTATGAAATTTCTTTGTGACCTATTTGAGGAGTTTGGTGCACCTTTTCTATTACAAGTGAACCACATACAGGAAGATTGTCCCTGCAGCCAAAGATAGCAATGCATAATTCCTTATTATTTTGCTGCTCTTGTTATGATAAATATGGATCCATAAATGTATTTTTAATAACCCCTTGAAGATGTAATGCGTGTGGGCTGTATACTACAATTTGTGTAAGGTATAGGGTGTCTATATTGTTTATCACATGAAGGCTTGGGTTTGAGGAATCTATATTGACATCAACCCAAAACTAATGTTTCAATGGTATCAAGAGATTCCGAGTCCATGAATTGCGGAAAAATTATCTGTCCAGTCCCTATTCTTTCAGATAGATTTCAATAAATAAATCCAATCCTGAAGGGTTTTATTTCGTTTTAGGTTTGACTTCTTCCATATAGATTCAACCTGCAGATTTTTCAATGTGGTTCAAAATCCGTTTATACAATCATGCTTCGCTGATATAATGATGAGACTATAAACTAAAGCCCCGTGTGCCAACGCATGCAGAACATCTTGGGCACACGTTAAATCCTGTTCTGCTTTTCGAAAGAGTAGGCCATTGTGTGCCGGTGGGAACAGATGACAGAATTTACAAAACCGCATACACACGGGACTGGATGTTGTTGTTTTTTTTATATAAAAAAAGCACCTGAGTAAAAAAATCATGTCAGCTGAGCTCTTTGATTTCTTGCTTTACATGATTTAGCCCTATACATTATTATTATTATTATTATTATTATTATTATTATTATTATTATTATTATTAATTATTATAATATTATAATATTATTAATTACTTATAACCCAGTGAATTTTGGAAGAACAGGATCTTTGGCGTATTAGTTATGTTAAACGGGCATATGAACGCCTGAAATCTGATATATAGTTTGAGAGTCCTGGATTCAGAGTATTCCAAAAACCAAGAAAAGTTTTGTCGAATTGTATAGTAGATTTTGTACGATAACAATTTTGCTTATGAACACTATTACCCTTCAGGAGACCAGTGCGTAGTCCATCTTTTCTCCTGGCCAGTTATTAGATTGGGGGGGGTAACCATGATGGATAAAAATATAGGAAATATAGGAAAAAAAGTCCAAAAGCTAAAATTCAATATAATGACTCAATCAATCACAAATCACATAAACAAATAACCCCAAATTCCAACACATTAAGTAAAATAAACAAAGATTCATAAAATGTAAAAAGTATAACACAATACAAATCAAAGCAAAGCAAAAAAACTCATAGCAAAAGCCATAAAACAATACATATAATAAAAACCAAAAACACACCCAGAGAATAGGAAATCTCTACTTTTTTGTGGAGAGAGATTACCACAAAGCACTTCCACATTCACCATAAATTCAAGTTCAAAACACACAGTCAGTGTTTGTCTGTCTTCATCTTCTTGAAGCTCACCTATTTAACTCAAATACAATCGAGGTAACGTCTTCTGTTGTTTGTTTTTCAGTTCTCAAGCAACAGTCAGTACTCACTTTACTGGTTGGTCGGTTTGGTTTTGGTCCTTTTTTAAAGTTGAGTTCAAGACCAACATATTTAACCCTTCTAAGAACACTGTTCTGACCCCCCCCCCCCCCCCCCCCCCTCACCTTAGAATACAGTTTTTAGATTTTTTTTCGTTCAAGAAACCCATCCCGTTAAAATTTTCCATTCAAAGAACACGTCCCCCAGATTTTCCCTCAAGAGTACAGTCTGTATAGCATTTTATTTGCAGCCTATTGGCCAACCCCAACTAATAATATTAAATCCATTTCACATCACCACATGCAGGTACAACACACACACCACACACACACACACACACACACACACACAACAGCACACACACACACACACACACACACACACACACACACACACACACACTACAGGGCAGGTTAAATGTTTAGAAAGAGGGCTTCATAATGAGGAGGGTAAAAGGGGGGTGGCATGAAGTAGGGCCACTTTTGAGAGGAGGGATAAAACATAGGGTATGGAGGGTGGGGTGGGGGATGGGGGAGTTGCTATTGTCTTTCCTATGAGAAGAGGATGGGGAGTGGGGGGTGGGAGGTGAGCATGGCAATCCATTCCTGTCTGGGGAGGTACTTCAAAGTAATTCAGCTAAGAGCATGTTAACTCAGTAAGGGAGGAAATGGAAGTGAATGGTCCCTTGGTTTAAAGTCAGAAGGGAGTGTGGCTGATGGTCTATTTGGGAAGGAGGGGTTGGGGGATATGAGCTTGTAGGGGCAATTTTAGATGCCAGTTTAGGGTTTTTTGTAAGTTTTGAAAGAGGAGAAAGACCTTCATGAATATTACTGATCACACTGGCTTGGGAGGTCAGAGGGGGGCAGTTTAGCAGAATTAATATGGGGGTGGGTTGGATTTTGGGGATTAGTAGGGGGGTCTCTGTTTAATTCCTAAACATGTCATGGAGGGATTTTTGGTGGGGAGGAGGGTGATTGGGGAGTGAGGGGGTTTGGGTAATTGGATTACGTCCTTTAATGGTCGTACACAGTGTTTTTAGTTTGTCTCTTCTTACAGCAATATGTCCTATTCTGGTCGGGGCTGAGGAAAACAAATTGATGCTAATCCGAGGCAGTGCCTCTCTTGAAGGATAGAAGGCATCTTTGAATAGGCTAATCTGGGAGCTCCATTTGTTTGTTTGAAAGACAATCCCATAATCGATGCACTCTCTATTTTGCCTTCAGGTTTTTCACAGGCTGATTTCAGTTCTTGTTGCTAAGGTACTTATCAGCATTAAGGGCATGTCGTTCTGAGCCTTTAGCGGGTATTATAGTTACAGGCTCTGACTAGCCTTAAAAGTAACAGAGGCACTGACAGAGCAGTTTTTCTGCCATGTGTCAGTGCTATGCCATCCCCTTAGCTGATGAAAGCGTTTGTGAACAGTTCAGTGAATCAGACATTACAGGGCACCAGCAGCACAGTGGATTATGGTGTCTGCTGACTGAGCCAGTCTGTCAGCTGGTAACTGATAGCGCCTCTATACACACTTTTTGGGAAAGGGCTGTGTGGATGGCAATAGCAGAGGAAAGGTATCACACCTATGGATGGCAAGTCACCTAGTAAAAGTGTAAAAAGCATTTCATTGAGTGCTACAAACTTTTCAAGGGTGAGCAGGTGTAGATTTACTGGTCATTTTACGTTTTGCAAGGGTTGGGTTTCCACTATATTGACCAGCTGGGTGGGGTGTGGGGGGGACTAGGACTGAACATTGGGGCTGTTTTCTGAGATACGGACATTTGTGGGGTGGGAAGGGGGTGAGGGTCCACAAGATGAGTGGAATTTTTGGAATCAGACTTTTCTGGGGCGTGGTAGGCTAGATTGTTTTAACCTGGGAGAGTTTTGGGATGCTGATTGCTTTTGGGTAGAGCACTGGAGGTGATTGAAACTTTGGTGTGGAGGTCCTTATTTCAGATTTGAAGAACTGTATGTTCTTGTAAGGTAGATCTCAAGCAGTGATCTCCGCTTTTAAGAGCCTAGGTATCATGATAATATTTTGTCCATAGGCCACCCTCATCCTGACAGCATTACAATATCACTGCTCTGTGCAAGCTACAACTGGCTGTTTGTCCTTATCCCTGTGTTAGCTGGTGTGTATAGTTTTGTGGTTCTCTGAGGGGGATGAAGAAGGCTGAGGGTAGACTTTAGGGTTGAGAAGATCTTCTTCTCAGGTTCAGGCAGGTGTCAGCTAATGTGGCACACAGAGGAAAGAGGAGCAGGTTTTAGAAGAGGCAAGTGGGGGAAACCACGTGCTGGAACTATGTGCAGAAGCATGATCTGATCATCCACCAACACCTTTTTCCCAACACCCATGCCTCTCCAAATTTACACCAGTACAAATGGAACAATCTCAACACCACCTCGTCCTTGCTCAAATCGACTATCATCCTTGCAAGATCTAGAACACGTTTTAATGCCATCAAATACTCAAAACATCCCCAATGCCCACCTGACACTGACCACAGGCCTGTCATTCTAGCCTCCAGTACTCAGAAGAAGAAAATAACAAATGCTAGAAGAACCAGCCCTGAAAAGATCAACCTCCTCAAACTGGAAGAGAAAGAAGTGCAAGAACAGATCATATGCCATCAAGGTTGAAAATTGACTCCATTGATACAACACCTCTCAACCATGGAGCAAGTCTGGGAACACTTCAAGCCAGCTCTCTTGAACACCCTTAAGGGAACGTTTGGGGACAAAGAAATGTGGAGGTAACAACAGGAAAGCTACAGCTTGGTGGAACCAAGAGGGTAAAGGAACCACAAGAAAACAAAGCAGCAATATAAAGCTTGGGTCAAGACCAAACATGAAGAGGACTACGTCAATTACAGAATCGCAAGAAGACAAAGTGACATTTGGGAAATCCCCCAAAGAAAAATCTTGGGCGACTTATGGGAGAGAAGTTAAGTGAAATTTTGCCAGAACTCCCAAAGAATTATTCAAAAGTGTGAAGACGATTGAGAGTAAAGATGACGCCATTCAATCCAACAACAGTAGTGAATGAGCAAATGGAGAGGCACTGCAACAAGAAGAGGAAAATCTGAAACAATGGGAAGACTAATTATAAAGATCTTTTTAAAACCCATCAGAGTAACAAGCTATCCAGCTCTCAGTATCTCTACCACGCCTATAAAGACCAGTTATAGCCCCCCCCTGCCAAATCCTTGAAGCAGAAACAAGAAAAGCAATTAAGACCAGCCCAAAGGGCAAAGCCGCAGGCGATGACGGCATAACAACTGAAGCCATCCTTGCATGGGAGAAACGGGAGTTAAGTGGCTCACCATCATCTTCCAGAAAGCATGGGAAGAGAGGTAAGTACCAATGGACTGGCAAAATGCAATAGTGGTGCCAATTTGGAAGAAGAAGGGCAGCAAGAGAGATTGCAGCACCTACAGAGGCATTTCACTTCTCAGCCATGTAGGGAAAATGTATGCAAAGATTCTGGAACAGTGCACAAGAGCCAAAGCAGAACACCTACTGAGCAATGCCCAGTTTGGCTTTCGGAAAGGAAGAGGGTGCACAGATGCCATTTTTGCACTCCGACAGCTGTGTGAAAGAGCCATCGAATACAACCAAGGCCTGCATACAGTATTCGTTGATCAAGAAAAAGCTTCGACCGAAATCAACAGAGAAAAAGCTCTGGAAGATCCTGGAGCAGTACGACGTGAAGGGAAGTTGCTTGATAACATCAGAGCAATCTATGCCAACAGTATAAACGCAGTCCGAACAGCCAGTGGAACATCCGACTGGTTCCTGGTTCCATCAGGAGTCAGGCAAGGCTGCGTACTCTCTTCCCCTTCTCTTCGTGATCTTTCATGGACCAGATTACAAAGGAAGCCAACCCAGATCTTGAGGCCCTGAACGAACTATTATTTGCTGATGACCAGTCCTTGATGAATCAGAACAAAGCAGCTCTTCAAGGGAAAACACAGACCAACTCAACACAAGCTGTGAGAGGTATGACATGAAGATCAGTATCACCAAAACCCGAAGTTATGTCGTCAGCAGAATCCAGGAAAGCTGGACATCAACATCAACGGCACCCAGCTGAAACAGACCAAAGAATTAAATACCTTGGCAGCCTCTTCACTGAAGATGGAAAATTGGACAGAGAGATAGAAACAAGATGCCAGAAAGCAAACGCAGTCAGTTACCAACTCGCCCCCCTTCTAAAACATTCCAGCATCCCAATGAGCACCAAGGCAAAACTCATCAACGCCATCTTCGTTCCAACACTCACATACCAGTGTCAGACATGGGCCCTAACAAAAGCCTTAGAGAGAAAATTGGTCACATGTGAAATGCGCTGCCTGAGAAAAGCTGTCAACAAGACCAGACGCCACAGATCAAGAATGAGGTGATCAGAGACGGACTAACACCAATTCTCCACCATATCGAACAACAAAGGATCAGGTGGTTTGGTCACCTCACTAGAATGCCACCCAACCAACCAGCCCTATGGGCATACACCACCAAATACAATGGCTGGAAAGCCAGAGGTAGACCAAGGAGACGATGGAGCGACTCCCTGCTGCGAGCCCATGACCTGTCACTACATCAAGCCTCCCGCCTTGCTGCAGACAGACGTCTGTGTCTCCTGAGATGCTGAAAGGCACCAGCCTGATGAAAGAAGAAAGAAGAAAGTGGGGGAGGGAAGGGGGAGGGAGAGGGGGGGGTGTGATGATACTGGCCTCACACATGGTGTTGATGTCACTTGTCCCACTCTCATTGAGCACAGGGGAGGGGAGGGGAGGGAAAAGGGAGTGGGTCTTCAGTGGGTGGAGAGGGGGAAGGAAGGGGGAAGTTGGTTTCCTTGACAATGGAGGGTTGTTCATCTGGGTGGTGGGAAGGGGGTGGAGGAGAGAGACAGTCCTTTTCTTCTCCCTGTAGGTAAGGGTGGGTGAGAAGGGGGTGGATGAGAGAAGTGGTACAAATGCTGTCAAGCCAAGTGTCACTGGGGTGGCCAGGGATGTGTATGGCCATGTGTGCAGGCTATCATGAGGGGATGGGGACTGGGCAGCTGCCCCTTGACACACAAACAAGTCACCTGCTTGGGTTTGGGTGTGGCCTGTCGAGAGAGTGCGTTGTCACTCAATACTACCACACTGCTGTTTGTGTCATCATTGGATTAGCTTTTGACTATGGTCATTATACTGGCAGCTGTAGTTGGGTCAGGCTGTTGAACATCAGTGACTGACAGCTGAGAGCCACTATTGTCACTGCTTGCCAAAGTGTGGACTATGGCACACAGTCTTGAAAACTTCATGTCCATCCATTGTTTACACACTTTTGTGTGAATAAGTATCTTGGATGTTGTGTAGTTAATGTGTATTTTCAACAGTTTGTTGTTTTGTACTTCCACCTCCAGGGTAGACTGGTGAAGGGTTGGTGGTAGAGGGGCTGTGTAGTCTACACTTTCACTAACACAGGCTGGGAGCAAAGTCTTCCCACATAGAGGTCAGGTACTTGGGGGCATATTTTCCTACTACCTGTGGAATAGTGTGTATCTCCAGTGAGGCATATGATAACCATCACAGAGGAAGACTTTTTGTTTGGGGTCCAAGGTGTGATGAATTTCCTCTACTTTGTCACTAGTTTGGAAACTAAATATGTCCTGTGCCTTCGATTTTGTTGTAGGGGCCTAGGTCCCATTGTAATTATGGCGTGTTGCCCTAGGTGGCCTGGGGAGTTAATGTAATCTAAATGGACCCATGACAGATATACTTTTAAGAGATGTAGCCTATTGCACACACATATCCTGCCCTGGCGGCAGAGCGGCAAGGCAGTAGGCCTATAGGCCTAGGTTTCTTCTACACAGCATATAGTGGAATGTTGACACACTGGTTAGACCTAGGCTAGGCCTAGTAGGCTACTGCATGAAGGAAAGACTGAAGGTGGGTCAGTGGGTCTGGCTGATGCCCGCTTCACATGTCGAAACACAACAAGCAGGGCTGGTCATTGGTCAGAAAGTGGGTCAGTAGGGCTGGCCTACCACTGGTCATCACTGGTCTTCACACATGGCAGCATCTTTCTATTTCCTAGGCTAGTTGTCCTACTTTTTCTTTCACAAGCTGCCTATTTCGGAATAATACCTCACAATTTTTATATAGAATTCCTCCATAGACTTTACAACATCTTTGGGAAGAAGCAATTATAAATAATATGCACAGCTCCTTCAGCACACATCCTTCAGCACAACAGAGAGAGAGGAGAGAGAAGAGAGAGAGAAGAGAAAAGAAAGAGAAGAGATAAGTCCCCCGGTTGTTTAAATGGAAGGGGGAAAGGTTATTTTAAATTTTGGGGGTTTGCCCCAAAAATTCCGGGGACGGGGAATGGGGGAAGGGGCGGTTTTTTCCCCTTTTAAAAAGCCGGGGGAATCCCTTCCCCAAAAGATATAGGGGGTTTTTCCCACCCCCTGTTAATATTTTTACCAGTACAAGGAAAAAAAGGGAAAGTTTTGGGTGGGGCCCGGGTTGATGCCCTTTTTTCACATTTTGAAACAAAAAATTCCTGTCCCCGAGGGGTGGGGGGCCTGGCCCATTGTTTTATGGCTTCCCACCTGGAGTTTCAAAATTTCCCTACAATTACTTTTTCCTTTCAAAACCTTCCTTCGGAAAAATACCCCAACCATTTTTAAAAATATAGGGAATTTCCAAAAAACTTTAAACCAACAACCTTGGGAAAAAGGGAAAACTAAAGGGGGGCCATTTTCGCACCCGCCACTTCCCCAAACACAACAAAGGGGAGGAAAAGGGGAGAGGGGGAAGGGGGGAAAATTTGACAATCTTCTTTTTCCGGATTTTTTATTTTCTTAAAAAAAAGGCCCCTTTTTGCCTCCTTTTTTTTGAATTTAAGTTTAAAAACCGGAAAATTAAAAAAAAGCCATCCTTTAAACCCCCATCCCCGAAAACAAAAAAAAAGAAGAAAAAAAAAGAAAGAAGAAATTTGGACAAAATTTTCGTTTTACATTAAAGTTTCCCCCCAAAAGGGGGAAAGAAAAAGGGGAAAAAATTTTAAAATTTTCAAAAAAATTACCCTTAAACCTTACTGAGACGCAAAAAAAAATGAAAATTTACCTTTTTTCTTTAAAACAAAATGAACAAGCAAACCAATTTTGAAAATTTTTATATACTGCCTTTATTATAGAATGACAACCCCCAAAAAATTTTTCTTAAATTTTTTTCAAAGGCCAAAATCCAAAAAGTTTTTTGTAGGAGGTGTAAAATTTTCAAATGTTCCTGTCTAATTTTTAATTTTTCTAACCTTTAAAATTTTTTTTTCTAACCCCGAAAAAAAACTATAATCAAACCCTCACTTTGTTGGGGAAGCCTTTTTGCCTCGCTTAAATCAATCTTTCTTTAAAGGACAAATTTTTTTAACATTTTGAAAACCCCCCTTTTTCCCCCTCTTCCCAAAACCATTTCATATAATCACAAGGAATATTTATACCCAGTTTCTTTTCCCCCCTACATGCAACCAATACATTTATAAGCTTTCTTTGGTAATCAAATCTTCCCCTACAATTTAATCAATAACAAAAAGGGGTATAACAGAGTTGATATTTTGGGTTTCACCATAAACAAGCTTTTGGGGTTCCCTTTTCAACCCCCGAAACATTTTAATGCAAAAAAATTTACTTTGTTCACACAGGCTGCATTACCCAAACCCCCCAAATTCTGCCCCATCAAAGAAATGGGGCAACCTGGAATAAAACATTTTTAAAAACTTTTCTAAGCTGCTTTTATTCGGGGATAAATTTTTTCATGATGCATATACACATTCTTGCTTTTCCCTAAGGTCATTACTGACTTGTAAAAAATAATATCCCAAAATTTTTGAGCATTTACCACGGATTTCAACCCTTTGTATTTCCATTTTTTCCTTGCTAAAAACCCGCCACCTTTTCTAAATACAATTTTTTTAATTTACTAAGTTTAGCAAATCCATAAATGTCTGCTTTTTGAAAAACTTTTTATTTTGCTTTGAAAACCCAATAACGTTTCAGCTAAAAAAACATATCATCTGCAAAAAGCACAATGAAATTCAAAAAATCTTTATTAAATAAAGCCCATTCTTCCCATTTTCATAACCTCATAGAAATCTCATTGATGAATAAGGAAAATAGAATTGGACTAAAACTCACCTTGTTTTACACCATAATACAACTAATTAAATCGTCTTTTTGAACACTTCTAACTTTAATTTTAACACTTTTACATCTTTTGATACAAAAAACATTTCCCGTTATTCCATTTTTTTTAGAATCGCCAAAAAAACCCCCTTTTAAAAAATCAAAAGCCTTCTCAAAATCAAAGGACTTAATTTCCTGTTCCAAAGAAACTGTTTTTGAACAAAAGCAACAAGTAAACATGTGATCATAGTTGAAAAATTTTCCTTTTAAACCACTTGATGTCCCATGAAAATTGTTTCCTCAACCCATTCTTGAAACAAGGGTTTTTATTTTTTAAAAATATAAATTTTTCCTACTAATGTACTTAAAGTAATGCCTCTATTTATTAGGGTTTTATTACACCTTTTTTGAAAAAAAGGGAAGAACAATCCCTTCTTCCTTTTTTGTGAAAAACACCTTTTTTTAAAAAAACATTAAAAAACAAAAACAAAGAATTCAATACATTTTCACCGCATTTTTAAAAAATTCTCCAAAAATCCCATCTGGACCACGTTTTTTGTTCTTTATTTCTAAAAGCTAAAATGACCTCTTCTTTTGAAATAGTCGGTTAAAAAGGTACAAGTCACAGACTGTACTGACTTTTTCATGGTTTCCTTTTTAAAGATTTTTTTAAATGATGATACCAATTTCCCCAACTGTAATATTATTACTAACAAATTTCTCTTAAAAAAAACAGGGCACTTTGTCCGAACCTTTTTGATCTCAACGATACAAAGCTTATAAAAAATGCGTATTATTTGTTTTCCTTGAGCTTTTAACATGTGTTTTACTCCTCTTTCAAAAAACAGTTGCTACAGCATCACTTACGTCCACACTTTTAAAAGTTTCGAAGTTTTCCGGCCTTTGGGATTCACATCATACAGTCATCCACTTTTCTGCTTTTTCAAATTGTTTTTGTCAACAACATTTTTTCAACAATGATTGAAAACGGTTAAAGCTTGTCAATATTATGGGCAATAAGGCTTACGCTATTCTAACATTTTTTGAGTTCCTCACTTTTCATTAATAAAAACTTTCCTTTTTATTTTCATCCCCCACAACTTATTTTCGTTAGGTTTTTTAAAACAGCTATTCTGTCTCCCATCAGTTTTTCAAAAGGGTTAAACAAAGTTCCAGGGAAATTTTATCAAATCTGTCTTTAAAATGAAGCTGGCAAGAGGGGGAAAAAAACAAAACATCACTTTCGTTTTTTATAATCATTAACACTACTGCGAAAACTGAGATGTAGTAAGCAACCCAAAGGGGGCCCCCCAATACACCATTAAGAAAAATAAATCAAAATTTCCATAAATTTAAAAGGGGGTTTTCCCTAAGTATTTGTTACTTTTTATGAACTTTTTTTCATATTTACTGGGTTGGGGTGTATTTTTAAACAATAAATTTTTTTTTGACACATTTTTTTGGGTTAACATCAGCTTTCTACATTGAAGTCACCTGACAAAACAAAGAAAACATCATCATATTTCAGCATCAGTCCAAAAAAATTTTTCCAGTAACTAAAAACCCCAATCAAACAAAAAAGGAAAAAAAAAGGAATCCCCTGGGGGGCCATAACAAAAAACTTTCTCATGTTCAACAGTCCTTATCTATTTGGAAACCAAAAGTTGGATAGTCAACATCAATCACTGAACTTAAGCATACCCTTCTTTTTGAGACACACAATACCCCCGAGGGAACCAGTTTTTGTAAACCAAAAAGCAAATTTTTAGTAACTTACAAATCATTGAATAATGGGGAAAAAATTTTCCAAAAAAGTTTCAACAAAACAAAAAGAAGTCAAAAGAACAACGTAAGAAAAGGGAAAATTTTTTACAAAACTTAACCAAAACATTAAAATTTCCCTCGCAAAATTTTAAAAACTATTTACAGAGGGGAAGGGGAAAGGGTGTTTTGAGATTGCGTGCACACCGCGTCATTCACCATTCGGCACACTTGCACGGCGGGGTGTCACTGCCACTTCATTAATTTTCAAACCACACGAAACTTGGGTACTAGCCGTGCACTTTACATGCCACCCTTCCATATGTACTCACAGATTTTTCAACCGTGGTGTCTCTGGTGTTTTCCCTTTAAAACAGAGGGGGGGAAAAAATTGTTTTAAAAAGGGGGAAAAATTCCCCACAGAAGGGGGGGCCATTTTCCCACTCTAAATTCCCCTCCCTACCAAGAAAACTTTTCCCCCCCAATACCAGGGGGGTCAAAACCATGGGCACCTTTTTCCCGTTCACTTTTGCTTTTTTTTAAAGGGGGGTAAGTAAACTCTATTTCCCGCATCCTCCAGGAGAATCCTCCCCAATGAAGACCTAGTGCCTTCATTTTCCCCCTTGCCTTTAGAACATTTAGCTTGTCCTTGACGAAGGTGCAGCACCCCAAAGACCGGAAGTTGGCCTACGGTTCAACGTGCAGTCTGTCAAAGGGGACGTCCCCGCGTCAGCTCCCGCGTTCCTGAAGAGATCCCACGCACCCCCAGCCCTCTGCTCTCCTTTCTGGCCTGGGGAGTCCCGGGGTGAGACTTTTTGCCTTGGTCGCACTCCGTATCCCCGTCTTTCCCTTTTTATTTCCTCCACTCTCTTCTCCATTCAACGTTCTTCTGCCAGAGCTCGCGTTCCCTCACGAAGAGTGGCACATTCTTCCTGGGGCCGGATCTCGCCTTAAACGTGGGGGTCCCCCAACCCCTGCCCCCTTTCACACCCTTAATTGTCTCATCGTGTCCAGCCCGGATGATTCAGTCAGTAGGGCCCCACTGGGCAGTGGCTGATCCCCCCTTTTTGGGGGCCCTTTGGGGACTCCGAAAATCGAAACCAAGCTTTGATTCGTGCCCTTGGCGCACAGGCCAGGTTCGATTCCACATCGCCGCACCCTTTCCAAAACAAACGCCCCCGAACAAAAACGAAGGGCAACCAAAGTAAAACCCCTCTACCTTTTGTCCTCAGTTGCAGGCCCATTTTCCCATTTTTTCTCGACGTTTTTACAGAAAGAAAGAAAATAAATACAAAGCACCACATTTCAGCCTAAGCCAATTTCCAATGGAAGATTAAAAAATTAAAAAAATAATAAAACAATAAAAATAATAAAATTTTATAGCGCTGAACTTTAAAAAAAAAAAAACAAACAAGCGCTTGCACTCAAACATTTTCAATCAAATCTCCTTAAAAATAATAACAAAAGATTTTTAAATCCCGCGCCGCACGTACCCCACCCACGCACACCACACACAACCACACACACACACGGAACAAACACTTTAAAAATAAAAATGCGTTGAAAAATTTGGGACAGATATGTGGGGGAAAGTCTCAAAAGGAAAAAGTGTGTTTTTAGGCTGGATTTGAAGGTATCAAGTGAAGGCTTTTGGCGAAGTGAAAGAGGGAGGTCATTCCAGGTGATGGACCAAAACAGAGAAGGAGCGACGGCCAACAGTGGTTTGTTTGAATCTGGGTGTTCGAAAGCACAAAGTAATCTGCGGCTGAACGAAGGGACGGGATGGAGTGTACAGTGATGACAGTTACAGAGATAAGAGGTGCAGATTTGTGAGACATTTGAAACAGAGGTAATTGATTTTATACTCCATCTTTGTGAGACAGGCAACCAGTGAAGAGATCGCAGAAGAGGAGTGATGTGTTCAGATTTTTTCTTTCTTAGGACCAGTCGAGCTGCAGAGTTTTGTATGCGTTGAAGAGAGTGGATAGATGATGCTGGTAGGCCAGCCAAAAGAGAATTACAGTAGTCTAAACGTGAAAGAATGAGAGATCTGACAAGCTTGGAAGTTGCATCAGTGGACAGATACTTGCGAATCGCGCTTATGCGCCGTAATTGATAGTAGCAAGACTGGCAGGTCTGGGTGATGAATTTTTTCATAGAGAGTGTGTTGGACAAAGGAACTGACGTATTGCCGAATTCTATTGAAGTTTTTGCGATAGAGGAAAGTTTATGTTGGGTCCCTATGAGCATGGCTTCGGTTTTATCGGCATTAAGTTGTAACTTGTTCTGAGTCATCCAGTTTTGAATGTCTTGAAGGCAGTAGGACATATTTGTCAGGAGGGAAGGCAAGTTTTCAACAGTATCACTGCACTGAAGCTGAGTATCATCGGCATAGAAATGATGATCAATATGGTGGTTGTTTATTATATGTGAGAGTGGAGCAGTGTAGAGAGTAAAGAGAACAGGGCCCAGGACTGATCCCTGCGGGACTCCACATTCCATTTTGACAGGTTTTGATTGAATTTTGTTTACAATAACTTTCTGGATCCTGTCTGTGAGGTATGAAGTAAACCAGGTGAGGGCTGTGCCATTAATACCAAACGTATTTTGGAGGCGAGAAAGAAGAATTGAGTGATCTATGGTATCAAAGGCTGCAGATAAGTCAAGAAGAGTGAGGAGGGAGATTTTTCCTGCATCAGAAGCAAGTAGAAGTGTATCTAAAGTGTGGACTAGGTGGTTTCGGTGCTGTGGTTGGGGCGATAGGCAGACTGAAAGTGGGAAGAAGATCATTGGAATGAAGGTGACTTTTGAGCTGTTTGAGAACAACTTTTTCTAGTACTTTAGAGACAAAGGGTAAGTTTTGAGACAGGCCTATAATTCTTCAGAATGTTGGATCGAGTCGTGCTTTTTCAGTAGAAGTGTGACTATTGCTGTTTTAAGAGCTGATGGAAAATTTCCTGACTGAAGAGATGAGTTTACTATTTTAGTGATAATAGGCACAAGTTGTGGAAGGCATTGTGAGAAAACAGGAAGCAGGTATGGATCAAGGTCGCATGATTTTATAGTCATTTCCTTCAGAATTATCATGATTTCTTTTTCACTGTGGGATGGAAGGAAAGAGAGGAGTGCCAGTGAACTGGGGATCAGGAGGCGCAGGCTGGAATTGAGTCTGATCAGTCTGGAGCGTATGTTTCGAACTTTGTCTGAAAAGAAGCAGAAAATGTGGATGGAAGTTCAGACAGGCTGTGGGTGTTAGGCAGAGGAGTTGTTTTTGCAGATCCAAGGAGATTTGAGGTGAGGGAAAAAAGAAATTTTATGGATGTAGCACAGAGAACTTGGGAAGAGTAGTAGTCTGTCTTTGCTGAATGGATTAAGAGTTTGACTTTGTTTATTTGTTTTCGGAAAAGCTGTTTGTTGATTTCGGTTTTTGACTTCCGCCACTGCCGTTCTTTTTTTTTTTTTTTTTTTTTGCTGCCTCATCTTCTGTGACGTCCCCCGTCCTGCTGTTCCCACGCCGCTCATTCCAATCTCCCCGCCACAGCCATACCCAGATTTGTTACGTCTCATCCTCAGAGTCGGAGGCCCACAGGGAGCCAATCACTATCAGGCCGAAGTGGGGCCACCAGCCAGAGGGGCCCTGCACTGCCGCTGGGTCACTTTGGTGGTGTTCAGTGGTGCCTGTTCTGAGCTAACATACGCAGGACACCGCCTACTAAGCCCCCTACTAACGACAGTATTAGCTCAGTCGGGAGCCAGACAGAGTGAGTTGCCCACCCGAGGTGGCAACCACCACAACGTCCCTCCAACGACTGTCCCCCGCGAACCTCCAACCCCAAAGGCTTTGACACAAACTCACCACGGGCACAGAAGTGTATGGGCAAACCGAATCTGAGGTCACCATGAGACCAGAGCAACTGGGACCACGGAATCAAGGCAATTTTTAATTGCATGATGACAATGACAATGAGGATACGTATTATGCTGCTGTGAAGTGCATATGCTTTGAGACTACTTGACAGGGCTGTACTCTACGCTTACTATCATAATATATCCGGGCGTCAACCAGGCCCGAGAGATACAGACACCTGCAGTGTTGGTCAGGTAATTTGAGCAACACTCTCAAATTCCCATCCGTTAAGTGGATGAAGCTCGACTGTGTGGTCCCAGTCTTCCGACTGAGCCCACAGCACACTCACTCTGAGTAGGAGCCGGCCGGAGTCCGAAAAATCCCTATGACTCTTATGGGAATCGAACCCACGACCTTCCAGTCCATAACCCAAGGCGCTAACCACTGCGCCATGGCGGCTGGTTGCCACTGCCGTTCTAGTTGCCGGCGTTTGGGCTTCGCTATCAAGATGTCTTGGGTATACCATGGCGCACAGGGTCTGTCAGGTAGGAGATGGTCAGTAGGAGGTGCATGCTCATCAAGCAGTTGGCGGAGAATAGTGTTATAGTGATCAGAGAGGTCAGTGTGGTCAGAGGTTTGTGAAAAACGTTCGGAAGCTTGTGAAGAGAAGGTATGAATGTCTAAGGCCTTAAGATTACGACAAGTAACATATTTCTTCTTTCTGACAGGTTTTGCGATGTTGAGATGGAAAAGAATGGCGGAATGATCAGAATGCAGTTCGTCTGTGACAGAAACAGATGTGACAAGATTAAATGAAGCATTAGTAATCAGCCAGTCTAAAATATGACCAGATCTGTGCGTTGCTTCGTTTACCAGTTGAGAGAGAGAATGGTTGGACAGAGAAAGAGAAAGACGTTTGACATCTGAGAAGACTGTTGTCGAAATGGAAGTTGAAGTCACCAAGAATTATAATTTTAGTGAAGAGAGGCTGTAGTGGTCGAGGAGTGACTGAATTCTTGGTGAAAAAGAGAAGATGTTAGGTTGTTTTTACGGCTGGAGGTGGACGGTAAAGCAGCAGATAGTAATAGAGTGGCCAGTAGGTTGAGATTGATTTCGCAAACTTCAAAAGATTCATGTGAGAATTGAAGGTTGTGACTGAAAGAAAGAGATGGTTCCAAATGTCTTTGAGAATGATGGCAACTCCCACCTCCTCCAGAGAATCGGGGGAAAGAAATGGTTTTTATATCCAGGAGGATCCGCTGTTTTATTTTGGCTCATGGCCATGTGGTTTAAGCCAAGTTTCCGTGAGAGAGGTTAAGTCAAATGTTTTTTTCAGAGATAAAATCAGATATGTAGTCGGCTTTTCCATTTGGACAGACAGACTGCACATTGAACAAACAAACTTGAAGGAGATCTGAAGGAGGTGAGAGGTTGAAGATGAAAGTGGTGAGTTTGGACAAGCATCAGAGGAAGAGGACGAAGGCGATGGTGGAGATGCGGCTAGCGGAAGAACAGACAAGAGTTTGGATGGTGAATCAGGAGTAGAAGATGGTGAAAGAACTGTGCTAATCAGGGGATTCGGTTTTTGAAACGCATCATGATATACATCATAATCATCAGAACAAAAAACCACATGATCACTTATGTTGCCCTCTGTAAAAACTTGAAGCTCTACAAGAGGTGTAACACCTTAGCTGTGTTGTAGTCTAGGCCTAGCCTAATAGGCTAATGATGCAACACACTTGAGACTGGCCCAGCTTAACAGGCCGACAGCAATGGTGCAGGACACAGGGAAGGAGGGTCCCAGCACACACAGAGCACGCACACACACACACACACACATACACACACACCCAGAGGTGTTACAGCACAAAGGTCCACCACTTCACATCACAGCTCTTTGTTGGAGACCAAATATTTGTAATGAATTCCTCAATATCTCACATTTGCACTGATTTTTTTTAACCAGAAATTAACATTTTGTTCACTGATGAAGACGGGAAACCTTGTTAATTTTCAAATAAATTTACATTTGATCAAATTTTTAAAACACACCTTCTCTGGAGAGCTCTCCTGAACACGTCTTACCCTAGCCTCCTAGACTTGTCCCCAAGAGTGCGAGAGAGAGAGAGAGAGAGAGAGAGAGAAAAGAGAGAGAGAGAGAGCCAGCCCGACAGCCACCAGACAGACAAAGAGACAGAGAGAAGTGTGTGTATGTGTGTATATGGGCGCGCGCGCGCGCGCGCGCGCGTGTTTTGTGTGTGTGTGGGGTGTGTGTGCGCGCGCGCGAGTGTGTGTTGTGTGTTGTGTGTATTTCAGAGATAATATAAATATAATTCTCAAACAGTCATGATCACCATCAAAACTCATTTTGATTATACTCTACAAATTATGTCATCATATTGAAATAAACTCAATATCCATACACTCACACAATAAAAACAAGGAAGAAAAGAAAAGAAAAAAGCCAAACCTATAGCCTCATAGAGAGAGAGAGAACTCAACTCGAACTGGAACTCAAAGATTTATTCACAAAAAGGCCATTGGCCCATACATGAAGGGGGGTTGCCAAACTGTTTAGTATTTTAGTGAGAAAATAAGTAACACAAAAAACCCAAAATCTTAATGTATACCTACAACTATGTGGACGGGATAGCACAGTGGTCGGAGCACTCCTTTTCCCCCAGCCAAGTTAAGCAGTGTCGAGCGTGGTTACCAGTTGGATGGGTGACCGTTTGCGCGCCTTGGCTTCAGTACAGTTCCCCCAGTTCACCCAGCTGTAAATGGGTACCTGCCCTCTTTAGGGTCAGGGAAGGTAAAGCAGCGAGGGAGAGGAGATGGGCGCCGCCCTCAATATGCTGGCCCTAGAGAAGTGAGGTCTCTGACGCCTCGCTCCCCTACGACCTTATAGGTTATGGAACTCCTTTACCTTACCCGTTACCTCCCAAAGAATATGACATAAGAAACCAAGATATCTCTTATTCTAAAGGCTTTACACAAATATAAAGCAAGGCTGCGCACAATCTCAGGGTGACTCGATGCCTTGAGTAGACAGAATCTAAATAAATTAGGCTGTCTACTATACTTTAAGGGGACGGGATAGCTCAGTGGTCGGAGCACTCGCTTTCCCCCAGCCAAGTTAAGCAGCGTCGAGCGTGGTTACCAGTTGGATGGGTGACCGTTTGCGCGCCTTGGCTTCAGTACAGTTCCCCCAGTTCACCCAGCTGTAAATGGGTACCTGCCCTCTTTAGGGTCAGGGAAGGTAAAGCAGCGAGGGAGAGGAGATGGGCGCCGCCCTCAATATGCTGGCCCTAGAGAAGTGAGGTCTCTGACGCCTCGCTCCCCTACGACCTTATAGGTTATGGGACTCCTTTACCTTCCTTTCCTTTTTACTATACTTTACCGGAATGTAATTCTGTCTTACATCTTCTAATACTGGACAGCACAGCACAAAATGAACTTCATCTTCCACTGTTTGCTTACATAATGGGCATAGCAACCTGAGGTCATCATCATCATGTTCTACATATCTAAATTTATGAACATTTATGTCTGATACACCAAGTCTAAACTTAGACATAATTCTTTTCAAATGTATGTCCATATCAAGCTTTAGATAAGGTTTGACATGTGGGAACCTATACATTGTCTGTACATTTGAAATCTTTCACTGTTTTGTATATGACCACTCCACTGCTGCCAATGGCAGTCAATCAGTCTTGGCCTGAAAACCTTGATAAACTCTCTACAATTTCGGACACCTTGACTGAGCCAAACAAACCCAAAGCTAAGTTCACATAAAGTATGTTCTTTCGAGCCAGAAGGCCCATAGAGCCGGAGCTTATCCCGGTTTCTGTAGCGTTAAGCGAACTGATGGTTTTTCACCACCCCTGTGACAGGACGCTAGTCTGTCGCCAGATACTTCCCCAGCAGAGCTGGTACCCATTTGTACACCTGGGTGGAGTGAGGAAAATAGGAGTAAAGTGACTTTCCCAAGGACACAACACCGAGACGAGCGGGGATCGAACCCGCGACCTCTGGATCACGAGTTGACCGCCTAAACCACTCGACCACGGTGCCTCCTAAGTTCACATAAACAGGTACTTATTTGTGAAGCCCCAGGTGCTTTTCCCCTTGACATCTAGATCATAAAGCATCTTGTAAGACTTAAAAGGTAACCTGCACTCATCCATATGCAGAATCTTAATCCAATATCTAATGCATCTTACAGCAGCATTAACAGAGAGAGGGTATCTATTGGTTTCACTATAACAAGATCATTAGGTGTACATCTAAACAAGCTAAAAACTGCTTTTTAAAAACAAGGGAGGTGTACTGGGTTCACAATGTGTTCCAGCCCACATACAGTCCCTAAATTTCCGCGGGCCCTAAACACAGTGGGTTGTAAATTGTGCATCAAATATCTTAATCAAAAAGTCAAGAGCATTATCATTCAAAAATTGTAGTTTTTTTCAAAAAAATTAACAAGCTTTTTTTTACCTCGTCTGCCAGATCTTTACATGCATTGTAAAACTAACTTTGTAGAAAAACAAATTTTAGAATTTATATACATTAAAACACAGGCATGACCTTTTTTCCTTTTTTCACCATTTTTCGTGACAGGGTTAAAAAAACCACCTTTTTTTTTTTTTTTTTTTTTTTTTTTTTTTTTTTTTTAATACAACAATATTCTCTTATTCAGATTAACCTTTTTAAACAAGTGCTGTTGCGCACTGCTTAAGCTATTAGCTGCTGTTTTAAAACCTACAAAAAGTTTCAGATAGTAGGGGGCATCATCAGCAAGCAGAAAAAAAACAATTTTGTGGAAAAACTTGGGGGGAAAATAGCACCCAAATTTTTCCCTTTTAATTTACTTTCAATGAAAAACGCATTTAAAGAAAACCAGAAAACAAAAGAGGGCTCCTTTCATCACCCGGGTTTTCCCCCAGTGGGGGGCAGTTTATTTTGTCCTCAAAACTTTGATCCCCCAACTTATTCCCGGGGTTTTTTACATTCTGACAAAATGCCCAACAACTAACAATTTAAACCCCTTACAACCATTTTTTTAGGAGAATAGGCCATAACAAGTTTTTAAACAGAATCAAATGCCTTTTCAAAGTCAATAAAGCTACTAGAGCTAAAGGTTATTTTGGGGAAAAATGGTTTCCCCGGTTTTAAAACAAAGAGAAAAAAATATATCTTAGTGAAACCCCCTTAAACCAAACCTTTGGGGTTTTACCGTAATTTTTGTTTTCTTAACCCATTCCTGAACCTATATTTAAAGATGGACTGTTCAAACTTTCACTTAATCACAAAAGAAATTCCCTGTAGTTATTTGGGTTTTTCCCCATCACCCTTTTTGTGAAATGTTTGAATGATAGATTCAAACCTGTTTTCTACTAAAGGGCCCTTAAACAAAGATTTTGTTAAATAATTTAGCAGAAAAACACAACATTTTTACCCCATTTTTTGTAAAATTTTCCCAATAATTTTATCAAAAACCACTTTTTTATCATGTTTAATTTTTCCCCAAATGCCCAAAAAATATTTCATCTTTTGATATGGGGCGTCATAACCTTTTTGCAGTTTCTTTTTCCGCCCTTCAAAATTTTATGGGGTTTTCACTAAGTCTTTCTCTAGCAGGGGGTTTTTAAGTGCTTTTCAACCATCTGTTGACAGATTTTTTATTTTTTGGGTGCCCCTTTCTAAATGAAGCCTTCTGAATATTCTTCCAGAACTGACTGGAGAAGTGATGGAAGACATCATATCTGCAAGTAATGTTTTGTATATACTCTTTCTTTTTCCTTACAAGCATGTATTTATATGCCCTTCTTGTGATACAGTACAAGTTTTTGTCTTCATTCTTTTACGTTTTATGGTAAGACTTCAAAAGTTTTCTGACCCTACATTTCATTCTTTTACATTCATTATCAAACCCATGTATCATTTGATACACTTTTATTGATATGAACCTTTCTTCATAACAACACAACACTGGTTTTTATGAGATCATTCAATAAACCTAGAGCTTCATCAATGTTCTCATCAATCATCTGGAAGGCATTTAGAAATTGTTCACACATGTTCTCTTCACAGAGATTTTCTTTGTAAACCTAGAGTTTGTTTTCATCCCACATGAACTTTTCCACAACTGCTGGCTCCTCGGGTTAAGGTACATGTATCATATACTTTGTTTCTTTGTTTCTTTGTTCAAAGGACAAAGTATATGAAACATGAAACAAAGAAACAACCCTGGGTGACAAATGAGGTTCTTGACCTCTGCGACAAAAGAAGAGAGCTTAAGAAACAAAAGTTCACTAGTCAAGAAGCCAACAACAAATACAGTATTAGCCACAGAGAAGAGAGGAAAAAGATGAGAGAAGCCAAAGAAGCGTGGATAGAAGAACAACGCCACAGCATCGAAGTTGGAATGGCCAAGGGAAACAGCAAAACAGCTTACGACACTCTGAAATCACTAACGAAAACCACACAGCTTAAAGCCTCTGTTAATGAAGACAAAGAAGGAAATCTTTTAACAGAAAGCAATGCATCCTCCAACGCTGGACGGAAACTGTGAGGATTGTATAACTACCCCACCACGCCCAGATACCAACATAGTTTCTGAAAAAAACCCTGAACACCAAGATAAAGGCCCACCAATACTAAGGTGTGAAGTAGACACAGCTATGAAACAATTGAAGAAGGGAAAGTCCCCTGGAATCAATAACATCCCAGCTGAACTCATAAAAATGGAGGGAATGAAACAGCAAGGCGATTCACAGAACTTTGTCAGAAGATTCACGACACCAAAGAATGGCCAGAAGAATGGACACAGTCTCTTGTAATACCCCTACCAAAGAAAGGAAACCTCAACCAATGCCAGAACTACAGAACCATCAGTCTCATAAGCCATCCTAGCAAGATCATGCTGCGGGTAGTCCTCAACAGACTGAAAAACCAAGCAGAAAAACTCCTGGCAGAAGACCAAGCTGGCTTTAGACCAAAACGCAGCACAATGGAACAAATTTTCAATCTGAGAATTCTGATAGAGAAACATCTCCAACACCAAAAAGACTTGTATCACAATTTCATAGACTTCAAAAAGGCCTTTGACAGGGTATGGCATGACGGCCTCTGGCAAGTACTCAGGCACTTCAACATTGACAACTGCCTCATTGAAGTCATCAAGGCACTGTACGAGAACGCAAGAAGTGCAGTTTTCATGAACAATCACATGGGCGAGTTCTTCAAGACCATGGTTGGGGTCCGTCAGGGCTGCCTTCTCTCACCTGTACTTTTCAACCTCTTCCTCGAAAACATCATGACAGAGACACTGCAAAACCACCACACTTCCATCTCCATTGGTGGAAGACCCCTTTGCAACCTCAGATTTGCAGATGACATTGACCTCATGGGCGGCAGCAAACAAGAACTGCAAAACCTCACAGATAGTCTATCAGATTGAGCGAGCGCATACGGCATGGAGGTCAGTACAGATAAATCAAAGGTCATGGTCAACAGTGCTAGTAATGACAGCACGGAAATAAAGATAAATGGAGAAATACTGGAAGAGGTGAGCCAATTGAAATACTTAGGCTCCATCCTAACAAAAGATGGCACATCAAACAATGAAGTGAAAGCTGGCATTGCAACAGCAACATCTGCTCTAGCCAGACTCGAGAGGATCATCAGAAGCAACAACATCAGCTTCTGCACCAAATATCACCTCTACAAATCCCTCGTGATATCTATCCTCCTATATGGCTGTGAATCATGGACCCTGTCAGCAGAGCTAGAGAGGAGAATCCAAGCATTCGAGAACAAGTGCCACACAAGACTCCTCAAAATATCATACAAAGAACACAAGACCAACAACTATGTGAAAGAAGAAATCAAAAAGCGTGTGGGCCCCCAAGAACCTCTGCTCTCCATCATAAAGAGAAGAAAACTGATGTGGTTTGGTCACACCACAAGACACAACATCTTAGCAAAAACCATCTTGCAGGGAATGGTTGAAGGCAAGAGAAGAAGAGGCCGCCAAAAGAAATCATGGGTTGACAACATCAAAGACTGGACCGCCCAACCCCTGCAACACCTTCTACTAGCCACACAGGATCGTGAAGCATGGAAAAAGGTCTCTGTTGCGTCTTCTCTCATGTCCCCCCCCCCCCCCTGCGTCCTTTGGGACATGGGACTGAACTTGAACTTGAACTATCATATACTGGATTAATATGTAATTCAACAGGAAGGTGATCAGAATCAGAATGCTCAGCAACAAACAAACGTCATGAGTCAAAAATCTGAGAGAACAAATCATCTGATAATAAAAAATAATCATTAACACGGCATCCTCCATCAGAAATGAATGTATAGCGTCCTAGCTGGTCACCATTGCATATACCATTTATAATTTGTAACCCAAGAGCAGTGCACATATTCAATAATAATTTACCATAATTATTGATACCAGAATCTTCAGAATTAGATTACTACTGAGAGACATGCTTTTACTATGGGAATCTGAATTAAAGTCATTCGCTACACGATAAGAAGAAAAGTTTGATGTCCTGCTGCTTAAGTCTCCACACAGTATTATATCTACTTCATCCAATGTCACCACACAATTGACTAAACATTCTTCCAACATAGCAATTCTATTATCATTGTCAAACATGTTATAAAATGGTGAACCTTCAGGTGATATATACACACATACCAATAATACATTCCTTGAAGTACACCAACAAAGATTTGTCAAAGAAAAACACACAAATGTTAGAATAAGGAACATCTAAACATTTCACAAAGGCAGCTAACTCATACTGGATAGCTCAGTGGTGGGAGCACTTGCTTTACCCCAGCCAAGTTAAGCAGCATCCAGCGTGGTTACCAGTTGGATGGGTGACCGTTTGCACGCCTTGGCTTCAGTACAGTTCCCCCAGTTCACCCAGCTGTAAATGGGTACCTGCCCTCTTTAGGGTTAGGGAAGGTAAAGCAGCAGGGAGAGGAGATGGGCGCCGCCCTCAATATGCTGGCCCTAGAGAAGTGAGGTCTCTGACGCCTCGCTCCCCTACGACCTTATAGGTTATGGGACTCCTTTACCTTTTTAAAAAACTTTATTGGAGGGCAGCCTACAACCAGACAAATCTTGGGGGATAGATGTTAGACCTAAGCCTAGTACACCTTGGTCAGACCTGTCTTTGTCTTGCTTCTTAAGGCCAGTTGTGTGTCTGTCATGCTCCACAGCACAAAGCCCTATTGTGTCAGGCTCTAGGCCTACAGTACAAAGAGGGATTGGCTGTGTGACTGACTCTGGCCCCCTGGCTCTGACTCTGGTGTAGGTTTACTTTCTGGCTTACCCTGTGAATTTGTCTAGGGACAGATGTGTGTATGGGCTGGCCAAACAGCTATTCCTTTCTTTGGAGATCATTGAGGATCACCTTTTCTCAGTTTATTATCAGATGGTCAAAAACCATTCTTACTTGTTTCCCCTCTGCTCTAGCACTCTTTAAATATGGGGTCACTTTGCGCCTAATTTCCCTAACAGACTGATAAAAATCTTCATCTACAAAAGTACTAGAGCCTTTCAGGCGAGATTTTGCCTTCATAATTCTAATCTTATCCTGGTAAAAGCAGCATTTGGCAATAATAGGAGAGTTAGCTTTAGAATTTATAGGGGCCACTCTATCAAACTTTACATCCTTGACATCCATTTTTTCAGAAAGAAGATTTTTCACAGCCATCTCACAGTCAGCACCACTCTCATTTGATTTCTTCTCTAAGCCATGAACAATGATGTTGTTCCACCGTGATCGTCCTTCTGCATCGTCTGCTCTCTTTTCCAGTTGATCAAGATTCAAGATTCAAGATTCAAGATTCCACTCTGTTCGTCAGTTCTGTATTTGTCTGTCGTAGTTCTATGTTTTCAGTTCTGAGATTTTCCATGTCTCTTCTTAGGTTGCACATTTCTTCTTTCAAAACACCAACACTGTCTGTCAACGCCTGAATCTCTCTTTTCAAACTGTCCACTGAAGACTTCAATAGGTTTTCCAGCTTCTCTATTTTGTCTGTCATCGTGTTCAATGTCAGTTCCTGGGGAGTTGCTGCAGGAGAGGAATCCTGTCTGTGTTGTATGGTCATAGGCGTGTTGGCAGCCACCCCAGCACTGGTTTTGGTCCTGCGAGAAGGCTTCACTGCGACAGTTTGACCACCACCCGTTGTCAAACTCGTCTGCCTCAGCTTGCGTCCTTGGCCAGTAGATTTAGGGGGGGGGGGAGGGGGGGGGTCCAGGGTTGGTCTCCACATCACCACACCCCAATAAAAGTTCCCCCCCCCCCCCAAATTTTTTTTATTTTTAAAATAGGTGAGGGTCAGTCCTAACAGGACACTGTCTCACTGGCTTTTCAGTGTCAGGATGAAGGTAGGCATGGCAGATTTGAATTCTGCCCGTTTCACATGAAACAGGCAAATACTGCTGCAAATGTCCCACAGACAGCCCTGTACAGTTGCATTGAAATTCCCATCCTCCTGATCTAACTACCTGCCAACAATGAGAAACTAAAACCACTTAAAACTAGTTACTATTTCACAAAATACAGGAGCAATTACAGTTCATCTTCTCCTTCACATCACGTGATGGGCCCCAGGAGGGAGAGAGAAGAGAGAAGAGATGAAAAGAGAGAGAGAGAAAAGAGAGAAGAGAGAGAAGAGAGAGAGAGGGAGAGAGAGAGAGAGAAGAGAAAGAGAGAGAAAAGAGAACTCTAAAACTCTGAACTCTGAAATGATTTAATGTACATTGGCCTTGGCCCACAATACATTTTTTGGGGCTCGGGATGGAACAGTGAGTTCATTCATATCACTAGCAAAGCAAATGCACAAACAAATAAGATTTATGACTGATTAAAGAAAAAATACACACAAATATATATAGCGAACTCATACAAAAAGATGATGTAAATAAAAATTTATGATTGAATACAGAAGAAAATTACTATTAAAAACCTTAAATTAACCATAACCCAATCATAGAGAGAAGATGCTAAGAAAAATCATCCATATTGAGTATATCAAATTGTAGCAGTTTTTCAATAAAGTTTTTCAGAGAGAGAGTGAGAAACTCTCTTTTGAAACTCTGAAATGATTTAATTGCACATTGGCTAGCCACAATACAATATAGAAAAGAAAATGGGAAAAATATTTATTTAGCACACCTATCTATATTCTACAATCATTGGTTACCTGAAAATCAAATAAAATCCATACCTACAAACAGTTCAAATTATAAGGAAGTTGCCCAAATTACAGTTTACATTTCACATAAAACTGAAATGATTAGTCATAGACATTAGTATAAAAGAGGGAGATACAGAAAATCATGATCATGTTATGCCACGAATTCTTGATAATACGTGATATAAACAAAGGTGAAAATGTTTAATGGTTTAACAGTTAAAACATAGGATTGGTTACTTGTAGACTTAAAGATTTTCTTCCGCCTATTGCTTGCATGAAAAACATATCTAGATAAAATTT
The DNA here is from genome assembly GCA_028751875.1 of Rapana venosa. Classification (NCBI taxonomy): domain Eukaryota; kingdom Metazoa; phylum Mollusca; class Gastropoda; order Neogastropoda; family Muricidae; genus Rapana; species Rapana venosa. Next base: position 46,956,016 of record CM054154.1, read on the forward strand.
GTATCTGTGGATAGGATCAGTGGCTCTAAGTAACATGTGCAGAGGAAATTCTTTTGACTCTTTTAGAAATTTGACCCTTAAATCTTCAAACTAGCACAAAATTAACAAAATGTTTTTCTTTTTCGATCTGATTTTTACAAAATGGGACAGAATTTATCATGAATAGATTCGCATAGCGATGTACATTGTTATTAAGTGGGAGTACATTAAACCTCAACTGCGTGATGGCAACACGAAAAAAATAATTTTCCATACTAGAACATAAACTTTCTTTTACGATATAGTTTTAAATTATCTATATGGTTGAATCTATCTCGATCTTTATAGTTCCTGACCATTTTGAATAAACATATCGATGAGCCTCTGTTTAAATAGCTTAGAAACTTTTTCACATCCCCAACACCCTTTGCAACCAAACAATGTTAAATCCAGTTAAGCATAAAAATTCTCTTTTTTCGAAACCCAGCACTGTTTTCCGGAATTGTCTGCTGAAAACAGCATTTGATACGCCTTATAGGGTTTAACCGTTCATTATTCATTTGTAGTAATTTAAACCATATCAAATACAGGCAGTGTACGAATTTACATAAAGAGGATATCTATACAAGTCTCCATATATCATTTGTTTGGACTTTTGGTTGGTACACCTAAAAACCTTTTGCATGCCATCATGTGGACTTTTTCTATGTGTTCTAACTGGTTTATTCCCCATACTTCAGCAGCATATAGCAATTTTGGGCTGTATCTTTTTATCAAAAAGTTAAAAAAAAAGTATTACTGTCATCTCTTTATATTTCCAAAAAAACTCATTAAGCTGAACTACTGCCTTTTTCCCTTTTGTTATTTAGATGCTGTGTACCGTTTCGCACTGATCATAGTTGTGAATCTGAACCCAAAATAGCAAAAATTTGTTTATACCTCAAAGCACTTACCATCTTTAAAACCATTTCTCAGTTTACCCCAAAAGCCCCCCCTTTTCTAAATACCATAACTTTTGTTTATCTATGTTTACATCTAACTTATTTTAAATTACAGCAAGTTTTTACAACATTTAACTGATTCTGAAGACCACTCGGTGTTTTTTGATATCAATGTCACATCATCTGCAAATAACAAGATGAATAATTCCAAATATCGGGAAAATAACTGTACCCCAGGGTTTACCCCTTTCGTTAATTTGATCTGCTAACTGGTTTACAAATAGTGAAAACAGTGTTGGGCTAAGAACACAGCCTTGCCTTACCCCAATGGGACAATCAAACATTTCGGTTAATTCAAAATTTGCTCGAACGCATGATTTTAATGACCTGTACATAGCTTGTAGTGCAGCAAAGAATTTACCCTGTACACCTTGTTTCTTGCATGCACTGCATGAGTTTGTTTGCTGAACAGAATCAAAAGCTTTTCGAAATCTACAAAAGCAACATAGAGTTTTCTTCCTTTTTTGTTTATTTGGCTCTGAAAAAACTGCATATAGTGTAAAATATTGATCAACTGTCGAATATTTTTTTCGAAATCCTGCTGACATTCTGAAATTAAGTTGTTGCTCTCAAACCCAAGTGTATAGTCGCGTATTTAGTTTGAAGATATAGCATTTGGATATAATACAAAGAGAGATTTTCCCCTGTAGTTATCTACATCATTTAGGTTTCCTTTTTTATGCAATGGTATAATTATGGTTTTTTGCCCATTCTCTGGTAAATACCTCGTTCAAAAATAACATTAAATAATTTTGTTAGAAACATTACAATATAACTACCACCAGTCTGTAACATTTCAGCTAAAATGTCTTTCTATCCCAAAAGCTTTACCCTTTTTAAGGTTTACCTTTTGCCTGACAACTTCTACTTCTAATATTTCTGTATCAATGTTTTAAATCTATATCCTCTGAAAGGTTCAATTCAATTACCGCCATCCCTTTCAAGTTCTTCATTATTACCTTGGAAAACAGTTTTTGAAATGTCTAAACCACTCATCTGTACTAATATTTTTTACTACTTTTTTCTTGTTTGTACAACCCATTTTTCTTAGCTCATTCCAAAAGTGTGACCCATTGTTAATTTCTTTTGTAATGCTTCAGTCTTTTGTTTTCTAAAAGTTTGTCTTTTGGTTTTCAACAGATGTCTGTATTGTTTCCTTGCTGTAACATATATTTGTCTATCTACTTCTTTTCGACTTGCTCTAAAACATTTTAATTTTTTTCTACATTCTTTTTTTTTTGTTTTTTCACATTCACTGGCAACCACTCTGATCTTTTAGTCCTATGAATACGAACCTTTTGAGCATACATTCGCTAACCTTTTATACATTTTACAAATATATCAAAAGCTTTATCTACATCCCATCTAAGTTATTTATGGCCATTCTTAATCTTTTTTGAATATGTGTGCTCTCCCACAATTTCTTGAATTTCATTCTCTTGTGCCTCTTTTCCAGATAAATTTCTCAAACACAGCATTTTCATTTACTTTTCTGTTATCAGGACAGTCATTGCCATCTCCAGCTGTTCTTTATCTTTAGGACAACGGGTAAATGATCAGACTCTGTGAAATTTTCAACAACTAAGGATAATATTTGAAGTGAAGAAAAAAGTTCAACAGATGAAACAAAATAATCCACAGTGCTTTCCCCTGGTATCCAACATATGTACAACTTCATCAAAATTGTTTCACTCAGCCCATTCAATAAAGACAAAACATACATGTTACAAAATTCAATCAGTTGTGCACCAAAATTGTTAACAGCACTATCCTGTGATTTCCTTCGGAATTTGGGCAAATTAAATTTGGAACCAAACCCTTTCTTCAAAATCAGTGCTTCCCCCTTGAAAGAATAAAAAATCATGTGCTGTTTGGCATTCAAATCTCCATTTAACAGAATATAAAAAAAACCACTATGCAAATCATACAGATATGCTAAACATTGCTCTATTACCTCTAAGCCAAAATCATCTCGTTGACCATTCCCGAAGGTGGAATCATACGGAGGAATAAACAGCACAAAAACATAATATTTTTATCTGTTTCAAAGAGACATTTATCAATTTTTTAACACAACAAAGTTCTCTTGTTCCACATGGATACATTCTAAAAACCTAGCAAATGTTTTTCTCACTAAAACAATCACCACACCTGAGTATCTCCCCTTTGGGGGGAAAATTTCTTTGCCTTTGAGGTGAAAAGTTACATATTCATTAAATAGATCTGATTCAAAATTCAAAACCAACAAATGTTTCAGTTAAACAAATGAAATCATACGAAGTAAAAAATTAATGAAATCAACATTTTCTAATTTTGGAAGGAGACCATTTACATTGTAATTAAGAAATTTAAACTGACTATAATTTACATTTTGTAACAGTTGTTTCATTTGAACATGAACTGAAAGGTCCTCTTTTCTTGAGAACATGCTTTTGGATAAAGTGGCCCGCCGAATCCCTATTTGCCGGTGTTTGGAAGCACCTCTTTTTTGTGTTGTGGTTTGCTTTTGGGCCCCTTCTGATTCACAGACTCTGCTTTTTTTAAATGACTCAACAATATGCTTTGACTGCTGGATCGAACTGCAGTTTCTGGGCTGTTTGCTTGGCTAGTCGAGAACTAGACGCAGCCCTCTTTGGTCGGGCACTGCGCAGTGCATGCAAGTTTGTAGGAGTCTGACCCTTCCTTGATCATGGTCAATGCATGCATGTTCACTGTGTTGTTTATCACATGTTTTGTTCATTGTCTTGTCTATCACATGCCTGTTCTTTGTTTTGTGTATCATTTGCAAGTGCTTTTTCCCTTTTTTACACATACATGTTCACTGTCTTGTTTATCAGCAGAAGAAATATCTTTATCTTCATTGTTTTTATCTGTTGTATCAGTCATGTCTGTCTCATCTCTATGCTGGCATTCACATTTTCTGTCGTGTGATGTGCTTTGTGCATGACCAGAGGTTTAAGGAATCCTCACTGCATATACTGTTTCTTTTAAGCCTGATAGATGCTTGGCATGAAAGTTTCCTTTTCAGGCACTGTGATGCTATTTATGTCATGAGCACATTTCTCACATCACTTGTCACTGCTAACCTCCTGTTATGTATTTAGATTTGTTTCATTTTATTCAGGGATGAAGTCAACACTGTCAAAGTTTTCATTGGGTGTAATACTTCCAAACTTCTGTACTGGTGCTGCTTGTTATTGTCAGTTTTCTTGGCACCATCTTCCTCCGAAGGGGGCCGACTATGCCTGGTGACTCTCTGTGGACCATTTGAAGTCCTGGGGCTTCTAGACCTTGCATTCACAACATTAGTCTGCTGGAAAGGGTTTTTTCCTCATGACACTTCTTTTGTGTTCAAAGTTGTTTTGTCCATGTGATGCACCATTTTGCACCAACTCCTTGTACGACCTAAAGCCTGGAAAAAACTGGCACAGCAGAATTCTTTCCACCCGTCCTGAAGTCTGGATTGAGGCAAGTGTCTTGCTCCGTTTTCTGCTCGGAGTTGATGCCTGGGTAATTCTCAAAATCTGCTTTCCTGTGGGGCTTGCCATAATTTCTCTGCTCTGGTACCCACGTGGTGGACTGTTTCCATCTGTCAAGTGGTTGTAAACGAGTCAGCCTCATCTTGTTGGGTGTTGTCAGAAAGTCTTCTTCCTTTCTGGTGTCTATACTGCAGATGCTTATTAGCCTGGTAGCTGTTGAGTACCAGGCTTTTTCATTCCTGCCGTATCCATTCTGGCCCGCTAGATTGTGCTTGAGGCCAGTTGTCTTCCCGATGACTGTGGCTGAAATGACCTTGACGCTCCTTCTCTCGCACATAAAGTTTTCTGCCCCGGGAGTATGCCGTTTGCCCAAAACCACGATGGAATTCCAGCATTTTTCTCTGGTGTTTTTGGTCAGGGCACAGCTTTCTGGATACCACTTGCTCTCAGGTTGTCCCTTAGGTCTTTGTCACCCAAGATAGCCATCTTGTCTGTCCATCGCCAGAACTTCAAAGTATTTGCCCGGGGGTTTTTCATGGTGAGAAAATTGCCTTCCAATGCGGAATGCTCTAGAGATGTCATGTGTTGCCAAGTGGGAGAAGATAAATGATTGTTTAGGACATCTATAACCCTTGACTTGTCATATTTTCATCTCCCGGTTCAACTCCCCGATTTCCAATGAACCTCAGGGTTTAGAGCCCTGGTGTCCTGTTCAGTGGATTCCAGTTTTCTTTCAAGAACTTCTATCCTGTCCAGCACAGTTTCTTTGTCTTCTTTCATTTCTTTTATGTCTTCTTCATGTCAAGAACTGTTTTCTTTCATTGACTGACTTCAGTGATGAAGCATGCAATATTGTCTTCTAACTACGAAATATTTTTGTCAATAAATTTTCTTTTATCCCTGTCAATTGGACTTTTTAGACCATGTTGCATTTGGCCAAACTGCCACGTAATAAAAAGGAGAAGGTTACCTTGAGGTGTAACAGACATATTTTTGTGCAGCTTTCAGGTGCCTGTGTTTGAAGAAGATTTAGCTTTTTTTACCACATGTGACACGGAGTTCACAACACAATTTCAAAAAGACACATCACGAAATTCTGTTTGGCTGCAACCAAGGTCCACCCAAGCATACAATAACCCTGTGCAACACTGCACGTGCAACTGAAGAGGAAGATCCATGAATTTTGCTTGCTTAACTCCAACAATCAAATCCTTCATATGTCATGTAATTGTTCAAATGTAATTGTAAACAAACTACTGACCTGTCCATCATTTTTAATAACCCATTTTCGTATGCACACATACACTAACAAAACAAAACAGCCAAATTTCACTACTTTAAACTGCACTCAACTTGCTTACAATCCATCTAGAAAACACAGAGCTGATTTGCACGTCCCAACCTATCACTGCCTGTCCGGCCCCCCCCCCCCCCCCCCCCAGAGAGAAGAGAGAGAGAGATAGAGAAAAGAGAGGGGAAAAGTGTGTGTGTGTTGTGAATTGTATGTGTATGTGTGTGTTGTGGTGTGTGTGAGTGTGTGTGTGTGTGGGTGTGTCTGTGTGTTTCAGGGATAATACTGGCTTGCGTGCTTCAATGACCCCCAGAGCTATGTGGGCGGGGGCTTCGGCCTCTGGTAGGTTCAACCATGCTCAACAGGTCTGTGGGGGAGGAGCCAGACTAAACGATGCACCCTGGTCCTCCAGGTTGGGGGTTGTGCATTGGGATAACGACCCATTCACTTAAAAGCCAGTCTGTTACGAAAACTGCAACATTACCTCTTACAAGCAACATGGTTGGGGAAGAGTCCTCTCTGGTAGATCCTATGACGCGTGCTGGTGAAAGCCTACGGGAAGCCTGTGCGCCAACAACTCTTTTAACAACCAAGTCAACAACCAGGATAGGGACCTGGAACATCAGAACCTGTACGAAACTGGTAAAACAGCACAGGTGAGTAGAGAAATGCACAGGTACAACCTAAAGATCCTTGGCCTGTGTGAGACCAGATGGAATGGAACCGGGCAGACAAAACTTACGAGAGGAGACACTATCATCTACTCTGGACAGGAAGAAGGCCAGCCCCACACACATGGAGTAGCACTGCTGATGAGACCCGAAGCAACGCAAGCACTGCTGTCCTGGGAACCAGTGTCACCACGGATCCTCACAGCACGTTTCAACTCAAAAGGCAGAAAAGTTACCATCCTTCAGTGCTACACTCAAACAAATACAGCAGAGTTAGAAGATAAAGAAAACTTCTTCGAACAAGTCCAGACCATCATGGACAAAGCACCAAAGAGGGACCTAAAAATACTAATGGGAGACATGAACGCAAAAGTGGGAACAGACAACACAAACAGAAAACTAATCATGGGCAGACATGGCACCGGAGAACAAAATGAAAATGGAGAACTTTTAACAAAATTTTTTGCATGTTTCAACGACCTGGTCATTGGAGCACCATTTTTCCCGCCACAAGAAAGTCCACAAGACCACTGGACTTCCCCCCCTCCCGATGGCAAGACAGAAAAACCAGATTGACCACATCACCATCAGGCGAAAGTGGAGAAGGAGCCTGCATGATGTCCCGGGTGAAGCGCGGAGCAGATGCAGCATCAGACCATCATCTTGTTGTTGCCTTTCCCCAAGACCAAGCTCAAAGCCTACATCGACCGGGCAGGAAGGCCATCACACCAAGTTCAACATGCAAAAACCTGAAGGAAAAAGAAAAAAATAGAAGAATTCAGGCTCGAACTGAGGAACAACTTCAGTGTGCTTTCCCAGCTGCCAGAGGAAACAGTCAAGAGCAAAGGCAGAGTCTGCATGAGACCTGGAAGACAACATGCCAAACAGTACTGGGAAAGAAACAAGAAAATACAAGGAGTGGCTGACAACAGAAACATGGGCACTGATCACCGAGAGAAAACAGCTGAAAGATCGATCAACCAAACACAAGATCAAGAAAAGAAACAGGAACTGCAAGCATGCTACTGGGACAAAAAACCCGGGGAGTAAAGAGAAATGCAAGAAGGACAAGAGAAAATTCCCTTGAGGAACTGACTCAGGAAGCAGAGACTGCAGCAGGCCAAAGAAATATGAAGAGACTGTACGAGATCACGAGAACTCTCTCAGGAAAAAAAAAACAAACCTAGCGCCCTGTCAAAGATAAGAATGGCAATACCATCCAGGTGAGGAGGACCAGGAGAGCCCAAAAGGGCAGAGCACTTTTAAAGAAACGCTCAACAGACCTGCACCCCCCATGCCGCCTGACATCCCCCCACCTACTGAAATCCTGGCAAACACCGGCCCCCCTAAACCCAAAAATGAGATCACCAAACCATCAAGTCACTCAAATCAGGCAAAGCAGCAGGCCCAGACGGTATACCACCGAAGCACTGAAGGCAGACATCCAAAAATTCCACTGAGATGTTATACCCACTCCTATACAAGATATGGGAGCAAGAGAGTGACCAGAAATGGAAAAAAGGCCATCTCTTAAAGTTGCCAAAGAAAGGGGACCTGTCCTCCTGCAACAACTGGAGAGGAATCATGCTACTGTCCACCCAGGGAAAGTGCTGACAAGGATCATGCTAGACAGACTGAAGACAAACACTGGACAAGACACTTCGGGATTTAACAGGCAGGCTTTAGGCAAGACAGATCATGCACAGATCAAATCGCCACAATGCGCATCATCATTGAGCATCCCTGGAGTGGCAGACCCCCCTATATTCAGTCTTTGTCGACTTCCAGAAGGCATTTGACAGCGTCGACAGAGATGTCATTTGGGAAACTAAATGCATCACTATGGCTTTCTACCAAATTTCATCACCATCATCCACAGCTATATGAAGATGCCACCTGTCAAGTCATCCATAAAGGGGAAACTGACGGAAACCCTTTCTCCTTACAGACCTGTGTTCGTCAGGGTCTGTTGTCCCCAAACCCAAATCTTCCTGTTGGTGGTTGACTGGTTTAATGCGGCAAGCCACAGCAGGCAGGAGAACCGGCATACAGTGGACCCTCATGAAGCAGCTGGAAGACCTGGACTTCGCAGACGACATCAGCCTTCTCTCCCACAGGCAACAAGCGCAAAAAGGGAAGCTTTTCGTGTTTTTTTGACGAAGCTGAAAAGACTGGCCTCCAAATTTCAACATCGGGAAGACGGAGGTCATGAGGTGAACAACAAAACACATGACCCAGTGCGAAATGCAGCAAGAAACCATCAAGAAGTCACCAAGTTATTTACCTGGGGAGTGTCGTCAGTAAAGATGGGGAACAGATGAAGACATCAAGTGCCGATTCAACAAAGCCCCTATGCCTTCAACACCCCTTTGGCCAATTTGGAGGTCAACAGCCCTCTCATTTCAAAACAAGATTCGGAACTACATCACCAATGTCAAAACGGCCTACTTTATGGCTTTAGAAACCTAGCGGGTAACAAAAACCCCAAAACCCACAAAACTCCAGTCTTTTACCAACAAATGCCTCAGGTACATCCTCAACATCAGGGGGCCGGAAGTCATATCCAACAAACAACGTGGGGAAAGGACCAGACAAACCCCAATCGAGTCCATCATTAAACAAAGGAAGTGGGATGGATCGGCCATACACTCTGCAAGCCTGCGTCAAATGTCACCAGACAGGCCCTTGACTGGAATCCACAAGGGAAGCGGAAAGTTGGTCGACCAAAACAGACCTGGCGCAGACGTGTTGACGAAGAAACGAAGGCAGCCGGAATGACATGGGCCAAGCTGAAGAGGATCTCCCAAAACCGAGTTCGTTGGAGGGGTGTTGTTGCAGCCCTATATATGTTCCCCAAGGAACCAAGAGGCATAAGTCAAGTAAGTCAAGTCATACAAATTGAATGTCATGATAATAGAATAAGTGCCATGCCTGTACACTCACACAATAAAGAGGGGGGGGGGACCCAATAAAGTCATAAAAAGAACATCTACACATTGTAAGTAAGAAAGACATTTTTTTTAAAACCAGGATAATGAATAAGTACTCGTGTGCTTTTTTACATCCAGTCCCCGCCCGTAGGTTCACATATTTATAATGAACCTAATACTCACACTTACAAACAGTAGAAGCAAAGGGAAAAAACTTTTTTTTTAAGAGAAAAAGAAAAAACAAACAAACAAAAAAACACCCCACCCAAACCAAAAACAAAATAAACCCCAGAAAACCCCCCCCCAAAAAAAAACAACAACAAAAAAACAAAAAAAGAAACCCCAACCCATCCCCAAACAAACAAACAAACAAAAACAAGAAAAAATAAACATCTGTAAATTGTGAGTAAGAGAGAGAGATAGGGGGAGGGGGGGGGGGGGAAGAAATGAGAGAGAGTGGGGAGAGGGAGAGAGAGGGGGTGAGTGAGTGAGGTGTGTGTGTGTGTGTGTGTGTGTGTGTGTGTGTGTGTGTGTGTGTGTGTGTGTGTGTGTGTGTGTGTGTGTGTGTGTTGTGTGAAAGATAATGCTTTTTGTTTGTAAACAAACAAAACAAAAACGACATAGAAAAAAATACTGAGTATAATTCTCAAAACAGCACATCATCACTGTCAACACTCTTTTTGATTACACTCGTACATATTAACACATATTCTTTTTATGATAGATATATTTCTCATAACTATAGTGTAATTAAAAAAAAACACCTTTCACTTTGGTAAACTCACTTATACAACAATAATGAAAATTTGGTGTAAGAAAGTCCAACAAAATTGTCTACTATATCCAAGTATATGCACCGTGTAACGATTCGTACTCAGAAGAGGAGAAAGACTCATTCTATCAAGAGCTCTCCGACCTCATCAACAGCAAACCCCCGGGCAAAAGAGACCTGTATGTCAATGGGTTTATTTCAACGGCAGAGTTGGTGAGGAAGAAACCCGGGACAAAAAAAAACCCCCAAGGCC
>CM054154.1:46966891-46982442 GCA_028751875.1 Rapana venosa
GGGATGGCAAATTTTCCGATTTTTTCCCCAGTCTGATCACATCTGTTCACATGATGAAACTTTCATCATTCTGCTGTTTTTTCTCTCTAGACAATGAAAACCCTTTAGAAAAAAAAAGTTTTCACCCGTCGCAACCTAAAGGCCCCATAGAATTCAACTTTCTTTTCAAACTTGAAGCTTATCACAAACCTCTGATATCTCACATCATCATCATCATCATCATCATCTTCATCATCATCATCATCACATCATCATCATCATCATCATCATCACATCATCATCATCATCGTCGCCCGTCGTCGTCGTCGTCGTCGTCGTCGCGTCATCATCTCATCATCAATCATATCATCATCATCTTCTCAGTTCCCGTGACCTTGGGGGTCGTGGAGGAGACACGAAAGACGATGCCGTGGTAAGCCTCCTCCATCCATCTCGGTCCTGGGCTCTGCCAGTAGTGCCGAGTCATTCATCCTGGTCCATTCTTTGATGTTGTCCATCCATGACTTGTTCTGTCTTCCCCCTCTTTCTGCCACCTTCGAGTGTTCCCTGCAGTACTGTTTTTGGCAGAGTGTTGTGGGGGGTGACGTGGCCGAACCAGCAGCTTTTTCTTCTTGACGATGGGAGAAGGGGTTCCTGTGGACCTGCCAGCCGTGTTTTTTGACTCTTGACAAATTCATTGGTCTTTCTTTCTCTCCAGGATATGCCCAGCAGTTTTCTATGGCATTTTTTTTCAAATGACTGGATTCGCTTTGCTGTTCAGCAGTCAAGGGTCCGGGTTTCACTTCTGTACAGCGGGTTGTCGGGATTAGGGCTTTGTAGAGCTTTAGTTTGGTTTGGGAAACGGTTTCTCTTTATTTTCCATGTGGTGGTGATTTTGTCATGGAAGATGTTGCCATGGCTATTCTGATTTTGATTTCTGTCATCGATCCACCGCCTTTGTGAGTGTAGCGCAAGGTATTTAAAAGCGTTACCTCCTCCAGTTGCTGGCCATTCATGTAAATTTAGCAGTGGCGTTTTCTCGTGCTGTTCACAATACTTTACTTTTCTCCGAGCTCACCTCCATCCCCTATGCTCCAGCTCTGTTCTCAAGTTTTGGGGCGTAAGATCTTGCAGCTCTGTGTTACTTCCCCCCATGAGGTCAATGTCATCGGCAAACCGCAAGTTATTGGGGGTCTGCCGCCAATGGAGATGGTAGAGTGAAGTCATGGAGGTCTCTCTCATAATGTTTCCAAGAACAGATTAAACAGGATGGAGATAACAGGCATCCTTTTCGGACCCCAACTGTGGTTTTGAAGTAGTCTCCGACCGATTTTTCAGAAGGACTGCACTGTTTGCGGTGGTTGTATGGCTTGGAATGGTTTGCACTAGTCCTTCTTCAAAGCCAAACATTCTGAGGACCTCCACAGGCCTTCATGCCATACTCTGTCGAAAGCCTTCTTGAAGTCGATGAAGTTGTTTAACAGGGCTCTCTGATGTTGAAGATGTTTTTCCATCGATTGGCAGTTAAAAATCTGTTCGATTGTGCCCTGCATGCCCCGAACCCAGCTTGTTCCTCTGCAAGGTTTCTTCTTCCTCTTTCTTGAGTCAATTCAAAAAAACTTTGAGCATGATCTTGCTGCGTGGCTGATGAGGCTGATTGTTCTTAGTTTTGGGGATTGGCGTAAATTCCCCTTCTTGGCAGGGGGATGATGAGTGATTAGTCCATTCTGTTCCACTGTTTTGGCTCCAAATCTTCTGACAGATAGCTGTAACATGTGTGATGACTGTTTCCACCATGCTTGAGCACTCTCTTTATTTGTCGCTCCTGGAGACTTTCCTACGGTAAACCGGGAGGCTTTTTCCCTTCTTCCCTAAATTAAAAGGGGGGTACTCTAGTTTCTGCTTCCTTTTCATTATTCTTAATAATATAAAAAATGTATGGAATTTATTAGCGCTGAACTTTAAACAAAAAAATAAAAAGCGCTCGTGCCAGTTGCCTTTTTGTCATTGTAGGGGTAGTTGTATTTCTTGACAATACTCGACCCCCTGTTCAATCCCTTTAGCTTTCTGGGGGGGGTTTTCCCGGAGGCTTCAATACGAATTTTAAGGGTTTTGTGATTTTCCCTCGGGGGTTCGTTCCCTTTTTTACTTTGCCCACTTTTTTCGATCTCACACATTGACACTGATCCACTCTCTCGGTTTTTAACTTTGATTTCAAAAGAGTTGGCCTCCCGGTTTTTTAGGGGGGGAAAACCTGGTGTTTCATCCTTCGATGCAGGGGTCCAAGTTTCTCATATCCAGGGCGGGGTGTTTACCCTACGACCGATACCTCCTCTCTTTTTCTCGACTCCCTTAAAGTTGTTGTGGGGTCTTTGGTGTCTTTGTCCAATTTTTAAATGCGACAACAAAACCCCTCTAAACCTACAAATTTCTCACCAACCCTTTTTGAGAGCAGCACCTCCCACTCCCGTCTCCTCCGAAACCATGTCCCCCATGGACAACCCATCTTTGGCCCAAAAGCAAAAACGCGGGAAAAAACTAGAGGGGCAGTCAAAAATCAAAAACAAAATTAATAAACCTTCGAAAACAATTAAAAAAAGTCAAATTTTTAAATTCTTTCAAAAAAAACAAATATTACTTTTTCCAAATTCTTGATGCCCGTTTATGAAATTTCCCTTTTTTCCCTCCACTACTTTTCTTATCTTAAAGGGCAACACTCCCCTTTCCCACCCAACCACTCTGAACTTCTTTCTATTTTTCTGCATTTTTCTAAAAAAGTCTATAACTTTGCCCCAAAAGAACAACCCCTCCACCTCATTTCCTACCCCAATTCTCACACCCTCTCCATTCTTTCATTACAAGTGGAAAAAAATCATATAATTCTGAAAGAAAGGGACAAAAAATCATGTGATCTATCCAACCGCTTCCTTTCACACAGTGCCTACACAACTTACCCCTACAAAAATGTAAACTCATCCTTTGTTTTAGGGAAATTTCCCCTCTCAAAACTGTATTTCCACCTCTACCAAAAACATACCTTTACCCCAAATTCGAAGAATTTTAGACCTTTTCCATCTACCTTTTATTTTTAAAATCCCTTTAAAAAAAGTTCTCAAACACTCAACAAACACCTTCTCTCCAACAAACTTCTTCTGAGTTTCATCTGCCTTAGCGTCAACCCCAAACACGAAACCCCCTAGTACCACTTTAAACACGATATTCTACTCCATTGATCAGGGGAAAACTCCCTTCCACTCTACCGACTTATCACACCTTCGTACATAGACCACCAATTCTTTTCCTCCCTCTTTAAAAACGTTCGGGTTTCTGGGGCAGCCCCCCCCCCTGGTTTAATTTAACCTTATACCGTTCCCAAAAGTTCAGTAAACAAGATCAATCAACCTGCCAACTAGAAACGGAGTCCCACAGGGGATTCTAACCCTTCTTTTCACCTTTACACTGCCCAGTTAATTAAAAAAACCTCATCAAATCAACCACATTTTACGCAATGATCTCAAAATTTTAAACATGCTACCCCGAATACTCCTTCTCCCTACAAAATATCCCCTCTTAAGAATTAAAACGGGGTACACAAACAAATTACAGCTAAATGGAAAAAAACCAAGCCAGGCCGTGGGGCCAAACACAAACTTTTTTCTATTCAACAGCTTCAATAGAATTTGGGCAATACATCACCCTCTACCACGCTGTAAAATTTCTAGTGTTTTTCACAACCACCTCTATGAAAAAATTCATCACCCAACCTGCATCTGCTACTATAAATTTGGGGGTTTTATGAAATTAAAAAGTCCCTTCCAATCAACAGCCAACCTTTCATTTCCCTTCATTTTTTCACGTCGGGACTATTGAAATTTCCCTTTTTTGGCTGGTTCCCACATCTATCCCCCCTTAACATAAAAAAACCTGCACCGACATTCTCAGAAAGAGACAAAATTTCCCCCCCCCCCCCCCCCCCTTCCCCGGTTTTTATTCAAGCTATCCCACCTTCACAAACCCCATACCATCACCCTGAAAAAGTTACCCTGTGTGATGTTTTGCCTTAAAACATTTCATATGAAATTTTTTTCATAATTTTTCTGCAGCGCCCCATTTTGTAAATATCTTTTTGTTTAAAAACTATGATTATTTATCTTTTGATTGCATACTGTGTAAGATTATTGAATGCATGCGCTTTGATTTTCTTTGCAAGTTTTAAATCCCTATAAAGGTCCATTTATTTTTATTATTATTTTTATCATCATCATCTCATCATCATCATCTTCATCATATTATTATTATTATTTTTATTATTATTATATTATTTTTGTTATATTCCCTTTTGGCACTATACTTTTGAACTACAAACCCCCCCCCCCCTTTCCCCCCCCCCCCCCCCCCCCTCTCCCATCTCTAGAAAAATTTAAACCCTATTAACTTATGATTTTGAGGTTAGCGTTCGGAAAAGTTAAGGGTTTTCTTTGTAAAACCTCAAATTTTACAGTGTGCGTTTGGACAAAAAAACCCTCTCACTGTTTGTCTACCCAGGTTGTGGGCGGGGGAACCTAGCAAGTCACGGGCCCTGTTACGTCACCCCCCCTCTTACAAAAAGTGCCGAACCTGGAGCAGAAACTCCTTCCAGGGTTGTACTAGTGTCCAAGTACCCATGGCCTATTAACGGTCTCAGTTTTTGTCTTTAACAGTTCCGGGCATAAGGGGAGCCCTCTTCATGGCCTAAGGCTTGATCCAAAAACAGTCAGAGTTCCAGGGAACAGTCTGTAAAAACATTCAAGCTTGCACATATTTTATTCAACATTTTGGGGGGCCTCTTTCTTTTGAATACATCCCCTTTTCCCCTATTGGGCGTCAACTCGTGATCCAAAATCGCGGGTTCGATCCCAGCTGGGCCGGTTGGCCCTTTGGGGAAAGACATTTTACTCCTATTTTCCTCCTCCACCCAGGTGTAAAAAGGGGGACCACTCGCGGGGGAATATCTGGCGACAGACTAGCATCTGTCACAGGGTGGGGAAAAAAACCCTCAGTTCGCTTAACGCTACAGAAACCGGGGTAACCTGGGTTGGGGTTCTGGTCGAAAAAACAAATTTTTCCCCCCAATTTCCTCCCCCCCCCCCCTTCCCCTATTTAACCAGCAATTTTTTAGAAAACAATTTGGTTTTATTTTTAAAATTTTTGTCGCTATTTTAGTTGGTTTGGTTTTTTGTCTCCGTTTCCCAAATTTTCCATTGGTCATTGGAATTTGTAGTCCTCAACAACCCCAAAAACGGGGGTAATGGTGTTTAAATTTTCTCTTGCTGGCTTCTAGGCAACTTTCGTCTTATTAGGTGTGTTTTGGGGAAAAACCCAAGAAGACTTTAAAAAAAACAGCAACTGTTTTCTTCTGCTTGAGCGTAAGGGGGAAAATTTTCTTTTTTTATGATGTAGCATTGGGGGCGGTTATAACATTTTTCCATGCAATTTTTGGTCATATTTTTGGGACCACTAAAAGGGAAGCAAGGGGGTTTCAGGGTTTTATAATGAAAGTAAAATTATATTGCTTTGTTGATTGGTCCATGAAAATGGTGATGCTTTACACAAATTTTGGTAAAATACAGACTTTACATTTAATTGTGATTTGGGGTTTAATTAAATTGGATTTCATTTAAAAGGGGTTTTTTGAGTAATAATTATTTGAGGTTACATTGAAAATTTGAATTTCACTAAACAAAAAAAATGGGAATTGGGGAAAAAAAAGCATTGGATAAACACTATGTCAAATGGGTGGATAAGATTATGCTAAAAAATAAAAATTTTAACACTTAAAGGGTTTGACTTGAATGAAGTAAGGGTAGGGTACGGCCCTGTAGTATTCCCTGTAAAAGTAGGAAATTAACTGTAGTTGGGGTAATTTGGGTTTGTATTTGTGTCAAAAGTGGTTAATTTGTTGTGTTTTGGGGCCACTAGATTTGGTCTGCTCTCTCTTCCCCCCCCCCCCCCTCCTCTCCCCCCTCCTTCTGTGTACAATATCCAAGGGGGAACAGGCCAAATTTTTGAAAGATTTGTGGGGACTAATTTTTGGGAATTTTAAGGGTAATTCATTTTAAATTGAGAAAGGATTTTTCCCATTATTTTTATCTTTGGGGGTCTAGAAACCGACTCCTATTGGGCCCTGGATTAATTGGGATTTTTGGGGTGAGGGTGAAAGGAATTCGTTTTTTTTACATTCCAGATGACAATATACTTTTGCTTTTGCCTTTTTTCATGATTAGGGGAAATTGGGAAAGTATTTCCCGGATTTTTTCTTTGTTTTAGGGTTTTGTGTAAATGAAAAAATAAATTTTACCAAACACCCCCGCGTGGGCCCCAAACTTCCTTTGGTGGGGAAATCCTGTCCCAACATCCCCTTCCCCCCCCCTACAACTATTTTTAATTTTTTTTATTTTTATTATTATTATTTATTATTTTTTTTCACATCATCCATCACATCATCATCTCATCTATCTCATCATCATCATCACACATCATCATCATTACTATACTACTACACTACAAATACTACTACTAAAAATACTACTATACTAAATACTACTACTACTACACAAAAACTTTTTTATTATTTTTTAATATTTAAACATCATTTTAAAAATAAATTTAAAATTTAAAAATAATATTTTTTTTTATTTTTACACAAGGGGCCCTTGATCCTCAGAAGGGTACACCCCTTTTTAAGATGCAAATGGAAAAAATTTTGGGGTCTTCCCAGATTTTTTTTAAGGGGGAAAAAATGGACTGGGTACATTTTTTGGGGTTTTAACATAAGCAATACCAGTTCACGAAAAGTTGGGAAAAAACCATCAATGAGGTTGCTTTTATTCCCAAGCGTTGACCCCCCCGGGATGCATAGGGGAAGGAACTAGAAGACAAAGGGTGGGGGGACATGTTTGCTAAAAAATTTTTAAAAAAATTTAAACCCCCAAATTTTTTCAAAATCCCCTATTTTTTTCAAGGGAGTCTTTCAAAAAAGTGAGTTTTTTTAAATTTCTGTGGATGCCTTAGTACGTGCCGTATGAATTCAAGAGTCACATAGAAAAACAGAAGAAAAAGATGATTTTTTTAATACTGGTGTGTGCAGCCTTATATTTCAGGTCTGTTTTGCAAGTGCTGTATTTGGACATTTGCTGGCTTAGTTTTGGGCCAGAATCATCACTGTATTTTTAGGGCATCATAATCATTGAAAATGCTGTTTTTCAGCTGCTTCTTTCTTTTTAATGAAAAACCTCTCTAGGACTGTTTACCATAGAAACAACGTGAGCGTGAGAAGTTTGAGCAATCTTCATCTACCTGAACCTTAGAATGATGTATATTAGTTATTGAAAATGTATTTCTGTATCATGTGGATATATTTGAGTAAGATTTGGGCATTGAAAAGTACTTCGTAACCAGAGTTTAGTGTGTGTTGAGTCGGCATGATATTGACACGGGGAAAATACATTCCCTTGTGTGTGTGCCTCATCAGCATGCATATTTCAGTTTTCATATCAGTTTTGAGTCCAGACAGCTTCACTGAGATAAAAAAGAATAGAAAAAACTGCAGGAAAAGGGTGGGGGGGATGGGGGGGGGAACAGTTTTTTACTTATATGTCTTCTGTAAGTGAAACTGTAAAAGATCATTTGGCTGAAGGAAACAAGGTTTTGACCCTTACATTATGCCAGAGGTATTTCTCTAATTCTTTTTCTCTAAATAGCAGGTGATTATGAAGCTACATTCAGCCTTTGTGTTATTGTCAATAAATAAGGTGATGAGAGGAGGAGAATGGGAATATGGGTGATATAGTAAGAGCCCCAGTGTGTGTGAGTGTGAGTGTGTGTTATTTATTTATTCATTTATTTTATTATTTTATATCGAGGATAATGGAATAAGCACTTATGTGCATTTTACACCCAGTCCCCTTGTGTATGCGGTTTTGTAAATTGTCATCTGTTCCCACGGGCACACAATGGCCTACTCTTACGAAAAGGGGAAAACCGGATTTAACGTGTGCGCAAGATTTCTGCTGCGTTTGCACACAGGCCTGGGTTTTAGAGTCTCATCCGAAGGATTTTTGGGGAGAGTGAAGTCTGCACGATGTTAATTCCAGGGGAAAAAAACTGGGGGTCATGTAGTATAGAGTGGGAGTGGAAAAAATGGTGGTGATCTTCATAGATTTTTTAAAAAATGAAAAAATGGACTGTGCACTTGTTTTTGGGTTTGAGGACATAGAGCAATACCAGGTAGTCATTTGACTTGACTTGACTTATGCCTTGGCCCCTTTGGGGAACATAGGCTGCAACAACACCCCTCCAACAAAACCGGTTTTGGGAGATCCCTTCAGCTCGGCCCATGCCCATTCCGGCTGCCTTCGTTTTTTTCGTCAACACTTCTGCGCCGGGTCTGCTTTGGTCGACCAACTTCCGTTTCCCCCTTGTGGATTCCAGTCAAGGGCCTGTTGATGACATTGACGCAGGCTTGGGGAGTGTATGGCCGATCCCCCCCATTTCCTTTGTTTAATGATGGACTCGATTGGGTTTGTCTGATCCTGCCCCACAGTTGTTTGTTGGATATGACTCCGGCCACCTGAGGTTGGGGATGTACCTGAGGCATTTGTTGGTAAAAGACTGGAAATTTGTGGGTGTTGGTTTTTGTTACCCGCCAGGTTTCGAGCCATAAAGTAGGACCGTTTTTGACATTGGTGTTGTAGATCCGAAGCTTATTTTGAAATGAGAGGGTGTGATCTCCAAATTGGCCGACGGGTGTTGAAGGCATGACGAGCTTTGTTGAATCTGCACTTGATGTCTTCATCTGTTCCCCCATCTTTACCGACGACACTGCCCAGGTAAATAAACTTGGTGACTTCTTTGATGGTTTCTTGCTGCAGTCGCACTGGGTCATGTGTTTTGTTGTTCACCCTCATGATCTCCGTCTTCCGATGTTGATTTGGAGGCCATCTTTTCAGCTTCGTCAGCAACACGACAAAGCTTCTCTTGTGCGTCTTGTTGCCTGCGGGAGAGAAGGCTGATGTCGTCTGCGAAGTCCAGGTTTTCCCAGCTGCTTCATGAGGGTCCACTGTATGCCGGTTCTCCTGCCTGCTGTGGTTTTGCCGCATTATCCAGTCAACCACCAACAGGAAATGGTTGGCGACAACAGACAGCCCTGACGAACCCCGGGCCCTGTACGGAGAAGGGTTCCGTCAGTTTCCCTTCATGGATGACTTGACAGGTGGCATCTTCAATAGCTGCTGGATGATGGTGATGAACTTTGGTAAAAGCCATAGTGATGCATCAGTTTCCAAATGACATCTCTGTCGACGCTGTCAAATGCCTTCTGGAAGTCGACAAAGACTGAATATAGGGGGTCTGCCACTCCAGGACGCTCAAATGATGATGCCATTGGGGCGATTTGATCTGTGCATGATCTGTCTTGCCTAAAGCCTGCCTGTTCATCCGAAGTGCTTGTCCAGTGATGTCTTCAGCCCTGTCTTTGCATGATCCTTGTCAGCACTTTCCCTGGGGTGGACAGTAGTATGATTCCTCTCCAGTTGTTTTCAGGAAGACAGTCCCTTTCTTTGGCAGCCCTTTACGAGATGGCCTTTTTTCCCCGTCTTCTGGTACACTCTCTTGCTCCCAGACTTGTATAGGAGTGGGTATAACATCTCAGTGGAAGTTTGGATGTCTGCTTCAGTGCTTCAGGTGGTTATACCGTCTGGGGCCCGCTGCTTTGGGCCCGATTTGAGTGACTTGATGGCTTTGGTGATCTCATTCTTGGTAGGGGGGGCCCGGGGTTGATGCCAAGGATTTCAGTAGGGGGGGGGATGTCAGGCGGCATGGGTGGTGCAGGTCGTTGAGCGTTTCTTTGAAGTGCTCTGCCCATCTTGCTCTCTGGTCCTCCTCACCTGGAATGGTAATGCCATTCTATCTTTGACAGGGGAGCTAGTTTGTTGTTTTTTCCTGAGAGAGTTCTCGTGATCTCGTACAGTCTCTTCATATTTCTTTGGCCTGCTGCAGTCTCTGGCTTCCTGAGTCAGTTCCTCAATGAATTTTCTCTTGTCTCTTCTTGCATTTTTCTTTACTGCCCGGTTTTTGTCCTAGAGCATGCTTGCAGTTCCTGTTTCTTTTTTTGATCCTGTGTTCGGTTGATCTGATCTTCAGCTGTTTTTCTCTCGGTGATCAGTGCCCCCTGTTTCCTGTTGTCAGCCACTCCTTGTATTTTCTTGTTTTCTTTCCCAGTACTGTTTGGCATGTTGTCTCCAGGTCTCATGCAGACCTGCCATTGCTCTTCGACTGTTTCCTCTGGCAGCTGGGAAAGCACACTGAAGTTGTTCCTCAGTTCGGCCTGAATTTTTCTTTTTTTTCTCTTCCTTCAGGCTTTGCACGTTGAACTTGTGTGATGGTCTTCCTGCCCGGTCGATGTAGGCTTTGACTTGGTCTTTAGGGTGGCAACAACAAGATGATGGTCTGATGCTGCATCTGCTCCACGCTTCACCCTGACATCATGCAGGCTCCTTCTCCACTTTCGCCTGATGGTGATGTGGTCAATCTGGTTTTCTGTCTTGCCATCGGGAGGGGGGGAAGTCCATGTGGTCTTGTGGACTTTCTTGTGGCGAAAGATGGTGCCTCCAATGACCAGGTCATTGAACATGCAAAATTCTGTTAAAAGTTCTCCATTTTCATTTTGTTCTCCAGTGCCATGTCTGCCCATGATCAGTTTTCTGTTTGTTGTCTGTCCCCACTTTGGCATTCATGTCTCCCATTAGTATTTTTAGGTCCCTCTTTGGTGCTTTGTCCATGATGGTCTGGACTTGTTCGAAGAAGTTTTCTTTATCTTCTAACTCTGCTGTATTTTTTGAGTGTACACTGAAGGATGGTAACTTTTCTGCTTTTGATTGAAACGTGCTGTGAGTCCGGGTGACACTGGTTCCCAGGACAGCGTGCTTGCGTTGCTTCGGGTCTCATCAGCAGCGCTACTCCCTGTGTGTGGGGCTGGCCTTCTTCCTGTCCAGGTAGATGATAGTGTCCCACTCGCAAGTTTTGTCTGTTTCCCTTCCATCTGGTCTCGCACAGGCCAAGGATCTTTAGGTTGTACCTGTGCATTTCTCTACTCACCTGTGCTTTTTACCGGTTTCGTACAGGTTTTTGATGTTTTCCCGGTCCCTATCCTGGTGTTGACTTGGTTGTTAAAAAAGTGTCGGCGCACTAGCTTCCCGAAGGGTTTCAACCCCGCACGCGTCATAGCTCTACCAGAGAGGACCTTCCCCAACCATGTCGCTTGTAAGAGGTAATGTTGCAGTTTCCGTAACAGAAGAGTTTTTAAGTGAATGGGTCGTTAGCCCAATGCACAACCCCCAACCTGGAGGACCAGGGTGCATCGTTTAGTCTGGCTCCTCCCCCCCAGACCTGTTGAGCATGGTTGAACCTACCAGAGGCCGAAGCCCCCGCCCACATAGCTCTGGGGGTCATTGAAGCACGCAAGCCATCCCACCACGACAAGGTGATACACCATCAGGACAGAGGTAGTCACTAGAAAGTTGGAAATAATCATCAAATGAGGATTGTCTGTATTCCCGCGCATGTTGCAGTAAGAAAGCTAGCAGATGACAAAGGACTGAGGGGGCACAGTGTTTGCTGAAAAAATAAAAAATTTCAAACCCACCAAATTTGTTCAAAATCACATGAGTTTTGAGTCAGAGGCTAGTCTTTCACAAAAAGTGTTTTTTATTTTATTTCTCTGGATGCCTTAGTACGTGCGTGATGAATATAAGAGTCACATAGAAAAACAGAAGGAAAAGAGTGATTTCTTAATACCAGTGTGCAGCTGATTAGGGGGATAGGGGCCTGTCTGTTATCTCTCTTGCCCTTGCTGACAGCCAGCACATGAGGCATCAGGCTACGGCTATGGTGTACCTATGGAGTCAAAATGGCAATCGATTATCGATCACTGCACCTAATATAGGGTCCTGTGATCATGTTTCCCTTTTTAAAAATAATCATTATGGTCCATAGTATCACTGTGCAAGAGGAATTATTTTTAACTAAAACTGTGCAATCCAGTTGGTTAGCCCCAACACTATAGGTAGGTGAACTTGCTCCGGTCTCAAGAGAAGCGTTTTGCAGTTGCTGTTGATGTTAAATTCACTTCCACTGTAGGTGAAGGTGGGTGAAGGTGGCTTTGTTGGCGGAGCCCTTTGCATTTGGCTGTAGTTGGTTGAAGTGCGGGGCAGAGGTTTTGATATGGTGCAGGTTGTAGGTCATGGCTGCTATGTCACCGGCACTTGGATGGAAAGGGTCCATGTATTTGTAGAGGGCTTTCCTGGGTGCCCCACTCCCAGTCTGAAAAGAGGAGGTGTGATCGAAATAAATCACCCCCTCTCTCGAGCACAGACCTTGGAGAAGTTGGTGTTGGACTCCCTCACAGAACTGGTGGTATGGTGTCGGCCGTAAGGAGGGATGATTGTAGAGGCTTTTATGATGGCATGGGGAAAAGCCTGGCGTAGTCCTCTGACCACACGTTGCCATGTCGTACAATCAACTGTGCCACTTTGTAGGCAGCTGTTCATGCCAACATGGAAAATGACCTGTTTGACATGTGGAGAAGGAAGGAGTGTTGACAGCCACTTCAAGAGGTGTTGGACTGTCAGGCCTGGCACCGACCAGTTTTTAGCTTGTCCGCCAAGGGGACTCAAGACTCAAGAATACTTTTATGTCTGAACTAGAGAAATGATGAGTGGCACTTTAACATTTTAATCACACAGCATGCATTATTAAACAATACAGATTAAGAAATAACACAGTATTTTAAAAGCCGACAACAATCTATGTCACACCCACACACACCAACACACACCCATCCACACACACACGCGCGCGCGTGCGCGCGCGCGCACGCACACACACACACATACACACACGCATGCGCGTGCGCACGCACACACAAGTAAAGGTTAAGAGTAGGAAAGCAAAACCACAACACAACAATAATTCAAACACATCTCATGAAACACATCATCAGCACAATCAATACAAATATCACAACTAACTTTACAAAAAAAGAAAAAAACATGACAAAAACATTTGATTAAAAAAAAAGTTTTAACACTATTTCCCCATCACCCATCACAGCTCACACTTATTCTTTGCCTGGTACTTTATAAACTATGCATGCAAACACACACACACACACACACACACACAACACACACACACACACACACACACACACAACACACACACACACACACACACACACACACACACACACACACACACACACACACACACACACACTCTCTCTCTCTCTCTCTCTCTCTCTCCCTCTCTCTGGTGGGCGAGGGGGGGGCATCACATAATGTTATGGTGAAGATGTACAGACATTGCTCTATTATTTTTTTGAATAAATATCCAGTTTTAAGTGGCCTTAGTTTTTCATTGTTTGCATACATTTAGATAAGGAGGGTGGGAATATCGCTGCAGCTGTACAGGGCTGTCTGTGGGACATTTGCGGCAGTATTCGCCTGTTTCATGTCGCAACGGGTCAAATTCAAATCGGCCATGGGGACGCCCATCCTTACACTAAAAAGCGGGCGAGACAGTGTACTGTTAGGACTGACCCTCACCTATCTCTTCTGGGGGGGACTTTTGCTGCGGTGTGGTGATGTGGAGACCAACCCTGGACCCCCCTCCCCTAAATCTGCTGGCCAAGGACGCAAGCTGAGGCAAACCAGCTTGATGAGCGGTGCTGGTGGTCGTAGCACCATCACAGGAAAAAGTGCACAGAAAACTAAAGCAAGTGCAGATATGGCCGCCAGCACACCAACCATACACTGTAGACAGGAGTCCTCTCCTACAGTGGCTCCTGAGGAAACATTTACCAGGATGACGGCCAAGATGGAGAAAGTGGAGAACTTGTTAAAGACAACAGAAAGTATGAAGAATGAAATACAAATGTTGACAAACAGTGTTGATGCCTTAAAAGAAGAAATGTGTGCTATTAGACAAGACATGGACAATCTTAGGACTGAAAATTTACAATTGAAACAATCTAATACAGATCTAATGGACACAGTGAAAAAAACTAGAAAGGAGAGCAGACGACCAAGAAGGCAGGTCGAGACAGAACATCATTATTCATGGCATAGAAAAGAAAAGTAATGAGACTGGAGCTGATTGTGAAATGGTTGTGAAAAATCTTTTTTCGGAAAAAATGGATGTAGCAGACGTCAAGTTCCATAGAGTGCACAGGATAAATTCTAAACCCAACTCTCCCATTATTGCCAGGTGTTGTTTTTATCAAGATAAGCTTAGGATATTGAAGGCAAAAACTCTCTGAAAGGTTCAAGGATTTTTGTGATTTTTCCCAAACTGTTAGAGATATTAGGCGCAATCTGACCCCATACTTGAAGAGTGCTAGGGCAGAGGGGAAAAAATGTGAGAATGGTCTTTGATAATTTGATCATTAATGGCGAAAGGATGACCCTTAATGATCTTCAAAGAAGTGAATAGCGTGTTGGCCGGCCCATACAATCATCCTGCCCTAGTCTCAGTTCACAAGGTAGGTAAAGTAAAGGGACACCGGTCA
Organism: Rapana venosa; assembly: GCA_028751875.1. NCBI lineage: Eukaryota > Metazoa > Mollusca > Gastropoda > Neogastropoda > Muricidae > Rapana > Rapana venosa. The sequence continues at coordinate 46,981,473 of CM054154.1, forward strand.
CGCAGACTCAGTTAGACACTCACTACTAGGGCTTAGGGCCATGAGGCTTGACACATCGCCACGCGCAGGGCAAGATAAAGACAGGTCTGACAGTGGCCTAAGCATAACACCAGATAGCCATGAGTGTTGTAGGCAGTCTTTTAATAAATAGCCTTCTTTAACTGCTGTTGAAAGCATAAATGTCCTGTCTTGTCATATCAATGTAATTGGTGCAAGTGACATTCTAGATGGTGTGGATCAGTTGAATTGTAGCAATACAGATAAAACAAATAAAACTTTTTCATTTTTGTCTTGGAATGTAAATGGATTGTTGTCAAAACTGGCTGATAGAGATTTTGTATCTTATGTTGGTAGCTTTGATTTTATATGTCTGACAGAAACGTTCCTGGAAAATGTCCAGCCATATGTTTTTACTGGCTATAAGGCCTTCTGTAAGTCCACAATTAAAGTTAGCCATCAAGGGAGGAGATCTAGTGGTTTAGTTTGTTTAATAAGGCATGAGTTAACTGCCTTTGTGAATTGTTTAGATGTTCCATACCCTAATATTTGCACTTTTCTCTGTGACAAATCTCTGTTGTGTACAGCAAGAAATGTTTTGCTGTATGTGTGTATATCCACGTGAAGGTTCGCCTTTATAACATGTTTGACAATGATAATGGAATTGCTATGTTGGAAGAATGTTTAGTAAATTGTGTGGTGACACTGGATGAAGTAGATATAATACTATGTGGAGACTTAAACAGCAGGACCTCAAACTTTTCTTGTCAGCATGTAGAAATGACTTTAGTTCAGATGTTCAAAGTAAAAGTATGTCTCTCAGCAGCAATCGTAATTCTGAAGATTGTGTTATCAACAATTATGGTAAATTACTATTGAATATGTTTCACTGCTCTTAGTTACAAATTCTAAATGGCGTAGTAATGGTGACCAACAAGGACGCATACATAACTCTGATGGAGATGTAGTATTT
>CM054154.1:46982942-46990442 GCA_028751875.1 Rapana venosa
TCAAAAAAACCAACACCAAAACTCCAGTCTTTTACCAACAAATGCCTCAGGTACATCCTCAACATCAGGTGGCCGGAAGTCATATCCAACAAACAACTGTGGGGCAGGATCAGACAAACCCCAATCGAGTCCATCATTAAACAAAGGAAGTGGGGATGGATCGGCCATACACTCCGCAAGCCTGCGTCAAATGTCATCAGACAGGCCCTTGACTGGAATCCACAAGGGAAGCGGAAAGTTGGTCGACCAAAGCAGACCTGGCGCAGAAGTGTTGACGAAGAAACGAAGGCAGCCGGAATGACATGGGCCGAGCTGAAGAGGATCTCCCAAAACCGAGTTCGTTGGAGGGGTGTTGTTGCAGCCCTATGTTCCCCAAGGAGCCAAGAGGCATAAGTCAAGTCAAGTCAAGTGACTACCTGGTATTGCTCTATGTCCTCAATCCCAAAAACAAGTGCACAGTCCATTTTTTCATGCTTAAAAAAATCTATGAAGATCACCACCATTTTTTCCACTCCCACTCTATACTACATGACCCCCAGATATTTTCCCCTGGAATTAACATCAGTGCAGACTTCACTCTCCCCAAAAGTCCTTCGGATGAGACTCTAAACCGAGGCCTGTGTGCAAACGCAGCAGAACATCTTGCGCACACGTTAAATCCGGTTCCGCTTTTCGTAAGAGTAGGCCATTGTGTGCCAGTGGGAACAGATGACAATTTACAAAACCGCATACACACGGGGACTGGATGTAAAATGCACATAAGTGCTTATTCCATTATCCTCGATATAAAATAATAAAATAAATGAATAAATAAATAACACACACTCACACTCACACACACTGGGGCTCTTACTATATCACCCATATTCCCATTCTCCTCCTCTCATCACCTTATTTATTGACAATAACACAAAGGCTGAATGTAGCTTCATAATCACCTGCTATTTAGAGAAAAAGAATTAGAGAAATACCTCTGGCATAATGTAAGGGTCAAAACCTTGTTTCCTTCAGCCAAATGATCTTTTACAGTTTCACTTACAGAAGACATATAAAGTAAACACTGTTCCCTCCCCCATCCCCCTCACCCTTTTCCTGCAGTTTTATTCTATTCTTTTTATCTCAGTGAAGCTGTCTGGACTCAAAACTGATATGAAAAACTGAAATATGCATGCTGATGAGGCACACACACAAGGGAATGTATTTCCCTGTGTCAATATCATGCCGACTCAACACACACTAAACTCTGGTTACTGAATGTACTTTTCAATGCCCAAATCTTACTCAAATATATCCACATGATACAGAAATACATTTCAATAACTAATATACATCATTCTAAGGTTCCAGGTATGATGAAGATTGGCTCAAACTTCTCACGCTCACGTTGTTGCTATGGTAAACAGTCCTAGAGAGGTTTTCATTAAAAAGAAAGAAGCAGCTGAAAAACAGCATTTTCAATGATTATGATGCCCTAAAATACAGTGATGATTCTGGCCCCAAAACTAAGCCAGCAAATGTCCAAAATACAGCACTTGCAAAACAGACCCTGAATATACAGGCTGCACACACCAGTATTAAAAAAATCACTCTTTTTCTTCTGTTTTTCTATGTGACTCTTGAATTCATACGGCACGTACTAAGGCATCCACAGAAATTTAAAAAAACTCACTTTTTGTGAAAGACTAGCCTCTGACTCAAAACTCATGTGATTTTGAACAAATTTGGTGGGTTTGAATTTTTTAAATTTTTTAGCAAACACTGTACCCCCTCAGTCCTTTGTCGTCTGCTAGCTTCCTTACTGCAATATGCATGCGCGGGGTCAACGCTGTAGGAATACAAGCAATCCTCATTTGATGGTTATTTCCAACTTTCTCGTGACTACCTGGTATTGCTCTATGTCCTCAAACCCAAAAACATGTACCCAGTCCATTTTTTCACCCTTAAAAAAATCTGGGAAGATCACCAACATTGTTTTCCATTTGCACTCTTAATACAGGTGTGTAGCCTTCTGCAGGCAGATCCAGATGGCCCTTGTGTAATAATAATAATAATATTATTATTATTATTATTATTATTATTATTAATGATGATTAATAATAATAATAATAATAATAAAGTAGTAGTAGTAGTAGTAGTAGTAGTAGTATAGTAGTAGTAGTAGAAAGTATAGTAGTAGTAGTAGTAGTAGTAATGATGATGATGATGATGATGATGATGATGATGTTTGATGATGATGATGATGATGATAAATGATGATGATGATGATAATAAATAATAATAATAATAATAATAATAATAATAATAATAATAATAGTTGTAGGGGGGGGGATAGGGGATGTTAGGACACTGGCACTCCACACTCAAAGGAATGATGTGAGGCCACGCAGGGGTGTTATGGTAACACTATTTATTTTTTCATTTATACACAAAACACACCTGAAACAAAGAAAAAATCCAGGTAACTACTCTATCCATATTTAACCAGGTACATCACTGATGAAAGGCACACACAGCAAATAGCTATATTGTCATCTAGCCGAATGTAAAAAAACCGAATTCCTTTCATCACTCACACCAAAATACCAAGTTAATCCTAGGGAACCAATAGAGAGTATACAGTTGTACATCAGACAACCAAAGACTACAAAATAACTAGGAAAATCCTTTCATCAATACTCTCAACTGATATTATCCTAATAATGTCCACAGAACTTAGTCTCCACTAAGATCTTTCACAACATTGGCCCCTGTCATACCCCATGGATATTGTAGCACGAGAGAGAGAGGGGGGGAGAGAGAGGGGGGGGGGGGGGGCAAGAGAGAGCAGACACAATCTAGTGTGTCCCAAAACCACATACAAATTAACCACTTTTGACACAAATCACTAACCATACACCAACTACACGTTGAATTGCCTACTTTTACCAGGGCAATACTACAAGGGCCCAGCTAGGCCTAGTCCTGTACTTCATTCAAGTCTAACCTTTAAGTGTTCAACTCTTTTAGTTTTAGCAGTCAACTCTTTATCTCCATTCCACTTTGACATAGTAGTCTATCCCAATAGCTCTGTTACCAATTCCACATTATTTTGATTAGTGCAATTCACAAACTTCATCTCAACATGATACACACATCAAATAATTACTTACTCATAAAATCCCACTTTTAACATGAACATCCAATTATGGAATAAATCCAAGATCACACAATTAAATAGTACAAGTCTCGTGACTTTAGCCAACATTCATGTGTAAAGCAACTACACACACTTTCACTGGACCAGATCAACAAAGCAATCAATAATTATTACATTCAGTTAATACACACAGCCTGAAATGCACTCCTTGACTTACTCTTAGCTTGGTCACAAACACTATATGACATCAACATTAGCATGGATAAATGTCTATAACCAGCAACCAACTGCTACATCAATAAAAGAAGATAATTCTCACTTACAGCTCAAGCAGAAGAAACACAGTTGCTGTTTTCCTTCTAAGTCATTCTGTCAGGTTTTACCGAACACAGCCTAACTCAAGACGAAAGTTGCCTCAGACAGCCAGCAAGAGAAAGACTTTAAAACACCATGTACACCCTGTTATGTTGGTTCAGTTGCAGGACTACTAATTCCAACTGACCAATGGATACATTTGGAAACGGAGACAACAAATCCTAACCACACATCAAATCAGCCGACAAACAAATTTAAATCAACCAATGTAGTCTTTACATGACAAATCTGCTGGTTCAATAGAGGAGAGGGGGGGGGGAGGTAATAGGGGGGAAAAAGTATGTTCTTTCGAGCCAGAAGGCCCATAAGCCAGAGCTTATCCCGGTTTCTGTAGCGTTAAGCGAACTGATGGTTTTTCACCACCCCTGTGACAGGATGCTAGTCTGTCGCCAGATACTTCCCCAGCAGAGCTGGTACCCGCTTGTACACCTGGGTGGAGTGAGGAAAATAGGAGTAAAGTGTCTTTCCCAAGGACACAACACCGAGCCGAGCTGGGATCGAACCTGCGATTTCTGGATCACGAGTTGACCGCCTAATAGGGGAAAAGGGGGATGCTATTCAACAAGAAAGAGGCCCCACAAGACTGTTGAATAAGACTAGCTGTAGCAAGCTCTGAAGTGTTTATTACATGACTGTTCCCCTGGACACTCTAGACTGTTTGGCATCAAGGCCTTAGGCCATGAATAGAGAGGGCTCCACTGTAGCTGACAAAGGAACTGTTAAAGACAAAGGCTGAGCCACCAGCTCTAATAGGACCATAGGCCTACATTGAGAACACTTAGCTACAACCATGGCAAGGAGTTTCTAGCTCACAGAGATATGCTGGACACTTTAGCTAAGAGGAGGTGTGACAGTACACAGGCCTGATGACTTGCTAGGTCTCCCAGCCCACAACCATGGGTAGACAAACAGATGAGAGGTTTGTTTGTCCAAACAGCACACTGTAACTTAGAGGTTGACAAAGAAACCTTAACTCTTTCAGAACTGCTAACCTCAGCAAATCATGAAGTCTAACTAGGTTGAACAGTTCTTTCTAGAAGATGGGAGGGGGGGGGGGGGGGGGGGAGGAAAGGGGGGGGGGGTTGTAGTTTCAAACGTTATAGTGCCAAAGGGCACACTATAACAAAGTAATAATAATAATAATAATAATAATAATAATAATAATGATGATGATGATGATGATGATGATGATGATGATGATAATAATAATAATAATAATAAATGGACCTTATATAGGGATATATCTTGCAAAGACAAATCAAAGCGCATGCATTCAACCTAATCTTACACAGTCATGCAATCAATGATAAATAATCAATAGTTTAAACAAACAGATATTTACAAACATGGTGCGCTGCAGACAAAATCTATGAAATAAAATTTCAATAGTGAAATGTTTTTCAAAGGCACACACACACTCACACAGGTCGTATACTTTATCAGGGTGATAGGATATGGGTTAGTGAAGGTGGGATAGCTCTGATATGAAACACGAAGGGGGGGGGGGGGGGGGGAATCTTACGTCTCTTTCTGAGAACTAGTCGAGCTGCAGAGTTTTGTATATGTTGAAGGGAGTGGATAGATGATGCTGGCAGACCAGCCAAAAGAGAATTGCAATAGTCCAGACGTGAAAGAATGAGAGAAGTGACAGGTTTGGCTGTTGCATCAGTGGACAGGTACTTTCTAATTGCACTAATACCCCGTAATTGATAGTAGCATGACTGACAGGTCTGGGTGATGAATTTTTGCATAGAGAGTGTGTTGTCGATAACAACACCTAGATACTTCACAGCAGTGGATAGAGGGACTGATGTATTGCCAAGTTCTATTGAAGCTGTTGTAATAGAAGAGAGTTTGTGTTTGGTCCCTACGAGCATGGCTTCGGTTTTATCTGCATTTAGCTGTAATTTGTTCTGTGTCATCCAGTTTTTAATATCTTCAAAGCAGCAGGCCATATTTTGTCAGGAGAGAAGGCAGATATTCAGGAGTAGCACTGCTTTGAATCTGAGAGTCATCTGCGTAAAAATGATGGTTGATTTGATGACGGTTTATTATATGTAACAGTGGGGCAGTGTAAAGAGTGAAAAGAACAGGGCTTAGAACTGATCCCTGTGGGACTCCGTATTCTAGTTTGGCAGGTATTGATTGAATCTTGTTTACTGCAACTGTCTGGAATCGGTCAGTAAGGTATGAATTAAACCAGGTGAGGGCTGTGCCAGTAACACCGAACGTTTTTTGAAGACGGGAGAGAAGAATTGAGTGGTCTATAGTATCGAAGGCTGCTGATAAGTCGAGTAGAGTGAGAAGGGAGATTTTCCCTGAGTCAGATGCGAGTAGAATATCGTGTTTAAAGTGTGTACTAGGGTGGTTTCAGTGCTGTGGTTGACGCTATAGGCAGACTGAAACTCAGGAAGAAGATTGTTGGAGAGAAGGTGTTTGTTGAGCTGTTTGAGAACTACTTTTTCAAGGACTTTAGAAATAAAAGGTAGATTGGAAACAGGTCTATAATTCTTCAGAATGTTAGGGTCAAGGTCATGCTTTTTGAGTAGAGGTGTGACTATAGCAGTTTTGAGAGCTGATGGAACATTTCCTGAAACAAGAGATGAGTTTACTATTTTCGTGATAGCGGGTATAAGTTGTGGTAGGCACTGTGTGAAAAGAGAAGCAGGTATGGGATCAAGATCACATGATTTTATAGTCATTTCTTTCAGAATTATCATGATTTCTTTCTCACTTGTCAGATGAAAGAAATGGAGAGGAGTGCTAGAGAATTGGGGATCAGGAAATGCAGGCTGGAAAGGTGTCTGATTCAGTTTGGAGCGAATGTTATAGACTTTTTCAGAAAAGAATGCAGAAAATATAGAAAGAAGTTCAGAGTGGTTGTGGATGGAAGGTAGAGTGCTTGCCTTCACAGATCCAAGAAGAGTAGATGTGAGGGAAAAGAGAAATTTCATAAACGTGGCATCAAGAATTTGAGAAGAGTAATACTTTGTTTTTTCTGAAAGAATTAAAGATTTGACTTTGTTTAATTGTTTTCGAAAGAGCTGCTTATTAATTTTCGTTTTTGATTTTCGCCACTGCCACTCTAGTTGCCTGCGTTTGCGCTTTGCGACCAGAATGTCATGGGTTGTACCATGGCGCACATGGCCTATCAGGCAGGAGACGGTCAGTGGGAGGTGCATGCTCATCAAGCAGTTGGCTGAGAACATCATTGTAGTGTTTAGAGGGGTTATTGTTGTCAGCATTAACCCTCCTGGACAATGACATCAATGACCTCACCAACAACTTTAATGAGGCAGTCCGAGAAAAAGCAGAGGAGGTACTCGGTCGTCAGAGGAATAAACACCAGCCATGGACTATCGATGACATCTTGGACCTCTGCGATACAAGAAGAGCACTGAAACCAACCAGGTCTTCCAACCCTAAAGAATACCGGGAGGCCAACAATCTTGTGAAGAAGTCAATGTTAAAGGCCAGAGAGAAGTGGATCAGTGATCAATGTGATGAGATCGAAAAAAGTGGGCAACAGTAAAAAGGCATACGACACCCTGAAGAAACTCACAAAACCACTTCAAACCAAATCATCAGTCATTGAAGACAGCTCCGGAAACCTCCTCACAGAAAGCTAAGCTGCATTGAACAGGTGGTCTGAGTATTGTCAAGAACTATACAACTACCCAATACAACCTGACAAGAGCGCAACATGGCACGAGCGCTTTGATTTGTTGCTTTACAAGATTCAGCGCTATATAAATTCCATACATTATTATTATTATTAAGAGCATAATAGAAGAGGAAGCAGAAACATCAAGAGTACCCTCGCCATTACCTATACTGAGGGAAGAAGTGGAAAAAGCCATCCGCAGTTTACCAGTAGGAAAGTCTCCAGGAGCAGACAACATACAAGCAGAGCTGCTCAAGCATGGTGGCGAAACAGTCATCACACATGTTACAGCTATCTGTCAGAAGATTTGGGAGACAAAACAGTG
>CM054154.1:46995442-47005644 GCA_028751875.1 Rapana venosa
ATTCTAAATTAAAGAAATGCATACATTCAAAGATTATAGAAAAACATTATCAGCAGTTTCCTTGCCCACGGAAATTAGAAATTCTAATACATAAACTGAGATTAAATGCATGGAATACTAAATATTCAAAAATGTAACATGTTGTTGTTCCATTCCACTTTCAGTCCACCATTTGTTGTTTGATTGCCCAATTCTTCTTGACATGTATAAAAGGAGAGGTTTAGATATTCATAAGAAATATGCCACTAGTCAAGAAGTTTTATATGACTCTCAGCAATTCATAGTGTCAGTTGCTGAAGTCATATATTCTTCACCTGTAAAATCTTTACTGTAATTACATAATATATATAATATATATATAATATATATATATATATATTATAATATAATATATATATATATATATATATATATATATGTATAATAAATGCATATATAATATATATATTTATATACTTATGGTGTGTGGATGTGGGGTGCGTGTAGGGGAGAGAAAGAGAGAGAGAGAGAGAGAGAGAGAGAGAGAGAGAGAGAGAGAGAGAGAGAGGAGAGAGAGAGAGAGAGAGAGAGAGAGAGAGATGCTGTGTGTAATAATAGGTACTTTGGTATGAATGCGGGTGTGTCTAAATCACCATGTAGTGAATAGACATTAAACAAAAACAAAACAAAACAAAACAAAAACGCGTACACCCGCACATCATCACGCACACACCACCACACACACACACAAACACACACACACACAAACACACACAAAAGTTGCAATTATGGTAATTGACTGCAAATACCAGTTAACTGTTTCCAAATGAAGAAGACTAACTGGAATTTACCAACTGTTATATAAAAATAAGCAACTGCCTTTAAGCAAAATGCTGAAAGCAAGCAACTGTGTTCTTTTTGTGAAACTGAATGATCATTCTTGCAGTGTGACAAATCAGAAATATACAGACCCCATTTGGATTTTCTTTTGCTATAAATCTCACGACATAGTAGAACTTTATTGAGCATGCATCTTGCCCCCAATGGCATCACTTTATAATTTAACAGTAGGCACTTAGGTAGAGAACTGTTAAGGAGTATGAAGTAATAATAATAATAATAATAATAATAATGTATGGAATTTATATAGCACTGAATCTTGTAAAGTAACAAATCAAAGCGCTCAGATTTTTATATATAGGATAATGGAATAAGCACTCATGTGCTTTTTTACATCCAGTCCCCGTGTGCATGCGTTTTTTGTCATCTGTTCCCACGGCACACAATGGCCTACTCTTTCGAAAAGCGGAACAGGATTTAACGTGTGCGCAAGATGTTCTGCATGCGTTTGCACACGGGGCCTCGGTTTATAGTTTCATCCGAAGGACTTTGACATTCAGTTCGATTTTTTTTGTCAAACTGGGAAGAAAGGGCGAGGCTGGGAATCGAACCCAGAACCTCACGGTTTATTTGTTGGCAGGCAAACGTCTTAACCATCCTGCCACCGTTCTTCCATACCAACGATATAAGGAATGTGTATTGCAGCTGACACAACTGTCTTTATCAGCCACAGCCACATGTCAACTATGTAATCAGTTCTTCTATGGAAGAATGACTTCCCTTCACTCAGTATACAATCATTGAGGATGATGGTGAACTATTTATCTCTGATGAGTCAATGGCTGAACTCACACCATCCCTTTGTTTCCAGCTGAATAACCAAACTTTAACCTGCACCTGGCACTCAAAAGAGTGTGCTCTTTCCATCACTCAGAGATTATCAGCTGGGCATCAATCCTGAAGTTCAAATTACATTTACACCATGACACATGCTTAGTTGAAATCAATTTTATCTTGCATCATGCAGTATATTATTTTAAAATGAGTCATAGTCTTTGAACAGCAACAGTAAATCATTATCACCTACATACCCAGTATCACTTCAGCCATTATTGGGTAGCTTCTTCTTGTGACCAAGGAACATTCCACTGTCAAATGTAATCAGCTGCCCTCTTTCTCAAACCTAGGAAACATGTTTGACAGCATTGACCAGTCATCGTTTGCTTTGAGGAAAGAGACCCAGTGGTGCTGGCCAGACATACTTGAAAACCACACCCACACACATTTTGTCATTATCATATGTGATGAGGCCTTCACATAGAAATTACTGAGAGCTTTTTTCTTTTCATTTCCAGAGGACTGTTTTGATTTATACATCTGGAGCATAGATATATGGCAAGATAACAGCCATACTTTGCATACTGGACTGCAGGTCTGACTTTCCAGTTATGTATTTTCAGCCTGATTACATACTAAAAACTGCAGACATCATACCGCATACCTGGTGCTTGACAAAGTACATGCTTGTTTGCCATGGGTCATGCATTTGTGCTCTTCACAACCAAGATTTAGCAATGATGTATCCTAACTATTCCCCTCTCAGACATATGTTGAGAGGGAAAAGTGTGCATCAGGTAAGCGAACACTTCCATGCTCTTATGAAAGCTAGGATGAGTGCAGTATGTTTTATAAATACATTTTTTACTCTCATGTGCAGGATTTTTGCGGACCAAAATATCCTGACATCCCCAAATTAGAGGATTGCTCGATGGAGAGGCTGAATGGAACTCTGACCATTACCAACAATGCCCCTGCTTTCTTTCTGCATATTTTGGCTCCTTATGTGGAAAAGGCAACTTATAAAAAGCTCTTTATTATTGGACAACAGTAATGGCATGTGGGTTTAGAGGAAAAGCATTTGCAAACATCCCAATGTGCCACTTGTTATCAGCTACACCATGAGTGGTAGTTTGATTTTGAGTCTTTTTGCACACACTCACACACATACATACATACATACATACATACATACATACATACATACATACATACATACATACATACATACATACATACATACATACATACATACATACATACATACATACATACATACATACATACATACATACATACATACATACATATATGCCTGCACACAGTGTACAACAACAAAACCCCAATACTGCACAATGGTGATGCACTCTCCCTCAGGCAGTTGCCTAGAGTTTATGTAGAATGCTGTGCAATGCAATGTATCTACATTGTAATGCAATGTGATATTATGGCATACAGTTGTTTGGTAACTACACCAAAATAAGCATGAATAATGAAGTTATATTCACGTTTAAAAGAAACAAACCCGAAAAAGAACTATGATACATGTTATGAAGAGACCACCTGATTTATTTTTATAGGTCAGAGTCCAAAACAGGTCAAACCTTGCCTTATGTAGGAATTATACAATTATTGTCTATTAACTTAAGTAATAATAACAGACACAAATACCTCTTTTGACATCAAAGCTGTTTTCTAAGATACAGTGAAGAGATTTACATTGAAATAAGAAAGTATGAGGAGGTATGAGGGAAATGTGAGCCCTATTTCATTCAAAAGACTTGACCTACTTAAGCTGTTCTCAATAAAATGACTGTTTTTATTTTAAAAAACTAGTTCAGATCATCTTGTGATCCAGAAACAATTGCTGTCATTTCATGGCTGAGCAAAAAGTGCTTGGAGATCAAAGACACCAAAAAACAGATGAAAAAATCAATTTTAACTGAGTTTGACCTAATTTTTGCTGACCTACTTAACCGATGTCCAACAACAAACTATAGTAACAGTTTGTTATGTTAAATGCAAGGTCAGAATTGACACAATGCAGTCTTTAGATACTTTAGCACTCAATGTTTGCATGCAGACCTATCAAAATGGAATAGGACATACTGACCTAATTAAATGTAACACCATGCCTCCCAGAGGTCATGTGTTTCCTTCTTATACGATTTAGAAGGGATTTAGGTAGCCACATACCATATTTCACACTTTTAACCAAAATTGCACAATAGGTGACATATTCTCCCCTTACCTGCCTGGCTACTATGGCCAGATGGGCAAAAAGTTCACTCCATCAGACTTTGAGGAGGACTTTCCATGGCTCTCTACAGCCAAAACCAAAACTGCCTGGGGCCTCCCCTGCACTACTCATTCACAGGACACCCAAAAGCTGCTGGAGGTCCTGCTGAATACCACCAACAAGCCCTTCACTACACACCCACACCCCCCCCCCCCCCCCCCCCCCCCCCCCCCCATTCAACTATAGAGAAAAGAGGCCAAGGAATGAGGAGAAGACTGTCCCCCAGCTCACTCATAGAATAACACTAACCCAAACCAAGTGTTTCTTTGAGAGAGAGAGAGAGAGAGGAGAGAGAGAGAGAGAGAGAGAGAGAGAGAGAGAGTGTGTGTGTGTGTGTGTGTGTGTGTGTGTGTGTGTGTGTGTGTGTGTGTGGTGTGTGTGTGTGTGTGTGTGTGTGTGTGTGTGTGTGTGTGTACACGAACGCGCCTGTGCGTACTGTGTGTGCGTACACTATGTGTGTATGCCTGTGTGTGAGTGTGGTGTGCATGTGTGGGGTTGAGTGTGTATGGTGTGGTGTGTGTGTGTGTGTGTGTGTGTGTGTGTGTGTGTGTGTGTGTGTGTGTGTGTGTGTGTGTGTGTGTGTGTGTGAGGGTTTTTAATTGTTATTTTAATCCTTGGTTGTTGTTGGTGGTGGTTTGTTTGTGTGATGGTGTGGTAAGTAGATTACCTCCCATGTGTTCAGAGCGACATGTTACTATTTTGGGACACATCTGCAAATTATGCAGCGCTCTGTTTCCTTGGGTGGTGGTTGAAAACTACCCATTGCATACACTTTGCCTTCGTGGTAAAATGTAATATTTATGCAGCCTCTGTCTTAGAGGCCACATCCTCCCTGTTCATACTGTGCTGTGGTAGCCGAGAAGTTGTACAGAGTCCTGGCAGATCAAATATCTCCACTCTGTTACATTTGGTTTTTCGTTTGATGTGTTTTTGTTGTTGTCTTTTTACCTACCCCCCACCCTTATTTGCAAGTCGCTGTGGAAGTGTGGCAAACCTGCTATTCCTTCTGCTTGTTCTAACTCGCTCGTTTCTTTATATCCTCTTAGCCATTGGTTTCTGTGTACTGCAGTGTCACCAGGTCAACTTGGAAACAAAAACTTGTTCTCTTTTCTTCCTCCTCACTTTATTGTTCTGGTTCTATGGTTCTGTTTACTTATTTCAAGATTCGCTGAACCGGCACTGTGAAGTGTGTGCGTGACATGAGCATTGGAGACTGTATAGCTGAGAGAAACTACCCATGGGTTTTTTTTGTCTATGAATTAGTTTTTGACCAGTGCTACAGATCTCATCTTTATTATGACAATGCCCATACAGTGATGTGTGCAACACTGTGTAGCGAATTCTGGACTATTTGCTGAGTAGCACTATTCAGTGACTGCTGAGTGGCATTATTCAGTGCAAATCCCCCCTCACTATTTGCTGAGTGGCCTTTTTCAGTGACAGGATAAACTGATGACCATCTCATCCACAGGCTTTAGTGCTTGTTAGGTTACTTCAACAAGAGTGGCACTTGTTATTCCCTGTTGCTGAAATTTTCAGGTGGCCTTCAGAAACTCTTCACTAAGAGGGACTAACCATGACCCAGCTATAATTGAAACAGGGCATCCTTATAATTATGATACTTGTAAAGCTACTAACGAACTTATCTGAGTTTTGTTGTTGCTGTTCTGATTCTATAACAGTGAAAATTTCAGATTTCATTATTTTTTGCCAGTTTGAATGGTTATTTTGTTTTCACTTCACTCAACTTTGTTTCTCTTTGTTTTTGTTCTACTTATTCTCCTCCTCCACCACAACTTACGGGCCCATCTAAACGCATTTTTTACTCCCTTTGAAAAGCATGATTTCTCAGACGAAATAAATGACCTGAAGCAATCCCTAGTTTCTGAGAATAGCGTCATTGTTGATGAAGAAATTATCTGTAAGCACTTAAAGGCAATAAATATTAACAAATCTCCCGGACCAGATGGTATATGTGGAAGAACCCTGAAATTCTGCGCTACTGAGCTTGCCAGTGTCCTTCAACACCTGTTCCAGGCCAGGCCTCACTGGATACTTGTCAGATTCCAGTTATTTGGAAAACTTCCAATGTAATACCTCTTCCAAAGAAACCCAATCCTTTTCGGCCTAACGATTTTAGACCTGTAGCTCTCACATCTCTTGTGATGAAAACGCTAGAAAAAATCGTAAAATCTCTCATTCTTTCCGCTACAGAAAAAGACCTTGACCCACTACAATTTGCGTACAGGTCTCGAAGGGGTGTCGAGGATGCCAAACTATTCATTTTGAACAAGTTGTATAGCCACTTGGAAACACCTGACTCTCATGCCAGAATATTGTTCGCTGACTTTAGTTCAGCTTTCAATACAATGCAGCCTCACGTTCTGGTTAACAAAATAATTTCAAAATGTGACGTAGACAATCAACTTGTTGTTGGCTGATTGAATTCTTAACCAACAGACCACAGCGTGTTTTGGCCAACAAAATATCTTCTTCCGTTAGATTTACCTGCACTGGTTCTCCGCAGGGTTGCGTCCTCTCACCACTTCTGTACTTTCTATACACAGATGGTTGCAGAAGCAATTATGGAAATTCCTTTCTGGTAAAGTTCGCAGACGACAGTGCTCTGTTATCTCTCTTATCCGGATCAGTCTTAGACCACGTCCAGCCCTCACCGAGTTCGTACACTGGTGTGACGAGGCCTATCTGGAGCTAAATGTTTCTAAAATTAAAGACCTGCCTATTGACTTCAGAAGATCAGGGCATACTCCTAAGAATATTATTATCCATAATCAAGAAGTTGAAAACGTTTTGAACTATAAGTATCTGGGAACTGTTTTTGACCACAAGTTAAACTGGGACATTAACACTGACGCTATTGTCAAAAAGGGACAACAACGTCTGTATTTTCTGAGGAAACTGAACTCATTTTTTGTAGACAAAAAGATTCTTTCCGTGTTTTACAAGCTAAGTTTTGCTTTCATTTGTTGGTACAATAACCTTAGTGTTAAAAACAAGAATGGCCTGCAGAGAATTGTAAGAATTTGCTCAAAAATAATTGGAAAAGAGCAAAGAGATCTCATGTCGTTCTGCAATCAGTAGCTTGTACGCAAAGCCACAGCCATTTTGGCTGATCCTTCCCATGCTTTGTTTCCAGAATTTCAAATGTTGCCTTCGGAACGCCGTTTTCAGTGTCCCATCAGCAAAACTAACAGAAAAAGAAATTCTTTTGTGCCAGTAAGCATTCGAATTCTGAATTCACAATGATGTTGACTACCTAGTGTTTACATTTCTCTGAATTACTTGCCTGATTGTGATTGTCATGAGTGTAGTCAATTCATAATTATGTGGGTGTGGGCGTGTGTGGGTGTGTGTGGGTGGGTGCGTGGGTGTGTAAAATAATCTGTCTTCTAGTCAACGGTCTTAAAACATTGAATTTATATATTGGTGTATGGTGTGGGTGTGCGTGGGCGTGTTCGCACACACACGTACGTGCGTGTGTACGTGCTGCGTATATGCGTATATGCGTGCGTAAAAATGAGTTTTTATGTCTTCTAGTCAATGGGTTTTAAATTGTGTTCACAATTGATGTGTGTGCGTGCGTGCGTGTGTTTGTGTGTGTGTGTTGTGCGCATGCGCGCGCGCGCGCGTGTGTGTGTGTGTGTGTGTGTGTGTGTGTGTGTGTGTGTGTGTGTGTGTGTGTGTGTGTGTGTGTGTGTGTGTGTGTGTGTGTGTGTGTGTGTGTGTGTGTGTGTGTTTGTTCGTGACATTTTATTTGAAGTCATTTGAAAACCAATATGAAATATAGCTTTTGTGTCTTTGATATTTTTTATGTGTATCAATCTGCCTGTCAGTATTGTAATTGCCCTTCATGGGATGATTAAAGTGTTTTTGACTTTGACTTGACTTGACTTGACTTGACCCTATCATTTTCCCTCTTTCACGTGTTGAGTCCTCCCACTACAAATCTATTTTCTCTTTTCCTTACTGCCAGTTGTTTCTTTCTTGTTGTCTTCCTTCACACATATCCCTACCTCACAAACCAAATAAGACAGATGCATACCAACCACAGTAAGTGGCTCTCCAAGGATGGCCTACGTATTTGTCACCTAAATATAAACCACGCATTTAATAAAATCGAAGATATATCAACGCTTATCACTAACAAAGGCAATCCATTTCACATACTAGGGCTATCTGAGTCGAGACTTTCAGATCACATAAGGACACTGATATTTTTATTCCAGGGTATAAAATCCTGTGTAAAGATCCACAAAACCCCAAAGAAACAGGAATCCTAATCTATATTAGTGAGTCCATAACTTTCAAGCATCTTCTCTATTTAGAACATTATGGTGTAGAATCCATATGGATTGAGGTTTCTATAAAAGGTGCCCAACCTATTGTAATTGGAATCTGCTAAAGGAATCCAACAGAAAGAAAAAACTGAATAGACATATTTGACTCAATTCTGAATAGAGTCCTTTTAGAATCAAGGGAAAAAACCTTATTAGGATACTTTAATATCAATCTAGCAAAAGTAAATAATCAATGGACCCAAATAATAAATTCATACAACCTCCACCAACTAGTTAAATCACCCAAAAGAGTCACACCGAACTCAAGCTCAATAATTGACCATATCTATGTATCTAACCCTAAAAACATTGTTGAAACTTGTATCCCAGTCTATAACTGCAGCAATCACTAACCAGTCTGTACTATGTGGTCAAAAAAAGGAACAAAAATCCCCAAACCTGGCCACAAAACTATAACATATTGTTCCTTTGCTAAATTTGATAAGAATCTTTTCCTTTTAGATTGAAGTAACTCCATTCTTTCGGAAACATTCAGCATTACTGATCCAGACTTAGCCATAGAGTTTAGATAAAACTTTTACTGCTATTTACAACAAACAAGCTCCACTAAAAATCATCATGGTCAAACATATCCCAAAACCACCTTGGCTCACTAAGGAACCAGAAAAAGCATGCTATCTTAGAAACTTTTTAAAAGAACATAAAATATTATGAAGAGTCAAAAAATTAAGAAATGGCATGAACTCACAAACACGGCAAGAAAAAAAATCCTAGTTTTACTATTTTCCAAACAAAACTCAAAGACTGTGTGGCGAGCCATAAATGAAATAACTAACAAACAAGCATCTTCCAAAACAAATGTAATCAAAGACGTTACTGCTGAACAACTTAACAATCATTTCATTAATGTCTCGTTAACGTTATTAGAAATGATAAATCAAAGTCCAATAAACTCAATGAACTAAAACAATACTTGAAAGGAAAGCATACTCCTTCAAAACTTCACATCCCATTTATGTCTGTTTTTTTAGGTCTATGGTTATCTAACTCACCTCAAACAATCAAGAAGGCGTGGTCTTGATGGAATAGACAGCAGAATATTGAAGCTATCAGCTCCAGTTATCACAGACACACACACACACACACACACACACACACACCACACACACACACACACACACACACACACACACACACACACACACACACATATGTGTGTGTGTGTGTGTGTGTGTGTGTGTGTGTGTGTGTGTGTGTGGTGTGTGTGTGTGTGTGTGTGTGTGTGTGTGTGTGTGTGTGTGTGTGTGTGTGTGTGTGTGTGTGTGTGTGTGTCCTTTGTCTTGAAAAAAAATCCCAATGCCCTCAAAACAGTTAAAGTAATCCCCATCTACAAGTCTGGTGACACTTCAGACCCTTCAAACTATAGCCCAATTTCCATCATATCTATCCTTTCCAATCCCTTGCAACAACATTTAAAGAAACACTAAGTCGTCATTTAGATACTACCAACCTAATTCACACTAATAAGACTGGATATAGACAAAATCACTCTTGTCATACTGCACTGATTAGTCTCGTAGACAACTGACTATCTTCTTCTTCGTCCATCGGGATCGATGATGACAATCTATTCATCCTGGGATTGGGAGGGTCCATTTCTGTGGGTGCGAAGATGACTTATTTGGCCAATCCGCGCTTGAAAAGTTCTTGAGCAGTATGGACAGGGTATAGTGGCTGCTTTTGGAGACTTGGAGGCTCTATCTTTCCTGTCTTGCCTGCGTTGCTCAGCTGTCGCAATTCTGTTTGCTTCGTGGGCCTTGGCGCCACTGCGTACAGCTGCTCGCCACTGTGGCCTCTCCATTGCTGCCTGCTCCCATGAGTTTATTCAATGTTGAAGGCTTTCAGTGGGCTTTCAGAGTGTCCTGAAG
>CM054154.1:47006144-47026935 GCA_028751875.1 Rapana venosa
TATGAAGAAACAGGTACATATCAAAAAAAGGTCCTTTTCAAATGATATTTGGGCTTGATAATGAATTTTAAAAAATTATAAAATATAAGATCAAAAAATTTTTAAAGACTTTCCCGTAAAACATTAAGAAAAAAAAGACAAAAAACGTTTTTTACTGTGCACAAGAAGGGAATATAAATCCCTGCTTTGAAAAAAAAAAAAAAGAAACAGTCAATAAGATTTACTTGCAGTATGATGTATTATCTTTCTCAAATCCAGTTCGGGAAAAAATTTATTAAGAAGGATCATTTAGAAAAAGTCCCCCAAAGAATAGCATATCTTGACGAGGGTTTTTCAACATTTAAAAACCCTGTTGGAGAAAGACTCTTTACCCAAACCCCATGATTTACTATGTTGACAGGGGGAATGAGGAAAATTGACGCCCCCCATATCTAAAGTAAAATTTTGGGGCAATTAGAAAACAAAGGGGGGAAAGAGGGGGGGGGCCGATCAAATCTTTGGTGAATTGCTAAAAATATGGAGGTGAAAAAATTTTGCTTTTCCTTCAAAAAATATTCAACAAAATTTTTGATGTGGTCTTTTTCCAGATACTAGGCTAAATTTTAAAAATACTAACTGCTAAAAAGGGGGTGATTTTTGATAAACCCTAAAAAAACTCCGGAAATTTTTTTTAAACTGACTAAGTAGTAAGAATATATACTATTTTAAAAAAGGGTTCAAGGAAATGGGTTTGAAAAAAAAATATTACGGTGAGCCCCAAGCGGGTTTTTTTTTAAGAGGATATCCCTATAGATCTTGTTTTCTGTTTGGGTTTTGTACAGAAAAGTTTGCCAAAACCCGTAACTCTAGTGCATTTTTGACTTGAAAAAGCATTTGATTTTGTTAAAGGAACATGTTGTGGCCTATTCTCTGGGAAAAAAAAAAAACGGTGTGAAGGGGTAAACATTCGATGTTTGAGACCCAGTATCAAAAGGGTCAAAGCAAATAAGATAGGGAAAAATACAGTGACTGATTAATTAACTGTACCCTGGTGTTACACAGGGTAAAGTATGTACTCCTTGTTGTTTTTCTTTTTTTATCAATGAGTTAGCCAAAGAGATGCATCATAAGGTAAACATGGTGCCATTTTCCCCCCAAGATTTCTCAGTTGTTTATTCTTCTGTTTGCTGATGATTTTACCCTGCTTCTGAAACATTTGTAGGCTTAAAAAAAGTTTTTTTAAAACAGCTTAAACAGGCTGCAACCACTTGACTTAAGGTTAACTGAGTAAGTAAATATCTTTTGTATTCAGGAAAATTGGCTATTTAGCTGCTCATAAAAAAATGGTTGTACATGGAAATATCATTTTCTTATTCCTTATAGTCCTAGCGGAGATGGGCCTAAAGAGCCCCCTCCCCCTTTTCCCCTGTTTTTTGGCAAGGGTCTTGGCCTTTCCCAGTCAGGCTGGAGTTCTAAAGCTCACATGCAGGTTTTCCCCTCAGGTTGTTTGGGGCGCCCCTCTTCCTTTTCCCCTGCGGGTTCCCTCGAGCGCTTGGGTTGGGGATGTTCCAAGGCCCTTCCTGGGGTGCCGACCCAACGCCATTTTTCGTGCCTTTACTTGAACATTCAGGGGGCGTTGGTTCGCCCTCATCCACAGGTTGGTATTGGCACTCTTCAAACTCTGGTGAGGATCTGCGGAGAATCCGTTGATGAAGGTCGGATCTTGGGGGAGGGGTGTTGATGACCCGAAGTTTCTGCCCGTAGGAAGCACAGTTTAATTGGGTTGAAGATCCTGAGTTTTTTTGTAGTGGAGATCGCATTTTTTTCCCTAGGGGTTTCAGATGGAAAATGTTGGCAGCTTTCTTTATTCGCCTTGAGTCTTCGTCTGTGCCCCCTGTCTGGCGATCTTATGCCCAGGTACACAAATTCAATTTTACCCCTCAGTTTTCCCGAGATGGTGAAGAGCCTCTTGCTGGTTGTTGGTATGCGTAGTTTGGTCTTCTTTGATGATCATGGGGAAAAAACACATCTAGCTGTGGTTTGGGCGTGTTTTTGGTTTGGTATGCTGCAGGCGGGGGGGGTAGCAACCCAGGTTGGCAAAATCGAGATCTTCCAGATTTGCATGAGGGTCCATTGGATCCCTTTTTCCCGGGGAATTGGGTGGGCCGTCCTTGTCACTCATCCAGCACCAAAGGAAAGGAGGGGAGAAAACAAGCAACCCTGTCTACGCCGGAAAGGGGAAAAGATCCGAAGCTGTCAGGAGTTTTCCCACCATGGATGACCGGGGAGGAGAATCCTTCGAAAGTTTTTATATGTAACAAACCTGATGGCACACCATAGTGGAGAAGGATGTTCCAGTTGCTTGTTGTCCCGCTGTCAAAAAAACCCCTTTTCAAAAATCGAAAGAAGCAGGCGAGAGAGGGGACTGCCATTCTATGGTGTTTCCCCGATGTTTTTGAGGGTCGCAAAATTTGGGCGGGACAGGAAGTTCTTTTCTGAAGCCTGCCCCGTTTATCTCGAAGAGTTTTTCGAAGCATCTTTCATTTTGGGCCAGGAGCCTTGTGGGGGCTTTGCGGGGGGTGGCAACGGGGTACCTCGCCACTTTCCCCACGGGAGAGGGCCTGTGCTTGGGGGTTCATTGCAGCCCCCTTTTTCCATTTCTGGACTCCCCATTGTCCAATCAGGGTTTAGCAAGTGGTGTAATCGTCAACGATGTCACTACCCCCCTTCTTTCAAAAGGGTTCTGCCCGGGGTTGTCAATGCCCCAGCCTTGCCGTTTTTAGCTGCTGATGGCCTTTCGGTTTTCCCCGTCTTGGTGATCTCTCCAAAGTTGATGTCGAGAGGGCCCCCGGTCCGCTGAGGTCGTTCCCCTGGGGCTGGGCGTTCAAGACCTCCTGAAAAAAGCCTTTCCTTTTTGTTAGCTGGTTTCAATAGAGGTGAGAAGCTTCCCCTTCCTTGTCTCGCAGGTTGTTTGGGTGCTGCCGCCTGCAAAAGTCTGGTGGTGGCATCAGGGTTTGAGGTCTTCTTTGCCAGCAGCCTTTCTGCCCTTTTCTGCGATGGCTTGATGCGAGCTCGTTTTTTTCTGCTCGTAGCTCATTCTGGCTTTTTTTGGCAAGTATGGGTACTTTGGGTGTTTTCTCGCGGCTGTTGGCGGGGGGGCGTAGCCGGTTTACTCTTGTTTGGTAGCCTTCTCTCCTCGACTTTTTCCCGGTTCACCTTTTCCCTGGTTCCTTTGTCTGGGTTGTCCCCAAAACCCCATCACAGGGTCCCCCAATGAGGGTCCATTTGTGTTCCCTGTTTTGTTTCTGTCTCCTTGACGGGAGCACTTGGAAGCGGGTTTTGAATGAGATCTGAAAAAGCCTCTTTGTGGTCTTTTGTTTCAAATCTCAAAAAAGTTTTTAACTTTTTCCTTGGATTCTCAAAGGGCTTTCTCGCGACAAGCACATTCATCTTGGGACCACAAAAAAGGTGGTCTGACCCTTGTCTGCTCCCCCGTCTTACTTCACGTCTTGTAGGGAGCTCCGTAGCGTTGTCCACCCTGACGTGGTTATCTGGTTTTTCTTCTGGTGGGGCGGGGGGGGGCCCAGGTGGGTTTTGGCAAAGCTGGTGGGAAAAAAGCGTGGGCCCCCAAAACAGGTGTTGGCAGCACAAAATCAGCAAGCAAATTTTTCCATTTTGTTTATGTTTCCAAGCCCATGTCTCCCATCTCCCGCTCTCTATCAGTGTTTGTCAGTCCCAACCTTGGGGTTCATGTCCCCCTGGGATAGCTGTCCCCTTCGGAAAATTTTTTTTTTCCACCCACTGGGCTGGGTGTAAAGTTGTCCTTGTTTCCTCCCCGCGGGTTTTTTGGTAGGGGCGTTTTCAAAATGACAAGGGCCCTTCTGGAAGCGCGACTCAAAAACCGAGCGGTGAGATGCGGCTGAAAAGGCTCCCTTCCGCGGCTTTGGCTTTCTGCTTGGACAGCGGGAAACCCACTCCATTCGTGACGGTCTTCTTCACTTGTACCGGGGTAGAGCAAAATTTGGGTCCCGAACCCCGGGGCAAGGGCCCTTGGGCCCCTTCCGGGGAAATCCCCCGGTGCAAACCTGGGATTTTTTTGGGGCGTTTCCCCGGGGAAATGGGGGTTACCCTTTGTTTAAAAGGGGGCTGACGGGCAGGTTTCCCTTGAAGTTCCAAAGTTCCCAAGCCTGGGGGGGGAAAAAAGTTGGGGTTTTTTCGGTAAAATTTTTGCCCCCAAAAATTTGGTTTAAATTTGGGGGAAGGTGTTTTATTTTTTTGCGTGGGGGGGGGTTTCCCAAAATTTTAAAAAAATGTTTAATTGGGGGTGTGGTGAAAATAAACTGCTTGATTAAGGGTTTTTTAAATTTTAAAATCTTTTTTTTCAAATAAGAAAAAAAACCATTTAAACTTGGAGCCCGAAAAATTTTTTGCCTTTTTTTTTGGTTTGAAAAAAAGAAAGAAAAAAAAATTTTTTATTTTTTTAAGAAGAGAAAAAAAAATTTTTTAAAGGGAAAAATGGGGGGGAGGTGAAAAAAGGGAAAGGTTTTTTTTTTTTTTTTAAAAGAGGGGTTTTGGGAAGAGAAAAAAGAAAAAGGGGAAAAAAGAAAATTTCTTTTAACCCCCCCCCCCTTTTTTATTATTAAGTTTGCATAGAAGAGAGAGGATTTTTTTTTTTTTTTTTTTTTTAGAAAAAATTAAAAAAAAAAAAAAAAATGGGGAAAAAATAAAAAGTTTTGGGAGCTCGGGGTTTTTTTTTGGCTAATAAGGGAAGGAAATTGAGAGAGTTTTTTTAAATTAAAAAATTAAAAAGGGTTGGGCCCGCAAAGGGAGGATCATATAAAAAAACTAAAAGTTTCGAATGCACAGACAATTTATAATTCGCATGATGTCAAACCCTTACTAAAACTTATTGGGTAGACATTTGAAAAAATTATGTCTAAGTTTAGACTTTGGTGTATAGATTAATGTTCTAAATTAGTACAAGAGAACATGATATTGACGACCCCAGGTCTAAGCCATTATGTAAGCAAGCAGAGGAGGGGAAGTCTTTTGTGTTTTTCTATCCATTTTTAGAGGATGTTAGGAAAAACTACATCCCGTTAAAAATAGTAGACCCTAATTTTTTTGAACCCGTTTACTCATGGCATCAAGTCTCCCGAGGGTTGGCCACCTCACTTTTTATTTTTGTAAAGCTTTCAGAATAAAAGAGATATTGTTTCCAATTTTTTTTTTTAGCTGACTTTTTTTTACAGTAAAATGTTGTCGGTTTTTGTTTTTTTGTTTGTTTTTGTTTTACTATTGCTTTTTTCCCCCCCCAAAATACTAGCATTCGGCAACCCCCCCCATGTATGGACCAAGGCCTTTTTGTGAAAAACCTTCGAGTTCCCGTTCCAGTTCCAGTTATTCTCTCTCTCTCTCTCTCTCTCTCTCTTTCTCTTCTCTCTCTCTCCCATCTCCCCTCTCTCTCTTTCTCTTTCTCTCTCTCTCTTCTCTCTGTTTTCTTTCAGAGGCATATGATGATTAAAAATGAAAACCCCTTTAAAAAAATTTTTTTTTTTTTTAAAATTTAACATTTGGGGTTTGAAACTGAATTGACTTGTTAAAAAAAATTTGTTTTTGATTTTGGCATTCCAAACTCAACCGATGGGAAACAATCATAGTGTTGTGAAAGCACGTGGGGTTTGGTCAATGGGAAAAAGCCTTTAGCTGTTTTTTGTTATCTGTTTTCTACAATGAATTTAGCGTCTTTTGTTTTCTCCCAAAAATCTTTCCCCCACATTCACAAATTTTTTGAATACTTTTTGTTTTTTTTTTCATTCAAACAACCAAACCGCTAAAACCCCATATAAAAAGACTGATTCACAAAATGTGATAAATAAGCACATAAATTTTTTTTTTAACGTTCAGTGATGCGATTTTTTAAAGGCAAATTTAGGGGGGAGGGCATGAGGAAGGAAAAAGCAGGGTTCGGGAAAGCCATGAGGGTATAGACCTATTCACGCTCGAAACACATAAAAACGTTCACGGTGGCAAAAGAAAATGTATGTGAATTTTTGCGACTTCAAAAGGCATTTGACAGATACACGAGCAGCCTTTTTGGAGTATCCTTCGAGTTTGGCATCCCATCGAAAGGGTACACCTTATAAAAAGCTTCTTGATAACTTCAGATGCTCTGGGGGGCCATAACAACACTGCTTCGAAGTAAGACGGGGGAAAAGAAAAGGAGTGTGTGTCGGATTTCTTTTAATCTGGCCATTGTTTGGGGTGGAGGAAGACGAAAAGACCCCCCAAAGAGGGATTCGCTGGACCCTGTTCTCCCTAGACGACCTTGACTTTGCGGATGACCTGGCGTGCTCCCACCACACCAAAAATCCAGGAGAAACCAGCAACTCCAAACTTGGACAGAAGTGGGTTTCCCAAAAGCCCCAAAAAAACGAAAAAAGTCGCTCAATGTGAAACCCCAGCCCCTTGGAAGTGAATGAAACGACTCCCCCAAACAGAAAAGCACATCCCTTGGCAGCAGCACAAACAAGGGGCGGAAAAAAGAAGAATCCCAACAGATTGGGAAGGGCAGGAATGTTTTAGGGAGATGAACATTCTGGAGATCAATCAGTACAGCGCTTTGTTTTTTGTTGCTTTCAAGATTCAGCGCTTTTAAAAATTCCATACATTATTATTTTATTATTATTATTATTTTATTTTTTATTAAATTATTATTATTATTATTATTATTTTTTTATATTATTTTATTATTTTTACTATTTTTTTATTATTATTTTAGCCCCAACCCCAAGCGAAGCATACCGAGCTGTGTTGTGTCTATGCTCCTGTACGGTTCTGAGGTGGAGGATGACGGAAGTGGATTCTTACCAAACTTCGATCCTTTCACCCGTAGCCTGCAAAAATTTCCCCGGGTCTTTTGCCAGAGGAAGATGTCAAATGAAGACCTACTCGGAGATGCAGGCGGGAAGCGGGGAAAACCTCATCACCGCACGGTGGAAATGGTTGGGCACATCCTCCGAAGGACCCACAGTCAATCACAGAAAAAGCATTGCATGGACCCCAGAAGGAAGGAGAAAAAAGGAAACCCAAAGCAACGTGGAGGAGGATGTAGAAAGTGGATGAAGGCCATGCAGCATCTTTGGGGGGTCGGACTAGGTTGGGCCCAGGATAGGCGGGTGGAAGCCTTTGTTGCGCCCACCACCGTGGGTGTAAAAGGTTTGATGATGATGAATGAACAGAACCCTTTTTACTTCTCAAAATAAACCCAAAAGATTGGGTACATCTAGTAGAGCAAATCTCTGAGATTTTTCAACAGGTGTGTAAAAATTTTCCAGTGCAGTCATTTGTATACAGGGTAAAAAAATACCCAAACTAGGCGTGCCTTTTGGTGCAAAACCCGTGGAAGGGTTCTTTTTAATGATTTTTTCCCCTCAAATAAAACATGAAATCGAGGGGTAAAAAAACACAATCCCCTAAAAAAAAGTTTTGGGTTAACTTTGAGTGAGTGAGCTTTTTGGGGTATGAGATGTGGTGAATGTGTTAAATGTGGAGAAAAATCAAAAAAGAGAATTCGAAAAAAAAGAGTTGTTGTTTTTCAAGGGTGTGTAAATATGATTTAAGAGCGTGATTGTTGCATCATCTGTACTTTTTATGCTTGTGGCGAATTGATAAGGGCAAGGGCACTTTTACTAGTGGGGAGGTATGAAAAAACAATGCTTCAAGCTTTTCTAAATTTGGGTTTTAAAAGGGGAACGGGGGTTTGTAATCATTTAAAACTTTAGGATTTTTTGTTTTGGGAATGGGGCAGATGGTGGATTTTTTCCAGATAGAAGGAATGGCTTCGGTTTTTAAAGACAATGAAAACAACCTCACAAAAACAAATGACAACTGATCAGCACAAAGTTTTAAAAGGTTTTTGCAGATACTGTCTGGCCCTACAGCTTATTCACATTTAACTTTTTGAACAGGGTGTTAACTCTAGAACTGTCTATGTTAAAATCAAGGTCGTCTCTATCACAGCTGGTTGTTATGTCTAACATGATTGATGGTATCCAAACTTTCTTTCAGATCACTACGTTCAGTGGCAGTAAAAACCATTTAATTTTATTTGAAAAGGCACTGCATTCTTCTTCTGGTAATGTACACTTGCTCCATGTCTTATTTTGTCCTGTTAAAGTGTTTAACCCAGTCCATGCACTTTTCATATTTCTAGACTGAAATTGTCTTTCTTACATTGGTTCAGTACTGTGTCTGGGCATGCTGTAATTCCTTTCTAAGTTTTGTTTGTATTTGCTTCTTTGCAAGGTTGCCTCCTGACTGGAATGCAATTTTCTTTTCGTTAAGTGTTTTCTTTAAAGATTTTGTGACCCAGGGTTTGTTATTTGGAAAAAAATTCACAGTTTTCTTTGGAATTAAGATTTCTTCACAAAATTTTATATAGTCTGAAACAACATCAGCTATTTTGTTCTCATCAACAGAAGAGTTATAAAAGATATCCCAATCTGTACAGTCAAAGCATCCTTGCAATTGTTCAACACTATCACTATTCCATACTTTAACAGGTTTCTCTAAAACAGGCTGAGTTTGTATAACAGGATGGTAGGCAGGAATAAAATGTAATGTTTTGTGATCGGATTGACCAATTTCAGGGAGAACAACAGATCTGTATGCATTAGGTATATTGCCAAAACAGAGATCCAGTTTATTGTTTCCACTTGTACATGTGACATATTGTTTAAAAGAAGGCAAAACAGACATAAAGTACACTGATTAAAATGGCCAAGAAAAAAATTAGGAGCATCAGGAGAAAGCAACTTTTAATTCAGCACAACATCAGAAATTTGGGCAGCACCTGCAGTGTTGGCAGAGGGCGGGTGTAGATAAAAAACTCTTCTAAAATTCATAGGGCAGGTAATGGACCAGTGACACTGAGATAAAGTCAACATCAGGTGTGGACAGCTGCTTTCTCACGGGCACCTTGGTTCTGCTGCAGTATCTTTCATTGAGGTACAGGCACACGCCACCACCTTGCATTTAACACTTAAAACTTTATCATGGTCGTTCTAATAAAGGGGTTCCAAACCATAAATAAAAAAAGCATCATCAGCCAATTCTCACACAGCCAAGTTTCAGTCAAACACAGCACACAAAATGTAGAGATCCTAAGCAGGAACCTCTAGGGCGCCTCTCTGATTCCTAGCACCACCCGAGCCGGCAAACCCGAATGGAATCCTAGACTTATTCCTGTCTTTAGTATCCCTCAGGTCAGGTCAGAGATCCCTTGCTACTGGTAAAACCCTGTAACCCAGTACCACCTGCCACATTTTGGGGGGGTAAACCCAACCAAAAAATCCGACCTGGGAGAGGGATGGGCTCCGCCAGGTTTGATTTGCCCAAGATACACCAATGACAAAGACAGCCGAATCTCCATACCGGATCGGTCGTCGCCCGGGTTATCAAAGGGCCGCGCCTTCTGTTGCTCCCTCAGGACAGAGGTCGAAAGTATGCTATGATGTAAAACGCAGCAAAATTCGTGCCAAAAAAAACACCATATTGGCACCCTGGAATGTACGGACACTAAGAGCTGCAGGCAAAGTGGAAGAACTGGCACATGAGATGCCAGATATCAATGGCACATCCTTGGGCTCTGTGAAGTCAGGTGGAAAAACATGGGAAGGAAACAACGACCCAGGAAGACCACAAATTATACTACAGTGGAAAACAGGATAAACATGAACACGGCGTGGGGTTTCTCGTTCACAAAGACACCGTGCACCGTCATGAGCTGTAGCCTGTGTCCAGCAGACTTTTTACCACCGCCGAGAGAAACCCCCCTTTAACATAACATGTACAGGCATCGCCCCTACATAGACTGAAAAGTGAACCCGTAGAAGAATTTATGACCGTACAAAGGTTCTAAAATCAAACACCCAAGAAAGACACCCTGGGTTTGAAAGGCGCTGGAACCCCAAGGTAGGAGAAGATGCGGGAAAGACTGGGGGGCTTTGGGGGCCCCATTGTAATAACCAATCAAAGAAGAGGCTTGAATCCTGGATTTTGCCAGAAAAACAACCCCCCAAAACCTCCAGTAGTGAATACACTTGGCCCACACAAGAAACCAGGGAAAAAGGACATGGCAAGCCAAATGGAGAACACCCCAAACCAATAGATTACATCATGGTGAAAAAAACGGGTTTTATCTAGCGTTAAATCGCACAGACCAAAGTTTTCCGGACAGGGATAGGGGGATCATGATTTGTGATGAACTTCCCCCGTTAAAGAAATCCACAAGCGGAACAAAAACCGGATCAAATTTTACCTCGAGAAGCTGAAGGACCCAGAGGTATTAGAAAAATTTTTTAGAAGGGAAGGGGGAAAAATTTGCAGATCACGTATAGACCAGCATAGTACACTAGAATAGTTTTAAACAGCAGTGACTGAAACAGCAAACGAGCTTTTGGCAAAAAGCCGACCAGTCAAAAAACCCTGGGGCACCCTAACTCCTACAACTATGCGACAAGGTAGAGAGTTAGAAAAAAAAAATGAAAAAAAAAAAGAGCAGAACAAAATTTGGGGCAGTCAACAAAAAGAACGAAGTCCCTACGGAGGCAAAAAAAAATGGATCGGTAACAGGGGCCAAGACTTGAAGAGAACTCAAAAAAAACAAAACAAGAAAGATATCACTGGTGAAAAAACCTGACTAGCACGAAAAAGAGAAAAGGTTTAACAATCCAAGACAAAAATGGGAAGTGTCTCACTGACGACCGGGAAATTTTCTGAACAGATGGAAGAATACTGCTCCGCCTGTATAACTATAGAACCGCAGGAGATCCAGAAGTCCTTAATGTACCCGAACCCAAAGACACAGGACAGTCACCCTATCCTCGAGAAGAAGTGGAAACAGCAGTCAGATCGCTGAAAAAGGGGAGTCAGCAGGGGCTGACAACATTCCAGCTGAGTTGGCCAAGCTGGAGGGGAAGCCATGATCAGCGCCCTACTAAGAATCTGCAACAAGATCTGGCAGACAGGAAAATGGCCAACACCATGGACGCAGTCACTCATCATCACCTCCCAAGAAAGGAAATCTACAAAAATGCCATAATTACCCCACAATCAGCCTCATTTTGTCACCCCAAACAAGGTCATTTCTGCAGATAATATTGAATAGACTGAAGCCACAAGCAGAGACCATCATTGCTGAGGAACAAGCAGGTTTCAGAGCGGGCGCAGCACAACAGAACAGATATTCAACCTCAGAATACTATGTGAGCGGTACCTTCAACATCAAAAAGACCTTTACCAGTATTTATCGATTTTAAGAAGGCATTTGACAGGGTGTGGCATGCAGCTTTGTGGGCAACCATGAATTTTTACAGCATCAATGCAAACCTGATCAGAGTATCAAACAGCTGTACAGCGAGGCCACCAGTGCAGTGTATACAACAACAACTTGGAGAATGGTTTCGAACAAAATTGGAAAAGGCAGGGCTGCTACCCCCAACCCACTTTTTTCAACATTTCCTTGAGAGAATCATGGCTGATGCACGGGAACACATGAAGGATCGTCGCACGGTGGCAAACGATCACAAACCCCGCTTCCAGATGACATTGATGAATGCAGGATCAAAAAAAAGGCTTGCCAGCCTAACAAAAACTTGGATAAGGCCTCCAAAACATACGGCTGGAAATCAGTGCGAAACACCAAACTGATGACTAAAACCCCAAAGGGTTAGCACTGAATCGGTAAGACCAGAAGCGGAAAAATTTTCAAAGCTTCAAGTACCGGGGAATTGTATCAGACCAGGGATCCAAGCCAAATATTCAGGACGCACAGACAATAACACTTTGCAAAACTAAACACCACTGGAGAGAAAGAATATCTCACTTACTCCAAAAACAACAATGCGCTCCCTTGTAATATCCATATTTCTGTATGCCTGGAATCAGGGACCCGACTGCAATTTGGAAAGAGAAGAGTACGGGGCAGGGGAGATGAGATGCTTTCGGAGACCCTTTGGGCATCCCCCCCCCTAAAAAGCCCCAAAAAGCAACAAAAAGCTGCTAACAGAACCCAGCAAACCTTGGGGACCCTTTTAGAACCTTCAAACGATTGTGAAAAAGCGAAACAAGTGGTAGGGCATGTCACAAGATCCCAAGGATTACAAAGAAAGTTTTGCAAGGGACTGTCCAAGGAGGAAGAAGAAGAGGCAGACCAAGAGAGCTGGGGGGATAACATCAGTGAATGGACAGGCCTAGAAAACCAACAAAACCCGAGAAAGGCAGAACAAGAGGGAAAGGAGGGAACTGTTGCTAGTCTTTGAGGGGGCCCCCCCGGTCGTCAGACTACGGGGCAAAAGAGAGAGAGAGGAGAATCCCAAAGAGGAATAGGCTTGCCTACAATGGGCTGGGAGTGAAAAGGGGGGTAGGGAAGGGGGTAGAAGAAAAAAAAACAAATAGAAAAGGGGGAAGTAAGTATAGTAAAATTATACCTCAACTCACTCAAAAATCACATGAAACACTGGAATGTGACGAACAACTTCTTCAATGTAATGCTTCAGGCCAACTTGATGGGTTCACAAATATATTTACTACTACATGACAACTACTAAACTACAAATATACACTCACCAATTGTACTACAAAAAACAATTTAAAACACAAACTATTCAGTATTTTATACAGCTCAAAATATAATTGGTCCAGTCCTCAACACACAACAATCAAGGGGTCCATGTCAGATCAGAGACCATGAGATTACAGCGACCAGATAAATGATCAAAAGGGAAAATAAATTTTTTTTTTTTTGTTTTTTTTTGTTTAATGTCTATTCACTACTGGTTATTTAGTATACCCCCATTATACAAAGAAACCCAATTTTTTACCACCGCATTCTCCTCCTCTTTCTCTCTTTAGAAGGCTCCTTGGGATCTCATACAAGGACCATGTCACCAACAATGAAGTCCGCAGAATGATCACTCAACAGGTGCGGGACTATGAAGACCTACTGACCACGGCGAAAAAGAGGAAACTCAGATGGTATGGGCACGTAACACGCTCAGAAGGACTTGCAAAGACCATCTGCAAGGAACAGTCCAGGGGAAGAGAAGACGGGGCAGACAGAGGAGAAAGTGGGCTGACGACATCCGTGATTGGACAGGGGAGGACTTCAGTGCCACCCAGGCACTCGCCCACGACCGTGCTAAGTGGAGCCAACTGGTCCACCGTTCGTCCACCATGCAGCGCCCCTACGACCCTGGCGGGTTACGGGACCAGTGAACAGTAAACAGTGAACACGCACCCACCCACACACATAAGTATATATATATATATATTATATAATATATATATAAAAATTTTATATAAATATAAAATATATTAAATATTATATATATATATAAATATATATATATATATATATATATTAAAAATACAGTAAAGGTCTTACAGGTGAAGAATATAATTATGACTTCAGCAACTGACACTATGAATTGCTGAGAGACATAATAGAACTAATTCTTGAACTAGTTGGCATATTTCTTAATGAAAATATCTAAACCTCTCCTTTATACAATGTCAAGAATGAATTGGGCAATCAAACAACAAATGGTAAACTGGAAAGTGGATAGAAACAACAAAAGGGTTACATTTTTTGAATATTAGTATTCTATGCATTTTATCTCGGTTTTGTGAAATTAGAATTTCTTAATTTCCTGGGCAAGGAAACTGCTTGATAATGTTTTTCTATATTTTTGAATGTATCATTTCGTTAAACTTAGAATGAATTCATAAGAGGACAATGCAAGATTAGAATCAAAACACTTCAGACTGTATTCAGAGGAAACCTGTTTTGCCAAAGAATCAACCAGCTCATTCGAAAAAATTTCCACAATGAGAGGGATCCAGCAAAAATTATGCTGCTCTGCTTGCATAGAATGTATCGGGAATTTACCAAGAACAATATCATCCTTATTTTAACATGCCATGACTTTAATTTGCCATTAACACTGCCTTTGAATCAACACAAAGCAGAATTTGGCAAACATCAACAGCAGTACAGACAAAAATTCAAAGCCAAAAGAATTGCAAATAATTCAGAAGAAAATAGAAAATGTTGTCCAAATGAAAAGATTTTGAACTTTTAAAGTCGGAATCACATATGCAGCACCACTTTGCTTTTCTAAACAGATCCGTCAGTATACACTTTTAAGGTTTAGAATAAATTACTTTCTAAGTGACTTTACTCAACGGTAGAAGATTTTGATCTTCATTTTCTTTATTCCTGTTAGTCTATCATGTCAAATTTAGCTGAAAATATTCCCAAGGGAGGAAACTGAGGAAAAACCCGGGTAAAATTGATTGTTGATATATCGTGTAAATTTTCTTTTATAAATGTGTCTGATATTTTAATTGCTGCAGAAATGAAATATTGCGTGCCGTTTAGGAAAATCAGTGTCTTGATAATAATATTTCCTCTTTTACTGAATTTGGAATAGAGATACTACGAACCACGTATTTTGATACTGCCAGTTTTCACTGATCAGAAAGAGATAGTAAGTGAGCTTCTTTATAAGTATTAGCTGTATTTGCATGAGCCGGAACACCAAGAGCTATCTTTATTGCTTTACTGTCTAGACTTTGTAATTTTTTTGAGTAGGTAATCTGCAGCAGAAAAATAAACTCTTGTCCGTATAATTAATTTTGAACGTACCAAGGACAGAGCCAGATGTATCATGAGTCGTAGTGTCTTGACTCCATGCCTGAGAACTTATTATCTTTAAAAATTAAGTCTTTTCTAGCTTCAGTTATCATTTGGTTGATATGCATCTTCCAGTTCAACTTTCTAGTTAAAAATACACCTAAGAATTTGACATCTTGTTTGTATTGAAGCACCTTTCCTTCTAATTTCAGTATTGGTAATTTTAATGGGTTGTCACTGTTATTAAAAAGCACAAGACCCGTTTTTTCTGCTGATAATTCTAATATATTTTCTTTCATATAACTACAGATTTATCTAATTCTTCCTGATATATTTTTTCAACATAATTGATCACTCTCTTTTTCGTGTTTTTCCTAACTGACGTATTTATCCAAATAGCAATATCATCCGCATACTGAACAGTACAAGAGTAGAAAACAAGATAGGTGCAAGTACTGATCCCTGTGGTATACCCAAGTCGATAGCTTTCAAAGATGAGTACACTGAACCTAATTTAGTGCAAATTGATCTATCCGACAAGAAATTTTGCAGATATTTATATAATATGCCATTAATACCAATGTATTTTAATTTATGGAGCAATTGATCATGACAAACTCTATCATAGGCTTTCTTTACATCAAAAAATGTGGCTAACACACTTTTTCGTTTGCAAAATTGCTTTTTAATTTGATGTGTTAGTTTAACTAAGTGGTCAGAAGTACATCTTCCCTTTCGAAAACCAGCCTGATTTGTTGGGATCACATTATTCTTTTCACAAAATGAAATAAACGCTTATGTATAATTTTTTCCATTACTTTACCCACATGAGAAGTAAGAGCAATTGGCCTGTAGCTATCTATCAATGACTGCAGTTTACCTTTCTTTAGGATTGGGACTACAATCGACTGCCTTCAGATTTTAGGAAGAGTGCCATTTATCCAACAGTTCTGGGAAAATGAAAAGAGTAGCCTTTTCCATTTTAAAGGCATATGGGCCAGCATTTTGATAAGATATACTATCAGCACCAACAGCCGTCTTGTTATGTGTGAATGAATCTAAAGTTTCACTAAATTCATCATATTGAATGGGGGCATTTAAATAATCAGCATTATAAGCTGACAATTTGTTTGATTTATTTGCTTTTTCTAATTCGATATTTGATTGTATTCTTAATGATGAACTATTATCTGAAAACATTGAAACAAAAGCTTCTGCTTTTTCAATTATGCTTGGAAATCTATTATTTTCAAATTTGATTGGATATGTTGGAAGCTGAAATCCATTTTTCATTTCACTAACTTTCTTCCAAACTTTATGTAAATCCTTGGATTCTGATACTTCATTTATACAGAATTTTGTCCAATGCTTGTTTTTTGCCTGAGCAATTATTCTTTTACATTGAGTTTTAGCATACTTCATACAAATAAAGTTTTCTTCTGATTGATCTTTTAACCATATTTTGAATCGTTCTTTTTTATGGTTTACTGCATCCTCACATGTTTTAGTCCACCATCTATTGCGGTATGCTTTCCATTCTTGTTGCTTTTGTGTTTGGGAATAGAAAACTCAGCTGCATGTATGAGCTTTGCCACAAAATTGGAATAAAACTGATTTACATCATCCTCTTCGATCGTTTCAATATCAGTAGCCTGAAGGAATGATTGAAAAGAACTCCAGTCAGCCGATTTATATCGAAATTTAGGAATTTTATCCTCAATATGTGTTAGGTCTGATGTTGCAAGGTCCTCAAATGACAACGTAATAGGGCAATGATCACTTCCAAAACAATCCTCTTCAACATTCCAATAGCAATTGATAGCTAAACCAGGAGATATTAATGTTAAGTCAATAGCACTTGGTTTATGACTAGAAACATCAAGAATTCTGGTTACTCTACCATCATTCAATAAGTAAAGCTTTGAATCCACGATATTTTCTACCAAACGGTTGCTGGTGATAGTAGAGCACCCAGAATCCCAAAAAGGAGCATGAGAATTGAAATCGCCCAGAATAATCCATTTATGTTTTGCGAAGTCTGTGTTTTTTAACCAGTCAGTGTTGTAATTTCTTGGTCCTTGAGGTAAATATACAGAGACTATATTTAATATGTCATCTTTGTTAAATTTGACTGTCACCCCTACATGATAATATCTGCTGTATATTGTATAATAGGGAGAAAACACAAGTTTATCATACTCTAAGCCCTGCCTGACATATATGGCAGATTTTACTTTAGAATTTGTATCACAGTCACACTGTGGTGGGTAATAATAATTTGTTAATTTTGGCATTTTTGCTTTATCCACATTCAGGGATTGAAGTGCTAATATTGAGTAATTATCAGTAGTTAAAAACTGTGTAAAACCCAACAAGTTGGTGGCTATGCTGGAGCATTCCACTGCAAGATGTTTACATCTCTAGAACATTGTAATGACATGACCAAGTTTTTTGTGGGTTTTTTTTTCTCCATGGTATGTAACTTGTAATACACAATGTTGCTTTCAAATGATTTGGGTTAATAATATCGCAATCATAAGAACAATTAAACATGAGCTAATGACAGTATCGTGGAAAGA
Source organism: Rapana venosa (assembly GCA_028751875.1). Classification (NCBI taxonomy): domain Eukaryota; kingdom Metazoa; phylum Mollusca; class Gastropoda; order Neogastropoda; family Muricidae; genus Rapana; species Rapana venosa. The sequence continues at coordinate 47,023,401 of CM054154.1, forward strand.
TCAGTGACTTAATATATAAAAACAAAGTCCAGTATTGCAAACAATATGCTGATGCCGTAATAACAAATCCAGGCATCTCTGGACCCTCCCCAAAAGCATTGGGCAGTATGAGAGCAGGGTGGGTGGATGATAAAGAAGAAGAAAACAAAAACAGAAGAAAAGCAAAAATAGACTCAAAACATGATGTCAAAGGTGGAAACGTAAATCCATCAATGACTCAAAATGAGGAAAAGAGGAAATCGCCTTCCAATCAGGCCCCTGCCCAGATCAAAGGAACCGACTCAGACTTTCCTCTGTCCTCATCTTGCACATTCCACAATGAACAAAATAAACCCAACACCATTAGCTCTGTCGTATGGCCTCCAAGTAGCATCGAAAAAAGCCTATACTATCAACAACATCAAGAAAGTGGCAGAAGAAGCTAGCCAGGAGCTAGAACCTGCCCCAGACTGTGTCGTGCTGCATACGGGCATCAACGACATCAAAGGGAAGGATCCTGCAGCATGTGGCAAAGCCATGGCAGCGGCTGTAAAGGCTGTTCGGAAATTTTCCCCGAAGACTCATTTGGTATGCAGCAGGGCGATCCCAACCAAAAAACCCAACTCCTGGAAGAAAGACAGGTGGTCTACAACGCTCATGCATATCCGTGAATGAAACATTAAAAACGTTTCTCATTTGGGCTCATGAGAACATTCGTTCTTCAAACACCTGCAAGAGGACTTTCATTTAAATTATCATGGGTTCTGGCAATGTCACCTGTTTTGGGAACGGCCATGAAAGGCAATCACCTGCTGCCACCTGAGCTGTATCCTCCACCACCTCCATGGGCGTTCTCCCATTTAAATACATTTAATGCTTCATCGACTGCCACACATGTACACACAGTACACCACGCTCGCACTCACGCACCCACATCCATGGCAGTCCATGACTTTTCAAGCCAGGGTTTGGTTTGGTTTGGGGGTTTAAATTTATTATTTTATTTTTCCTTGTTCACTACCAAGCATTCACTGTCTTATTGTACCGTTGACTTCCGATCCTTATTGTTTGCAGAAGAAAAATTTGATGTTAGTGATGAACCATAAATGATGAAAGGGATGAAATCGATGAAAGCAATGTACCGCGATGAAAGGGATGTATCGATGTTTCTGAAATAAAAGGGAAAAATCAATAAACCATTTGATCTCTTCATGAAATCAAAATTCTTATCACATGATCAAGGATACAAATCAAATCACAAGACCCACACTTTCAGGTATAACATATTAATGACAATATGAAAACCCACACAGCAAAAACTGAAACACTAACCAGAGTTTGCCACAATAAAAACAAAATCTTCAAAAAGTACTTTTCCCCTTACCCAAAATTTCCCAACTCTTATGATAACAACTATCCTCACAACGAATCTAACATATCTACTATCCACCAAAATCACCACATACAATAACTACTAGTCTTACACATGTTTCATTTACATGAGGACAGCTGATGGTCTATCCTATAAAACGTGTAAATGTTAAAATTTACATTAATTTAAAAATCGATTAAAAATGGGGAAATCATGGTCTAGAGGTAACCGCCTGTCTAGAAAGCGAAAGTCCGGGTCTGAAGTGTGCGGCGGTTCGTCCCCCGTTTGACCGAAATTTTTCCCCCATCCATTAGACCATGAGTGGTGGTCTGGGCGCTAGTCTTTCGGATGAGACGATAAACCGAGTCCCGTGTGTTACACGTAATTATTTAGCGCACGTAAAAAACCCACGGCAACAAGAGAGTTGTCCCTGGCAAAATTCTTAGAAAAAAGCCACTCTGATAGGGAAACAAATACAGCTGCAGGAAAAAAAAAAAAAAAAAAGGGTGAAAGGGTGAAAGGGTGGCGCAGCGCTAAGTGGCGAGGTGTTCTCCGCTCTCCCGGGGAGAGCAGCCCGAATTTCACGGAGAGAAATCTGCCGTGACTTAAAGTGGTATGAAATAAAATCTGAGCGCTTTGATTTGTTGCTTTACAAGATTCAGCGCTATATAAATTCCATACATTATTATTATTATTAATCCTCAATGACATTCCAAAGTCATTGCACCTGTTTAAAGATTGCTATGTCATTCCTAACAAAAAATAGAAATTTGCATTCTTAATAACAATCACTACAAAACCACACTAGGCTTTTACACACATATATTATACACAGTGATAAGCCTTAGTTTGATTTCTTCAGCATTTTTTTGGCTGCACAATATTCTGCCCAAAATCGAACCTAGTACAACAAAGACTGACTATTTGTACTTGCTTTCTTGTTCAAAATAATCACTTCTAAATTCACAAGTTTAAAACCCTTCAAAAACAAAATAAACAATAGCCCCAAAACCCCCTTTTTCCAACCTTTTTTTAAAAATTAAAATTTGAAGTTAGCTTAAAAAAAGCAACCAACCCTAAATGGGGAAACATAATCCAAGAGTCTGGGAAACCATCTCTCCCCTCTACCATCTAGGAGAAAAAAATCTTTGAAAAAAAAAAAAGTTTAAAATAAAGGGGAAAAAATTCATCAAAAAAGATTTCTCTTTGGTACTTGGAGTTTTTTTCCCCTTTATTAGGCTTAAAACAACAACACAAAGCCTCTTCGAATAGATGTTACACCACACAAAATTCAGTCATTATTTCACTTAGCACCAATTTATCAAAGTTAAATTTGGTATTTTGGGGCTGGAGCAAATTTTGGATAAAATAATAGGGGGAAGAGGGTTTGTTTTGTTTCTCATAGAGGTCTCCGAACTCCTCACTTCTTTTGTTTTTTTCCCTTTCCTTTTTGGGGGTTTTTATAAAGGGAAGGTATTTGAACCAATTCACTTGTGACACAAAAAAGTTTTGTACAGTAAAAAGTGTTTCATGATTATAAAATTGAAAATGTGCCTGTGCCTTTGTTATTAAACCCTTTTAAATTTGCTGCACTTTAAATACGGAACTTTTAGAAGGTTTAAAATATAAAAAGCACTAGCAAAAAGCTAAACACATTTCCAGCCACATTTGAAATTAAAAAAACACCTTAAACTTTTGTCTCCCACTGCACTTAAGACCCCGTCACTGCATAACTCCGGGGTGCCAATGGGGGCAGACTTTTTTAATAGTTCCTCTAAGGGAGTTGGAAAGGGGATGGTGGAGGGGGTGTTTTTTGAGTTGATAGGGTTTTGGGGGCGAATTACTTGTCGTTTGCATTTTTTGGGAATTTAAGGAGGGGGGGGAGGAGGGGGGGTTGGGGTTGGGGTTTTGGGGGCAAGGTTTAGGAGTGAAAATGATATCAGTGGGGATTGGGAAGATGATTTCTTTTCTAAAAGGTGTCGGAAATGTCAGAAGGGTCTTGGAGGAATTTGGGGGGGGTTGTTAGATTTCTGGTGGGGGGCCTTGGAATGGAGGTGACTGAATATTTTTGGGGGATGGCGAGTATGAGGGAATTATGGGAGGGCTTTCTTTTAAAGCATTGGTTTCTTTTTTCATGTGGTTTTGCCATCTTTAAAGAGACAGTTTTTGGTTTTTTGGGGATTG
>CM054154.1:47027435-47125248 GCA_028751875.1 Rapana venosa
GCCTCTCTGATTCCTCACCACCTGAGCCGGCACCAGAATGGAATCCTAGACTTATTCCTGTCTTTAGTATCCCTCAGGTCAGGTCAGAGACTCCCTCTGCTACTGGTAACCATGTAACCCAGTACCACCTGCCACATGTGGGGAGTAAACCCAACCAAAAAAATCCGACCTGGAGAGGGATGGGCTCCGCCAGGTTTGATTTGCCCAAGATACACCAATGACAAAGACAGCCAGAATCTCCATACCGGATCGGTCGTCGCCCGGGTTATCAAGGACCGCGCCTTCTGTTGCTCATCAGGACAGAGGTCGAAAGTATGCTACTGATGTAAAACGCAGCAAAATTCGTGCCAGAAACAACACCATCATTGGCACATGGAATGTACGGACACTAAGAGCTGCAGGCAAAGTGGAAGAACTGGCACATGAGATGTCCAGATATCAATGGCACATCCTTGGGCTCTGTGAAGTCAGGTGGAAAAACATGGGAGAAACAACGACCCAGGAAGACCACAAATTATACTACAGTGGAAAACAGGATAAACATGAACACGGGTGGGGTTTCTCGTTCACAAAGACACCGTGAACACCGTCATGAGCTGTCAGCCTGTGTCCAGCAGACTTATTACCATCCGCCTGAGAGCAACCCCCTTTAACATAACTATAGTACAGGCATACGCCCCTACATCAGACTGCACAGATGAAGCCGTAGAAGAATTTTATGACCAGCTACAAGAGGTTCTGAATCAAACACCCAAGAAAGACATCCTCGTTGTGCAAGGCGACTGGAACGCCAAGGTAGGAGAAGATGCATGGAAAGACTGGGAGGGCGTTTGTGGGCCACATTGTAATAACCAATCAAATGAAAGAGGCTTGAGACTCCTGGAGTTTGCCAGTAACAACCACCTCCAGTTAGTGAATACACTTGGCCCACACAAGAAATCCAGAAAATGGACATGGCATAGCCCAAATGGAGAACACCACAACCAAATAGATTACATCATGGTGAAAAGACGGTTTCAGTCTAGCGTATACATCGCAACAGACACAAAGTTTTCAGGAGCAGGCATAGGGAGTGATCATGATCTTGTGATGATGACTTTCCGACTACGTCTAAAGAAAATCCACAAGCGGAACAACATCAGATCAAATTTGACCTCGAGAAGCTGAAGGACCCAGAGGTATTAGAAATTTTTCAAGCAAGGATAGTGGAAAGTTTGCAGCACTCACTGTGATAGACTCAGACATAGATACACTGACGAATAGTTTTCAATACAGCAGTGACTGAAACAGCAAACGACTTCTTGGCAAAACGCCGACCAGTCAAAAAACCATGGGTCACACCTAACATCCTACAACTATGCGACAAGCGTAGAGAGTTGAAGAAAAAGAAAAATGAAACAAAAGAAAGAGCAGAACAATAAGGGCAGTCAACAAAAGAATCAGGAAGTCCATGACGGAGGCAAAAGAGAAATGGATCGGTGAACAGTGCCAAGACATTGAAGAGAACATCAAGAAAAAACAATAGCAAGAAAGCATATCAGCTGGTGAAAGACCTGACTAGCACGAAACAGAGAAAAGGTTTAACAATCCAAGACAAAAAGGGGAAGTGTCTCACTGCGACCAGGATATTCTGAACAGATGGACAGAATACTGCTCCGACCTGTATAACATAGAACCGCAGGAGATCCAGAAGTCCTTAATGTACCCGACAGCAAAGACACAGACAGTCACCCTATCCTCCGAGAAGAAGTGGAAACAGCAGTCAGATCGCTAAAAAAGGGAATTCGCAGGGGCTGACAACATTCCAGTGAGCGGTCCAGCTGGAGGGGAAGCCATATCAGCGCCCTTTACTAAGAATCGGCAAAAAGATTGGCAGACAGGAAAATGGCCAACACCATGGACGCAGTCACTTCATCACCCTCCCCAAGAAAGGAAATCTACAACAAGCCATAATTACCGCACAATCAGCCTCATATGTACCCAAGCAAGGTAAATGCTGCAGATAATTTTGAATAGACTGAAGCCAAAAGCAGAGACCATCATTGCGAGGAAACAAGCAGGTTTCAGAGCAGGGCGCAGCACAACAAAAGATATTCAACCTCAGAATACTATGTGGCGGTACCTTCAACATCAACAAGACCTTTACCACGTATTTATCGATTTAAGAAGGCTTTGACAGGGTGTGGCATGCAGCTTTGTGGAAAACCATGAATTTTTACAGCATCAATGCAAACCTGATCAGAGTCATCAAACAGCTGTACAGCGAGGCCCAGTGCAGTGTACTACAACAACAACATTGGAAAATGGTTTCGAACAACAGTTGAGTAAGGCAGGGCTGTCTACTCTCACCCACTCTTTTCAACATTTTCCCTTGAAAAGAATCATGGCTGATGCACTGGAACATCATGAAGGATCAGTCAGCATCGGGGGCAGAACGATCACAAACCCCGCTTCGCAGATGACATTGATGGAATAGCAGGATCAGAAAAAGAGCTTGCCACCTAACAAAACACTTGGATAAGGCCTCCAAAACATACGGCATGGAAATCAGTGCAGAGAACACCAAACTGATGACTAATAACACCAACGGCATTAGCACTGTATCAGGGTTAATGACCAGAAGCTGGAAACAGTTCAAAGCTTCAAGTACCTGGGAGCCATTGTATCAGACCAGGATCCAAGCCAGAAGTAGTATGCAGGACTGCACAGACCCAAAAACAGCTTTGTCAAATAAACACCATCTGAGAGATAAGAATATCTCACTTATCCCAAGATCAGACTAATGCGCTCCCTTGTCATATCCATATTTCTGTATGCCTGTGAATCATGGACCCTGACTGCAGATTTGGAGAGAAGAGTACAGGCAGTGGGGATGAGATGCTTTCGGAGACATCCTTGGCATCTCCTACAAAGACCACATAAGCAACGAAAGCGTGATAACAGAAAACCAGCAAACCATTGGACCCTATGAGAACCTTCTAACGATTGTGAAAAAGCGTAAACTTAAGTGGTATGGGCATGTCACAAGATCCCAAGGAATTACAAAAACAGTTTTGCAAGGCACTGTCCAAGGAGGAAGAAGAAGAGGCAGACCAAGAAGAGCGGGGGGATACATCAGTGAATGGACAGGCCTAGAACTCAACAAAACCCTGAGAAAGGCAGAACAGAGAGAGGAATGGAGGGAACTGGTTGCTGAGTCTTTGAGGGTGCCCCCACGGTCGTCAGACTACGGGACAGATAGAGAGAGAGAGAGAGAGATCCCTAAAGAGGATTAGGGCTTGCCTACTAATGGGCTGGGAGTGATAAAGGGGGGATAGGAAGGGGATAGAAGAAAAATATAAACGAAATAGAAAAGGGAGACAGTAAGTAGTAGTGAAAATTATCACCTCAACTCACTCAACAATCACACTGAAACACTGTGAATGTGACGAACAACATTCATTCAATGTAATGCTTCAGGCCAAGCTTGATGGGTTCACAAATATATTCTACTACTACTACTGACAACTACTAAACTACAATCATACACATCACCAATTGTACTACAAATACAATTTAAAACACAAACTATTCAGTTATTTTATACAGTTACTCAAAATATAATTGTGTCCAGTCCTCAACACACAACTAATCAAGGATCCATGTCAGATCAGAGACCATGAGACTTACAGCTGACCAGATAAATGATCAACGGAAGATAAATTTTTTGTTTTTGTTTTGTTTGTTTAATGTCTATTCACTACATGGTGATTTAGATATACCCGCATTCATACCAAAGTACCTAATTATTACACACCGCATCTCTCTCTCTCTCTTTCTCTCTTCAGAAGGCTCCTTGGCATCTCATACAAGGACCATGTCACCAACAATGAAGTCCGCAGAATGATCACTCAACAGGTGCGGGACTATGAAGACCTACTGACCACGGCGAAAAAGAGGAAACTCAGATGGTATGGGCACGTAACACGCTCAGAAGGACTTGCAAAGACCATCCTGCAAGGAACAGTCAAGGGGAAGAGAAGACGGGGCAGACAGAGGAGAAAGTGGGCTGACGACATCCGTGATTGGACAGGGGAGGACTTCAGTGCCACCCAGGCACTCGCCCACGACCTTTGCTAAGTGGAGCCAACTGGTCCACCGTTGTCCACCATGCAGCCCCCTACGACCCTGGGGGGTTACGGGCCCAGTGAACAGTAAACAGTGAACACGCACCCACCCACACACATAAGTATATAATATATATTATAATATATATATATATATATATATATATATATATATATAAATATTTATATAAAATATATAATTATATATATATATATATATATATATATAAAATTACAGTAAGGTCTTACAGGTGAAGAATATAATTAGACTTCAGCAACTGACACTATAAATTTCTGAGAGTCATATAGAACTCTTGACTAGTGGCATTATTTCTTATGAATATCTAAACCTCTCCTTTACATGTCAAGAAGAATTGGGCAATCAAACAACAAAATGGAAAAACGAAAGTGGAATAGAACAAAAAACATGTTACATTTTTTGAATATTTAGTATTCTATGCATTTAATTCAGTTTGTGTATTAGAATTTCTAATTTCCGTGGGCAAGGAAACTGCTGATAATGTTTTTCTATAATTTTTGAATTTATGCATTTCGTTAATTTTAGAATGAATTTCATAAGAGGACAATGCAAGATTAGAATCAAACACTTCAGTACTGTTCAGAGGCACCTTGTTTTGCCAAAGAATCAACCAGCTCATTCGAATAAATTCCACAATGAGAGGGGATCCAGCAAAAAGTTATGCTGATGCCTCTGCTTGCAATAGAATGTATCAGGAATTTTATCTCAAGTACAATATCATTCCTTATTTTACCATGCCATGACTTTAATGCCATTAACACTGCCTTTGAATCAACACAAAGCAGAATTTGGCAAACATCAACAGCAGTATCAGACAAAAAATTCAAAGCCATAAGAATTGCAAATAATTCAGAAGTAAAAATAGAAAAATGTTGTCCTAAATGAAAAGATTTTTGAACTTTTAAAGTCGGAAACTATGCAGCCCACTTTGCCTGTTTCTAATACAGATCCGTCAGTATACACTTTTAAGTGATTAAAAATAATTACTTTCTAAGTGACTTTTTACATCAAGGGTGAGAAGATTTTGATCTTCATTTTTCTTTATTTCCGTGTTAGTCTAGTCGATGTCAAATTTAGCTGAAATATTTTCCCCAAAGGGAGGAAACGAGGAAAAACCCGGAAAAAATTGGAATTGTTGATATATCGATGCCCATTTTCTTTTATAATGTGTCTGTATAATTTTTAATTGGCCTGCAGAAATGAAATATTGCGTCCCGTTTAGGAAAATCAGTGTCTTGATTAAAATATTTCCTCTTTTACTGAATTTGGAATAGAGTTTACTACGAACCCACGTATTTTGATACTGCCAGTTTTCACTGATCAAAAGAGATAGTAAGTGAGCTTCTTATAAGTATTAGCTGTATTTGCATGAGCCGGAACCCCAAGAGCTATCTTTATTGCTTTACTGTCTAGATTTGTAATTTTTTTGGGAGTAGGTAAATCTGCAGAAGAAAAATAAATTCTTGTCCGTATATTAATTTTGAACGTACCAAGGACAGGCCAGATGTATCAGAGTCGTAGTGTCTTGACTCCATCCCTGAGAACTTATTATCTTTAGAAAATTAATCTTTTCCTAGCTTCATTTTAATATTTGGTTGATATGCATCTTCCAGTTCAACTTTCTAGTTAAAAATACACCAAAGAATTTGACATCTTGTTTGTATTGAAGCACCTTTCCTTCTAATTTCAGTATTGGTAATTTTAATGGGTTGCCCACTGTTATTAAAAAGCACAAGACCCGTTTTTTCTGCTGATATTATAATATATTTTCTTTCATATAACTACAGATTTATCTATTCTTCTTATATTTTTTCAACATAATTGATCACTCTCTTTTTCGTGTTTTTCCTAACTGACGTATTTATCCAAATAGCAATATATCGCATACTGAACGTACAAGAGTAGAAAAAAAGATAGGTGCAAAGTACTGATCCCTGTGGTATACCCAAGTCGAAAAGCTTTCAAAGATGAGTACACTGAACCTAATTTAGTGCAAATTGATCTATCGACAAGAAATTTTGCAGATATTTATATAATATGCCATTAATACCCAAAGTATTTTAATTTATGGAGCAATTGACATGACAAACTCTAAACATAGGCTTTCTTTACACAAAAAATGTGGCTAACACACTTTTTCGTTGCAAAATGCTTTTTATTTGATGTGTTAGTTTAACTAATGGTCAAAGTACATCTTCTTTTCGAAAACCAGCCTGATTTGTTGGGTTTACATTATTCTTTTACAAAAATAAATAAACGCTTATTATAATTTTTTCCATTACTTTACCCACATGAGAAGTAAGAGCAATGGCCCGTAGCATCTATCAAGACTGCATTTTACCCTTTTTTTAGGATTGGGACTACAATCGACTGCCTTCAGATTTTAGAAGAGTGGGCCTTTTATCCAAAAGTTCTGGGAAAATGAAAAAGTAGCCCTTTTCCATTTTAAAGGCAATGGCCCAGACATTTGTTTAAGAAATATCTATCAAACACCAACCAGCCGTCCTTGTTATGTGTGAATAATCTAAAGTTTCACTAAATTCATCAATGAATGGGGATTTTAAATAATCAGCATTATAAGCTGACAATTTGTTTTGATTTATTTCTTTTCTAATTCGATATTTGATTGTATTCTTAATGAAAAACTTTATCTGAAAACATTGAAACAAAAGCTTCTCTTTTTCAATTATGCTTGGAAAACTATATTTCAAAATTTGATTGGATATGTTGGAGCTGAAATCCATTTTTCATTTCATAACTTTCTTCCAAACTTTATGTAAATCTTGGTTTTGATATTCCCTTATACAGAATTTTGCCATTGCTTGTTTTTTGCCTGAGCAATTATTCTTTTACATTTTGGGTTTTAATACTTCATACAAAAAAGTTTTTTTGATGATTTTTTTAACCAAATTGAATCGTTTTTTTTATGGTTTAGCATCCTCACATGTTTAGTCCACAATCTATTTCGGTATGCTTTCCATTCTTGTTGCTTTTGTGTTTGGAATAGAAAAAATAGCTGCATGTATGGCTTTTTCCACAAAATTGGAATAAAAGATTTACTCATCCTTTCGATCGTTTCAAAATATCAGTAGCCTGAAGGGAATGATTGAAAGAACTCCAGTCAGCCGATATTATTTCGAAATTTTAGGAATTTTATCCTCAATATGTGTTAGGTTGAATGTTTGCAAGGTCCTCAAAGACACGTAATAGGGCAATTGATCACTTCCAAAACAATCCTCTTCAACTTTTCCCAATAGCAATTGATAGCTCAAACCAGGAGATATTAATTTTTAAGTCAATAGCACTTGGTTTATGACTAGAAACATCATGAATTCTGGTTACTCTACATCAATTCCAATAAGTAAAGCTTGAATCCACGATATTTTCCTACCAAACGGTTGCTGGGATAGTAGAGCACCCAGAATCCCAAAAAAGGTCAAGAGAATTGAAATCGCCCAGAATAATCCATTTATGTTTTGCGAAGTCTGTGTTTTTTAACCAGTCAGTGTTGTAATTTCTTGGTCCTTGAGGTAAATATACAGAGACTATATTTAATATGTCATCTTTGTTAAATTTGACTGTCACCCCTACATGATATATATCTGCTGTATATTGTATAATAGGAGAAAACACAAGTTTATCATACTCTAAGCCCTGCCTGACATATATGGCAGATTTTACTTTAGAATTTGTATCACAGTCACACTGTGGTGGTAATAAAATTTGTTAATTTTGGCATTTTGCTTTAAACCACATTCAGGATTGAAGGCTAATATTGAGTAATTAAACAGTAGTTAAAAACTGTGTAAAACCCAACAAGTTGGTGGCTATGCTGGACATTCCACTGCAAGATGTTTACATCTCTAGAACATTGTAATGACATGACCAAGTTTTTTGTGGGTTTTTTTTTCCATGGTATGTAACTTGTAATACACAATGTTGCTTTCAAATGATTTGGGTTAATTATATCGCAATCATAGAACAATTAAACATGAGCTAATGACAGTATCGTGGAAAGAAACATGACTTAAAATATAAAAACAAAGTCCAGTATTGCAAACAATATGTGAGCCGTAATAACAAATCCAGGCATCTCTGGACCCTCCCCCAAAAGCATTGGCCAGTAGAGAGCAGGGTGGGTGGATGATAAAGAAGAAGAAAACAAAAACAGAAAAAAAGCAAAAATAGACTCAAAACATGATGTCAAAGGTGGAAAAAGTAAATCCATCCCAAAGACTCAAAATGAGGAAAGAGGAAATCGCCTTCCAATCAGGCCCCTGCCCAATCAAAGAACCGACTCAGACTTTCCTCTGTCCTCATCTTGCACATTCCACAATGAACAAAATAAACCCAACACCATTAGCTCTGTCGTATGGCCTCCAAGTAGCATCGAAAAAAGCCTATACTATCAACAACATCAAGAAAGTGGCAGAAGAAGCTAGCCAGGAGCTAGAACCTGCCCCAGACTGTGTCGTGCTGCATACGGGCATCAACGACATCAAAGGGAAGGATCCTGCAGCATGTGGCAAAGCCATGGCAGCGGCTGTAAAGGCTGTTCAGGAAATTTTCCCCGAAGACTCATGTGGTATGCAGCAGGGCGATCCCAACCAAACAACAACTCCTGGAAGTAAGACAGGTGGTCTACAACGCTCATGCATATTCCGTGAATGAAAACATTAAAAACGTTTCTCACTTGGCTCATGAGAACATTCGTTCATTCAAACACCTGCAAGATGACATTCATTTAAATTATCATGGTTCTGGCAATGTCACCTGTTTTGGGAACGGCCATGAAAAGGCAATCACCTGCTGCCACCTGAGCTGTATCCTCCACCACCTCCATGGGCGTTCTCCATTTAAATACATTAATGCTTCATCGACTGCCACACATGTACACACATGTACACCACGCTCGCACTCACGCACCCACATCCATGGCAGTCCATGACTTTTCAAGCCAGGGTTTGGTTTGGTTTGGGGGTTAATTATTTATTTATTTTTCCTTGTTCACTACCAAGCATTCACTGTCTTATTGTACCGTTGACTTCCGATCCTTATTGTTTGCAGAAGATAAATGATGTTAGTGATGAACCATAAATGATGAAAGGGATGTATCGATGAAAGCAATGTACCGCGATGAAAGGGATGTATCGATGTTTCTGAAATAAAAGGAACAATCAATAAACCATTTGATCTCTTCATGAAATCAAATTCTTATCACATGATCAAGGATACAAATCAAATCACAAGACCCACACTTTCAGGTATAACATATTAATGACAATATGAATACCCACACAGCAAAACTGAAACACTAACCAGAGTTTGCCACAATAAAACAAATCTTCAAAATGTACTTTCCCCTTACCCATTTCCCAACTCTTATGATAACAACTATCCTCACAACGAATCTAACATATCTACTATCCACCAAAATCACCACATACAATAACTACTAGTCTTACACATGTTTCATTTACATGAGGACAGCTGATGGTCTATCCTATAAAACTGTGTAAATGTTAATTCACATTAATTTAAATCGATTAATATGTGGATCAGTGGTCTAGAGGTAACGCGCCTGTCTAGAAAGCGAAAAGTCCGGGTCTGAAGTGTGCGGCGGTTCGTACCCCGTTTGGACCGGAAATTTTTCCCCCATCCATTAGACCATGAGTGGTGGTCTGGGCGCTAGTCTTTCGGATGAGACGATAAACCGAGGTCCCGTGTGTTACACGTAATTATTTAGCGCACGAAAAAAAAAAAACCCACGGCAACAAGAGAGTTGCCCCTGGGCAAAATTCTTAGAAAAAAAGCCACTCTGATAGGGAAACAAAATACAGCTGCAGGAAAAAAAAAAAAAAAAAAAAAGGGTGAAAGGGTGAAAGGGTGGCGCAGCGCTAAGTGGCGAGGTGTTCTCCGCTCTCCCGGGGGAGAGAGCCCGAATTTCACGGAGAGAAATCTGCCGTGACTTAAAGTGGTATGAAATAAAATCTGAGCGCTTTGATTTTTTTGCTTTACAAGATCAGCGCTATATAAATTCCATACATTATTATTATTATTAATCCTCAATGACCCTTCCAAAGTCATTGCACCTGTTTAAAAAAAAATTGCTTATGTCATTCCTAACAAAAAATAGAAATTGCATTCTTAATAAAAAAATCACTACAAAAACCCACTAGGCTTTTACACACATATAATAACAGTGATAAGCTTAGTTTTGATTTCTTCAGCATTTTTTTTGGTGCACTATTCTGCCCCAAAATCGAACCTAGTACCAACAAAGACTGGCTATTTGTTTGCTTTCTTGTTCAAATAATCATTCTAAATTCACAAGCTTGAAACCTTCAAAAACAAAATTAAACAGATAGCTCATAAACCTTTCCAACCTTTTTTAAAAATTAAATTGAAGTTAGCTTAAAAAGAGCAACCATACCTTAATGGGGAACATCAGACTCCTAAGAGTCGGGAGAACCATGCTCTCCCTCTCCCATCTGGAGGAAATAATTTTTGAAAAAAAAAAAAATTTTAAAAATCAAGGGGAAAAAATTATCAAGAGAAGTTTACTTTGTGGTACTTTGGGAGTTATTTCCCCTTTTAGGTTAGTAACAACAACCAAAGCACTCTTTTTGCGATAGATGTTAACAAGCACACAAAATTCAGTCATTATTTCATTGCACATTTTTTACAAAATTTTAAAATTTGGGTATTTTGGGGTGGGTATTTGGAAAAAAAATAATGGGGAAGGGGGGTTTTTTTTGTTTTTTATAGAGGGCTCCCAAACCCCCACTTCGTTGTTTTTTCTCACTTTTTGGGGGGGTTTTTCATGAAAGGGAAAGGATTTTTAACACAAGTTCACTTTTTGACCAAAAAATTTTGTACAGTAAAAGTGTTTTATGATTATAAAATTGTAATGTGCCCCGGCCTTTTTTTATTAAACCATTTTGAATTGCTGCCTTGTAAATACAGGAACTTTTAGAAGGTAAAATATCATAAGCACTAGCATAAAAGTCTTAAACACATTCACAGCACACATCTTGAATATAACAGAAAGCACCTTGAGAACTTCTGTCTCCCACTGCACTTAAGACCCAGTCACTGATCAGTAACTCCTGGCTGCCAATGGGGACAGACTTTTTAATAGTTCCTCTAAGGGAGTTGGGAAAGGGGATGGTGGAGGGGGTGTTTTAGAGTTGATAGGGGTTCTGGGAACTGAATTACTTGTCAGTTTGCATTTTGGTAATGAAGGAGGGGAGGGAGGAGGGGGTGGTTTGGGGTTGGGGTTTTGGTCAAGGTTGAGGAGTGAAAATGTATTATCAGTGGGGATTGGGAAGATGATTTCTTCTTCTATATAGAGGTGTCGGAAATGTCAGAGAGGGAGTCACTTGGAGGAATTCTGGAGGTGGTTGTTAGATTGCTGGTGGGAGCCTTTGGAATGGAGGTGACTGAATGATTGTTGGGGTGGGATGGCGAGTATGAGGTATCAGTTGATGGTAGGGCTTTCTTTAATGCATTGGTTTCTTTTTTCATGTGGTTTTGCCAGTCTTTGAAAGCAGACAGGTTTTTGGTTTGTTTGTCGAGGGTTGTCTGTAGTTGGGTGTTTTGCTGAGTATGGTCAGCAATGGTCGACTTCAGTGCTTGTTCTGTGGCCTTCATATGGTTTTTTGTTTGAACTGTGCTGTCCTTGCTGACGTTGCCTGTTTTCTCTATCTGTTTGTGCAAGTGTTTGTTCTCTGTCTGTAAGGTGTCAACTTGTGCTTTGAGGGCATTGATGGTGGAGATGGCTGTGGACAGTTGGCAGTGGAGATGTGTGATAGCAGATACTGTGCTCAAGCTGAAGAGACTGGATGGAAGTTTTCTGTAGGTGTGCGATTTTGTTGGCCATGGTTGTGAAGGCAGAGGGAGGTGGTCAGAAGCAGGAATAGAAAGGCTATGGTCAGGGGAGGAGGGGGTGGCTTTGGGTCTGGGTGGAGACGGGGTGGTAGAATAGAGGGATATGTCAGGTCAGGGTGTTTCTCCTGGTAACCATGTAAACCAGTACTACCTGTTCCATGTGGGGGAGTCAATTGTGTGTGTCAGGTCAGGGTGTTTCTCCTGCTACTGGTAATCATGTAAACAAGTATTACCTGTTCCATGTGAGGGAGCCAACCCGACCCAAAAAACCAGTCAGGAGAGGGATGGGCTCCACTTGACTGTACTTGCCTTAAGACTGTCTAGTTGCATGCCACTATGGCAGTTGGGAGAGGAGGGCTTGCCTACCTCAGGTATGCAAAGTCTGGACACCGGCGGACACTACGGAGGAAACCTAAATGGTTCAATGGAGAGAAAGGCGGTTACAGCACTGCGCTGTGGAGCGCACAGGGCAAGTTGAGGCACTAAAGATAACTTGGCCATCCACTGCATCCGGTTCCATCACCAGTCGTCTTGAGTCATTCTTGCCACTAGACATAGGGGGTCTCGGACGAGAGAGTGAGGTCCACGTCGCGCAACTCTTCTTCACTTAAAACAAAGTCGTTGGGCAACTCATCATTCATCCATCATCAAAAGCCCTGTGGCGACAGGCAAGCGGCGAAGCGACAGGTGTGGGTACACTGGCAGTCCTAGTTACAACCCTGCACACAGGCGGCTCAGGCTATTAGGGTCCCTACCTACTGAATGGAGCAGCGGTAGGTTTCGGCAGCCGTCTGAGCGACTGAGCAGCCCTCTTCAGGAATGCACTGCTCACCTCCTTAGCATGAGGAGGGGCAGGAAAAGGTGCCCTAAACATTGCCTGCTCCACATCACCCCTGGCTAGCTTACCGTGGCGGGGGACCCTGCTCATGCGGTCGAAACATAGTGGAAAATCAAGAGAAAAGAATAGGATACAGTGTCTGAACCTTGCTATTTGGGAATGTGCCAACACTTCTCGACAGGAACGAGAGCACAAGACCCCAGAGACAAACCGCACTTATCGCAACGAACTCGCCAGATACAACATCGCATTGCTCCCCTTAGTGAAAACAGGCTAGCAGGCGAGGGCAAACTATGCGAACAAGGCACAGGCTACACCTCTTTTGGAGTGAACGTGGGCCTGAAGAGAGACTGAGGCTGGAGTTGGCTTTGCAGTAAGAAAACGCTTGTTGGCAAGCTGGCTGGACCCCAAAAGAAAGGGAATAATAGACTTATGATGATGAGACTCCCCTTTTGCTCATGGGAAGAGTTTTGCTACCCTTGTCAGTGCTTATGCTCTGACCATAAAAAATCCAGAGGACATCAAGGACAATTTTTTATAAAGACTTGAATGCTGTTATTGCCTCTTTTTCCCCAACGCAGACAAGCTCATCATCCTTGGTGACTTCAATGCCAGAGTGGGCTGTGACAGTACCACGTGGGAAGGTGTCATTGGAAAGCATGGAGTTGGCAATCAACAGCAACGGCCTACTGCTCCCCCAAAGACTTGCGTGGGGGCATGACCTACTGATCACAAACACGACTTTCAACCTCCCTACATGTAACAGGACATCATGGATGCATCCCCGCTCTAGGCACTGGCATCTTATTGACTATGTCATCACCAGGAAGAGGGACAGGCAGGATGTTCGTGTCACAAAGGCCATGTGTGGAGCAGAATGCTGGACAGACCACTGTCTCATCATCTCTAAGCTCAGGTTGCATGTTCAGCCCAGGAGACGGCCACAAGGCATGAAAGCACCTAAACGGCTGAATGTCAACAAGATGAAGAACGACACAGTCAAGCGGTCTATTGCTGCCGCCTTGGAGGAACGCCTAGAGCCCATTGTGCTGGATAGCCAAAACATGGAATCAGCATGGGGAACACTCCGTGAGATCGTGTATACACAGCTATGGAGTGCCTCGGCCCTACTTCCAGGCGACACAGGGACTGGTTTGACGAGAACTGTGAAGAGATCACACAGTTATTGGAAGACAAGCGCTGTGCCTATAAAGCCCACCTTGATGACCCAACATCAACAGCAAAGAAAGATGCACTGAGGAACAAGCGTAGCACCATCCAGCTAAAGCTGCGTCAGATGCAAGACACCTGGATCAACAATAAAGCAGATGAGATCCAAGGATATGCTGACAGGAATGACAAAAAGAACTTCTATGATGGACTCAAAGAGATTTATGGTCCCACCACATCAAGATCACCACCTCTCCTCAGTGCAGATGGGTCTACTCTCATCACTGACAAAGACAAGATCCTTGAGAGATGGGCTGAACATTTTGACAATGTTCTAAACCGTCCTTCCACCATCAACGATGAAGCTATTAACCGCCTCCCACAAGTTCCAGTCGACGAGATGAGGAGTGCCATACCAACCTTTGAGGAGATCCAGAAAGCAATTCGCCTGCTGTCCAGTGGTAAAGCACCCGGCGCAGACTCAATCCCAGCTGAGATCTACAAAGGGGGTGGCAGACGCTGACTGAAAAAAATTCATGAGCTCTTCCAAATCGTATGGCATCATGAGAAACTTCCGCAAGACTTCAAAAATGCCTCCATCATACATCTATACAAGAACAAAGGAAACTGCCCGGCCTGTGACAACCACCAAGGGAAAACCCCTGCTGTCCATGGGGCACGGTCCTGGCCAGGTACTGCTGACCGGCCATAGTCCACCTTGACAAGACCTTCTTCCAGATAGTCAATGTGGCTTCCGGAAAGATCGCGGGACTATCGACATGGTGTTTGCTGCCAGGCAGCTCCAAGAGAAGTGTCAAAGGAAAAAAGACACTGACCTCTACTCACCTTGTTGATCTGACCAAGGCCTTTGATACTGTTAGCAGAGAGGGTCTAATGGAGAATCATGGCGAAGTATGGCTGCCCAAGAAAATCATCGCCATTCTACGTCAGTTTTTATGATGGTATGCTGGCCAGAGTACAAGACAACGGAGAGGCATCTGAACCTTCCCGTCACCAAAGGAGTGAAGCAGGGCTGTGTTCTTGCTCCCACCCTGTACGCCTCATGTTTCGGCAATGCTGTCAAATGCATTCAGAGATTCGGATGTTGGTGTCAGCATCAGGTACAGGTATGATGGATCACACTTCAATCTCAGGAGGCTTCAAGCAAAAACCAAGTTCTCAACAGATTTCATCAACGACTTCCTGTTTGCTGATGATTGTGCCCTCAATGCTGCTTCTGAAGCCGACATGCAAGACAGTGTTGACAAGTTCTTTGATGCTTGCGACAACTTTGAGTTGACAATCAGTACCAAGAAGACTGAGGTAATGCACTAACCAGCCCCAGGGAAGCCCTACGCTGAACCAAACATCTCCGTAAATGGACATAGACTCAAACTTACTTACTTACTTAGGCCCATCACTCCCCCTGGAGCATAGGCCGCCGACAACAGTCCACCAGAGTCCTCTGTCCTGGGCTATTCTCTCCAGCTGTCTCCAGGTATATCCCATCTTTCTAGTTTCTGCCTCAAGGTCGCGTCGCCAGGTGTTTCTTGGCCTTCCTCTTTTTCGTTTTCCCTGGGGGTTCCATGATAGTGCCTGCCTTGTGATGTTGCTGGCTGGCTTTCTCAGGGGTTGCCCAATCCATCTCCATTTCCTGCACCGGAATTTCATTCTCGGCTGGCAGCTGGTTGGTACGTTGCCACAGGTCTGCGTTGCTGATGGTGTCGGGCCAGTGGATCTGGAGGATTCATCTCAGGCAGCTGTTGATGAAGGTCTGCACTTTCTTGATGGTGGTTTTTGTTGTCCTCCATGTCTCCGCTCCATATAGTAGGACTGACTTGACGTTGGAGTTGAACAGCCTGATATAGACTCAAAGCAGTGGACAAATTTACTTATCTTGGCAGTACCCTCTCCCGCACAGTAGCTATTGATGATGAGGTCAACACCAGACTCTCTAAAGCAAGCACTGCCTTTGGCAGACTCCAAAAGAATGTGTGGGACAGGAGAGGCATCTCAACAGAAACCAAGATCAAGGTCTACAAAGCGGTAGTGCTCACCACCCTGCTCTATGGCTCAGAGTCATGGGGCAGTTTTACCAACGCCATGCTAAAAAGCTGAACCACTTCCACACCACCTGTTTGAGAAAAAATGTTTTTGGCATCAAGTGGCAGGACAAGATCCCAGACACTGAGGGTCATTTAAAAAGGGAAAAAACCCTTTCCCCAAAGCTTTCCACATCATCCCTGATGCAGGAAAACCCAGTTTCCCCGCCTGGGCGGGGCCATGTATTCGTGCCAGACCCAATGGGCCCCCCAAAAGGAAACTTCGTTTGGCGAACTTCAGCTTTGGAAAGCGCCCCCAGGGGGGCCAGAAGAAATGCTTCAAAAAAACCTCTGAAACCCTCACTGAAAGCCTTAAAACCTTTGAAATAAAATCAGGGGAGAAAAGGAAAGAATGGAGGGGACCACGTGGCGAGCACTGTACGCAGTGGCGAAAAGGGCCCCCACAAAAGCAAACAGAATTGCGGCCCGCTGAGCAAGCGGGCAAGAAAGGAAAAGAAGACCCTCCAAGTCTCCAAAAGCCCCACTAAACCCTGTCCTTACGGGCTAAAGGGGAAAATTTTCAAGCGCGGATTAGCCAAAAAAGCCCTTTCTTCGAAACCCAAAAACAAAGGGCCCTCCCAATCCCGGAAAATGAATAAATGGTCATCATGGGATCCCATGGACAAAGAAAAAAAAAAATAAGGGAAGAAGAGGGGAAAAAGGGGTTCGTTGGAGGGGGGGGGTGTCTCATCAGGGGGGTGGGATAGGGGGGGAGGAAGGTTTTTACCCCATTGAGTCAGCTGGGGGGACAGAAGAGAGCTGGGGTTCCCTGGGAGAGGGTTTTTCAGGGGAAAAATTGGCGTCATTGAACTAAAGAGAGCAGGGGGGGAAATTTGGGAGGAAAAGGGGAATGGGTTTTTAGGAGACATTTGCGAAACGTCTTTTGGGCAACATGGTTTAAAAAGGAACTGTCTGGTTTGGGGGGGTGGAAAGTGGCAGGCAAAGTGTTGAGTACAGGCAAGAAACCAAAGGGGTTGCTGCAGGTGAGTTATGGCCCAAAATGATGTCCAGGCAGGGGCAAAACCCCCAAGGGAGGGGGGGGGGGGGAAAAAAATTGGGGGGGGTTTCCCATCACGGGCAAAACCCAATCACACAATAGTTCCCCAATGTTTTTTTTAGCTTTTTCTGATTTTTTTCACCACTCCGGGAAAGTGTTCCCTTGTATTAATACGGTCCCCTGTGAAATGGAACTGAAATTTGGGTCAAAAGTTTTGTTTGTAAAGGAAGAGCTGTAGAAATTTTCTTGAAGAGTTGTGGAAGTAAGGGTTTTTAAAAACTTTCAAAAGTTGGTATGATTTCTTTTGATTGTGTTTAAATCTTGCGATAGGTTTTTTGCAGGGTTTTTACTTGGGGGTTTTGTCTATATATCTATTGTGTAGTACAGTTCTCCATGTTGGTAGATGGTTGTAAGCTTCAATGGATTTTACCTGATGATTGTCTTTAGTGAACTGGATATTTTGTATTGCTAGTGAATGTCTTGCACTTACAGATGTGGTTGTTGGTCGCATTTTGGAAGGTGTGTTGGAGCAGATCACATGATTAATTGAAAAAAAAGTCACACCAAAGGACAAGTTGAGAGCCCCCCACCAGCCCTCATTAGGAGGAAAGGTTTGATGTGGCCCTCACATAGTTTAGGTACACACACATGTACAAATTAATACATGTATATATAAAGCGTGGTTGACACTCACATGCTTGATGGAGACAGCCCCTTCACATCATCACTTCACCACAACACCACTTAAACACTTTAAAACAGAAGAATACACCACTGGTCACTGAAGCCCTGGACGTTCCGCTTGGTCGCACACTGGATCTCCTCTTGAATGCGTCTTGTCCAGAGGACGTCCAGAGAGAGAGAGAGAGAGGTTTCCTAGACTTTCAGAACATGTTTTTTGTTTGTTTGTTTGTTTTTTCAAGTGTTTTCTAGTGGTTTCTACTCGACTTCTATTACGTTTGTTCGTTTTTCTTCTTCATACAAAGGTTGCTATGTTAACTAGTCTAGAAAGTTTGTGTTGATTTTTCAACATTTTACCTCCTTTGTTTAATGAGCATATTTTGATGATGCACGATTGGTGTCCTCATTCATTGTCAAACAAAATGCTGTCATTGTCTTTTGCTTGCATAGGTAAGGTAAAGGTAAAGGAGTCCCATAACCTATAAGGTCGTAGGGGAGCGAGGCATCAGAGACCTCACTTCTCTAGGGCCAGCATATTGAGGGCAGGGTCCATCTCCTCTCCCTCGCTGCTTTACCTTCCCTGACCCTAAAGAGGGCAGGTACCCATTTACAGCTGGGTGAACTGGGGGAACTGTACTGAAGCCAAGGCGCGTAAACGGTCACCCATCGAACTGGTAACCACGCTCGACGCTGCTTAACTTGGCTGGGGGAAAGCGAGTGCTCTGACGACTAAGCTATCGCTTGCATATAGTTTGAAAAACCTTGTATTAATCCAGCTGCCAATACAAGAATATTGGTCAAACCCTGCAAATGAGAGTGACGGGCTGAATTTTAGCATACACATACTTTGGACCCTCCTCTACAATATTGGCATGGGAAACACCATATTGGCCAATTGTTTCCCACTTGTTTTGATGATCAAAGATGTATGACCCACTTATCAAAGACCGCAAAAACTGTAACGCATCTTTACTTGTTCGTCTTCTTATTTTTGAAGCAGCTCTTAATTAGTTGTACATAATTTCTTTGTGGCATCAAAAATGATTGCAAGAATACAAACAGCAATAATTTCTACTACATTTTTTGGGCATAATTTATCAAAAATAAGCATTTGAAAAAAAAGTATCGCTTGTTTATCTAACACACAACCATGGCTCCAGGACTTCACATTGTGCTTTATAATGCATACAGCTGATGTAAATCTTCATTCACACACACATACACACACATGCACACACATGCACACACACGCATGCACACACACATGCACATGTGCGCTGTGACAGTGTGATGATGGCATTCACTGATTTGGTTGACCAGGATTTGTAGAAAGAGGAAAACAACATTTGACCAATACCAGTAGCAACAGCAACAGTAGCAGCAATAACAACAACCAGAGACACACATACACACACGTATACAAACGTACACACACACCCACGCATGCACACACACACATGCATGCATGCGCGCGCGCGCACACACACACACACACACACACACACACACACACACACACACACACACACACACACACACACACACACACCACACACACACACACACACACACACACACACACACACACACACACACGCACACACACACACACACCTGGACTTGCAGGAAAAGGGAAAGTACTGTCATGTGCTCTGATCCCTACTGCAGTCATCACATTCACCCCATGTACACAAGGCAGTACACTGCAAACTGGCTTTGAAGCATTGACAGCATACGTTCTCCACAGGCAGCTTACAGCCACAGTGGATCAGTTCTTGACAGGCTTCTTCTCCATCTGGCAGTGTGTGAGTAAGTGAGTGAGTGTGTGTGTTTCAATTTGATATATGATAATAATTAAGTAGTTTAAGACCACTAAAAGATAATAATAGTGAATTGTGGAACATAACAACCCTAGCAATGCAAGTATCAATAAAATAAAAAAAAGAAGATTGATATTGAGGTAACAACTAATGAATGTAAATGCAAAAACATTAACATCAATAATATGTGTGCATGTGTGCGTGTATATGTGTGTATGAGTTATGCAGTGTACTTTTCTTGTTGGGTTGGGTGTCCATTTTTGTTGCTGTTGGGTTATGGGTTTTTTGTTTTTGTTTTTGGTTGTGTGTGTCAAAGTCAAAGTCAAAGTCAAACTTTTGTTTTCAGATGGTACATTGAATAAGCAGTGCATTTGCTTTTTTTCATCAAGCCATCTATCTAAAGAAAAAAAAAGCGAGAAAAAAGATAATTTATATGCAGACATAGAACAAAAACTAATCTATGGTGAACTATACAAATCAAACAAGAAAAACAATAACATATGCATATGTGGAATTAAAAACAAAACAAAAACCCAGAAAAATATTAAACCATACAATTCAAATAATTCAAAAATCTTGAAAAAATATCTGTCATAACACAAACAAACAACAACAAAGAAAAAACAAACCAAAGCAAAAAAGAAGACAAAACAGAATTTAAAAAAAACCCACACCAACTGCTTCCCCCCCCCCCCCCCCCCCCCCCCTCACACACATACTCTCCAAATCTTCAACCATACAAAGAACTAAAATAAAACAACAAAAAAAAAAGATGAATCAACAAGAACAACCACAACAAGGAAAAACAAACAAACACAAACATACCTACACAACAACAACAGCGACAATAACTAACATAGGACAAGAATAACAGCCAAGACAAATG
The DNA here is from genome assembly GCA_028751875.1 of Rapana venosa. Classification (NCBI taxonomy): domain Eukaryota; kingdom Metazoa; phylum Mollusca; class Gastropoda; order Neogastropoda; family Muricidae; genus Rapana; species Rapana venosa. Next base: position 47,047,966 of record CM054154.1, read on the forward strand.
AAGAAAAAATATAGAAAATAACAAAAAACGAGAAAAGAGTCCAAAATATCCCCCCCCCCTCCTCAAGAAAATCACCCCAAACCCAAAACAAACAAAAAGCAAAATAAACCAGAACCCCAACCCCCACCCCAACCAAACATAACAACAACAGCAACAACAACCAAATGGATTAAACAGAGGAAACTGATATATCATTTAAACGCTTACATACATATACACATACACATACATATCCTCACCCATATCCCCTTCACCACATTTAATACTCATATATAAAGGGAAAAAAAGAATAACCAACAGCTATTGGATCAGAGCAAAGAAGTATAACAAAGACATCCTTCCCTCCTTTCCCCGGTCATATACAGGCATGTACATGTGCTTTTTGATTTGAGGCAGAACAAGTTAATCCTTCCATCAAAGAATAAATTCAGGCAATGTAAACCCACCCCGCAATGCTAACGTCAGCAATAACAATTAGCTCATGTAATACAATAAACAGAAAACTAACTGCAACCCAAAACTAAAATAAATCAAACATATTTTTGTGCAATACAAAAAAACTAAAAAGGCCAAAACCCGCAGAAAGTAAAAAAACCAAACCAAACCAATTACACAACACACACTTGTACACACACTTGTTCACACACTTGGGACACACACACACACACACACACCCCACACACACACACACACACAAAAAAACACACACCACACACACACACACACACACACACACCCCACACACACACACACACACACACACACCAGATTCAAAGCATGTTGGGGTAGATATCATATCAACCCATATATAGATCAATGCTTACACATGTACTCTATATGAATATGAAAACTTAGGTCATATCTGATTTTAATGACAAGAATAACGTCAGTGACACTTAAATCATTCTCTTAAGTTTAAAAGTCCTGTTCTGTACTTTTATTCATCAAATATTTGTGTGTGTGTGTGTGTGTGTGTGTGTGTGTGGTGTGTTTTGTGTGTGTTGTGTGGTGTGTGTGTGTGTGTGTGTTTTTGTGTGGGGTGTGTGTGTGTTTCTCTGTTTCTATTTTTCTTTTGGAGTCAGTTTTATCATTATTGGGTATGGTAATAATGTAGTGAGATAATATTGATCAAGTTGTTTTTGTTCCTAGATAGATGGCTTGATGAAAAAAAGCAAATGCATTGCTTATTCAATGTACCATCTGGAAATAAAAGTTTGACTTGACTTGACTTCACACACAGAGTTGCCATTTTTAGACTGACAAGATAGGCACAATAGATAACAAGATAGGCACAATGTGAAGAAACCATTTTAGATTGACAAGATAGGTACAATATGAAACACAGCAGTAACACATACACACACACACACACACACACACACACCAAAACCACACACACACACACACACACACACACACACACACACACACACACACACACACACACACACACACATGTGCATGCACACACACAGAGTTCCCATTTTTAGATTGACAAGATAGGTACAATATGAAACACAGCAGTAACAGTGTGTGGTGTTCATCACTAGATCTAATCCTACTTCCACCAGTAGCATCACCATTTGCATGAAGTCTGCTATGGTGCTCACACAAAAGTGGGCTAGGAAACAGGGCCACACTGTGTGTGTCAGAGGTTGGTGCATCAGTGGCTTCTGGGTGGGTGGACAGCAGGAACCAGACTTATCTATGGCAAACCGAAAGTGTCAAAATTGTCCAGTTTCAGGAGTGTTGCGTAACATAATTGTTTACCACGTATCCCAGGGGACACAGGGTCATTGTTTCCCACGCGAATATTGTTCACAATGGTCTTAAGTATATGTATGCAAACAGGCTTCCCATCACTCTCTAAGACACCTAGAAAAATCTTGGCAGCTCTACTTTATCTCAGTTTTAAGGGGGGAAAGTTTTAGAAGTCTATGCAAACTTGATATAAAATAGATTCAAGGATCATTATCTTGTGCTCAGTTCCATACAGTTTTGATTAACATTTTTGTGAACATGAACTGCTAATGATTATTGATATATTGTTGCTGTGCATTCCCCAGCTTTACACCCTGGGGGTCACCCAGAGCATTCTATCTGACTCACTCATCCCACCTGGGAATCACTGTGAGATGGGAAGTACACCAGTTTGCATGTATGACTTTTTCAAGTACCTCGCCATATAGGCAGCCATACTCCAACTTCAGAGGATTTTTTCTCCTTGAAAAGAGAGTGCAGGTTGTTATGTTAAGAGCTTGCCCTGGATGAAGGAGATCTCAACACAACATTTAACAATATAACAACATTTTAGTGTAAGCCTTGGCAATTAGCATTATTTGATATAATTGAAAAAAATATGAAGAAAGGAAGTTTGTTTTTTTCCCCAGCCAAACCTGTAACACACGAGGTTTCGTCTTTTTGGCTATGTGACCTGTCGTTGGCTTTCATTCCTTTAAACTTTCGCATCAAATAGGCAGGCCTATGTGGTGTTTTTTCCCTGATTGTTTTCAGTTCATAATTCATAATGATAACTCATAATAATAGTGATGCTTTTGTGTCAAGAATATTCCTGCCTGTTCTGTTGGTTGGTTGAACCATGATTCTTGAGAGTTCTGGAGTTTCTTAAATTAAAATTTCTCACAGTTCTAGCTAGCTGAGAGATCTACATCTCTGATAGCCTAGCTTTTTGTAGTGGTGAGGAAAAAAGCCCTAAAGAAGCTACTGTTACAACAAGAGCTAAGGGAAGAGATCTAGGCCTACAGAACATGGGAAGGAAGCCATAGCTGATAGCTGGTTGTCATTACAGAATGTAGGCCTTTGTAATCATAGACTCTGCAAGTATTTAAAAAAATCAAGGGTGGGGGATAGCCTGGTGATTAGCGCATTGAACTGTAATCTGGTGGCCTGGGTTCCAGCCTCCACCAAAATGTGTTCATGGGGATCAATCCACTGGAGGTAACATCAGTGGGGGGAGGGAGGTATTTTTGTTTTTCTGGGGGTAGGTGTGGGGGGGGGGGGGGGAGGTGAGACTATAAATGGAGGTCTCATATTGGAAAACACAGAAAAATTATTAAAAATCAAAACGAAAGACAAAGAACGCAAAAACTGTGTACATAAATTAAGTGACATAATCACAGTTGATATATATCAAGCAGATATCATCAGATATGTGTATGAGTGTTTTGAAAAGAGAGAAAAAGAGAAGTAAAATACAACATGTTTTTAGTGTACATCACTTTTAGCCAAAATAGATAATAATTATAGTTGATGTTTTTGTTGTGTCAAATAAGTCTACATGATTTAAATGGCAATAAAATATTCTGAATCTGAATCTGAATCTGAAAATCTGAATCAGAACATCTTGAGTACTTGTTGAAACTCGTTCTGCCTTTTGGAAGGGTAGGACGTTTTGTGCCGGTAGGAACAGGTACCAAAATAAGCAAATCCTGATTTCTGTTAAGACATTAGGCCTATATCCCCCCAAATCGGAATGCCGCTACCTTGATGGTGGGTAAACAATCACATACACAAATCTCACCATTAGTGAACCTTGAAGCTCTAGTGTAGATCCCCCCTCTAATCCCCCCCCCCCCCCCCACTCCCCTACCCCCACCCCCCCCAAAAAAAAAAGAAAGTTGGAATTCGTATTTGTTGTAAAAACACTGTGTGGAGAGTGTACAGTGGATACTGTTAGGTGATTTCCAGCTGCAGTATCAATATAGCGAAATTGAATGTTTGATTCTTGAGTCAACCTGTGCTCTATCTGGATGTGATTCACTGTGAGGTAGAAACCAACTCTTGACATTGTTTTCAGTCAGCACATTCATCAAAAGCTCGGGCGCCCCTCGTCTGGCCCTTTATCTCAACCTGACCCACCCTAGTGGCAGGGGAACTGCCAGGCTGGCTTATAACCTGAAATCAGTCTGGTTCAAGAATGACCATTCTTTCCTGAAAAATAGCCAGACCAGTCAACAGACCACTGCCCATTCTCCTCAAGATGTCTTCAACCAAATGATGATTGCCGTGTTTCATCCCAGGGCAACTGCCTTTCAATGAGGCAACCTCCTTCTCCAGCTGGTCAACATTACAGCAAACGCCAGCGTCCTCTTTTCCCAGAGCAAAACAGCTATTCCTCAAGAAATGGACTACATCAGCATCGATTTGTTGATCATGAACACCTTGAAAACAGGACAAGTTCCAATCTTGATACTAGGTACCCGTTAGCTCATCCAACTTCTCATGGGAGTGACTCTTCTGGACCCGAGCCACAATCTTAAACTGGAAGTCAGGCCACACATGGCAATTCTGCACCAAGTCCTCCTTTGTCCTCTATCCAGCACTATCCTCCTCTTATTCCAAGTACATAAAATAATGTATCTTTAGTTCCTCCTGCTGATCCTCACTTTAATAGAGGAAGCTCTCTTTCACACTCAAGAGATCCAGCAGTCTCTTTAACAGCACTTCCTCCCATTCTTCCTAGTGATACCCATCCCTCACATCCTTCTCTGGAATTCAACAATCCTATGCCGCTTAGACCACCCTTTCATTACCCCTCTCCATTTAAAGATTACTTCCACTCCTATACCTGGAATCTCCTTTCTATGGCTTCTGAACTGATAACACAGCAAGGAAGATACCCCTATGCCCATCCCATGAATATGACTTGATATACACACTTGTCTCCTATTAACACATGATAATGTTTAAGCCTGTATGGTATATGCTGTTATTGATGTCTTGGTTCCAGACCCTTGCTTGGCTGCGGAAAAAGATTTTGGAGAATATCTTTACTTTGATTGATTTGAAGACGTTGCCTATAGCTCTTTGTCTTGTCATATTTGCTGAATCTAATTTCAGATGAATTAGTGCGTTATCCATTTACTTTGTAGCCTTGAATCTCTTTGGCAATTTTGAAGTTTCCTTTTGACTTGCTTTGTTGTTTGTTTATTGCCTGTACGTTGCTTAGTTGTCCTTTTGCTCCCCTCCCCCCCCCAAGTTGTTGTTTAGATTCACACTTTGTATAATTGTATTCTTCATACTGTATATATTTTAAACTATCCAAACATCTATTTGAAAAGGGGGAGGGTGGCTTTCTCCACAGTTTTTTTTCTTGGTTTGTTTTTTGACTTATTGTTATCTACCCTTATCTAATTTTCATTTCTGTCAACTTTCATATTATTTCTAGCACAATCAAGCTCTGGCTATTTAAAGAGGATCTACGCATTGGGCATTTAAACATCAATCATGCAATAAACAAAGTAACAGAATGTTCATCAATCTTATCGAATACAGGGAAAAACTTTTACTTATTTGACTTTTCAGAAACACACTTAACTTCTCACATTTCTGAAGATGATATTTCAATACCAGGATATAAAGCAATCTGCAGAGATTCTACTGGTTTTCGTGAAACTGGTTATATATATATATATATATATATATATATATATATATATATATATATAATATATATATATAATATTATATATATATATATATATATATATATATATATATATATATATTTAGATCACTTTAAGTCACGGCAGAGTGGATTGATATTTATTATTCTATGATGGATAACATTAATGAAGATTCCAAAGATATTATACTGTTAGGTGACTTTAACATTGATTTAACAAAAACTGATAACAGGTGGACACAGACATATGAGTCTTTCAATTTAAAGCAATTAATAAAATCATCAACTCGTGTAACTAAAAACTCTAAGACTCTAATTGACCATATAAATTATATGTCAATAACCAAAATTCAATCACTGAAATAAATGTTCCCATATTTGGTTGTAGGGATCACTTCCCCATCTGTGTTATGTGGTGTAAAAAGGGTTTAAAATTTCCAAAAATGAATCACAAAATTATCACTTATAAGAATTTTTCGAATTTTGATGATAATGAATTTCTTTCAGATCCATTAAATTTGCCTTTAAACCATGTATGTCAGTGTACTGACCCTAATCAGTCCATAGAACTATGGTACAATTTTTTTTATATACAGTATTTATAATTAGCATGCTCCACTTCAAACCAAAAGAGTCAACTACCAATCTAAACCTCCATGGCTGACAAAAGAAATACAAAAACATTTATCAAAGAGATTATCTTTTGAAAAAAAAGGAACGAATCAAGAATATAAAAAGCAAAGAAACTATGTAACATACCTCGCTTGCTCCATCTCTGTCAGCTGCCTTGAAATCACGCACCACAACTAGAACCCTGCGGTCTTCGAATGATAACTTGCTTGTTGTACCCCATTACAACCTCAAAACAGCAGGTCGTAGATCTTTTGGTGTTGCTGCGCCCACGATCTGGAACTCTCTGCCACCAGCCGTCAGACATGCTCCCACTTTATCCCAGTTTAAGTCTTCATTGAAGACACATCTCTTTAATGTATTTCTTAGCTAGTTAATATATTGTGCTTGTCTTGACGGTCGCCGTTTGTCACACTGTAGGCTACTTCATGTGCATGCCTGGCTGTTGGTTATGGGTTTTTGTTTGTTTGTTAGTTATGTTATTGCTAGTGCCTTTTCTCTTGAGTGTACTGTTAATTGCCCTGCTAGTGTGTGCCCGGACGCAAGTGTGTGCCTCTACAGTGCGATAGGTATCTCTGGTAAATTTATTTGCGCTTTAGAAATGCTCATTATCATTGTTGTTGTTTATTATGTGCTGTGTGTGCATGTGTATAGATGCGCATGGTATGAAAGCGCATTGAGTCATTGCTTTGAGAAATGTGCTATATAAATGCTATTCATTATTATTATTATTACCTCCTACCAGCTGAAAAACAGAAATACTTTGGAGATCTATTCAACAAAACGAAAGACAGCAAGTCTGTATGGAAATCTGTCAACCTTCTTACCAAAAAGTATTTAATAAAACAGCAAACGTTTTAGATTAAATCTCTGCTGATGCCTTAAACCACCACTTTGAAACTTCTCAGATTGAATAATAACCAATGATATATAAAAAAACTAATGACTTGAATGTCGTAGAATCCTTCTGCTGCACCAAAAATATTAACTCCAAACTAAGAATTCCATGTATGAGTGTACATGAAGTATTTACAGCTTTAAAAAGTATGAAGCAAACAGCAACCTGTGGCCTAGATGGTTTGAATGGTAAAATCCTGAAATTAGCTGCACCAGTTATAGCTGAGGCACTTACATACATCTATAATCTTTGTATAAGCAAAAACACTTTTCCAAATATGTTTAAGCAGAGTAAAATTATTCTTTTATATAAATCAGGAGATCGAACCGACCCCTATAAATTTAGACCCACCTCAATTCTATCTGTTCTTTCAAACCCATTAGAAAAACACATTAACAATTGCCTACTTACTCATTTAAATGAAAATAGCCTTATTCACCCCAACCAGTCTGGGTTCAGAGCAAATCACTCACTTCCCTTGTAAAACTTATAGACAGATGGTTAGTTAATAGGAATAAAAGTTTTTTTTACAGGAGTTCTTTTAATAGATTTTGCAAAGACCTTTGATGTTTTCCACCACAATCTGCTAATAAGGAAACTTGTATATTACAAACTATCCTCTGATACCTTAAATCTTATATATTCCTTCCTTTCTAACAGACAACAAAAAGTTTATGTCAATAAATATTCTTTGACTTTTCTGCCCAATACATTTGGTGTCCCACAGGGTTCTATTCTGGGTCCCCTATTATTTTCTATTTACATTAATGATCTTCCCTTATTTACTAAAGCTCCCTGTGATTTGTTTGCAGATGACACCACTATTGATATTAACCATGTTAATTCGTATGAATTATTTCGCAATTTGCAAGAAGATATGAATGTATTTCTGGAATGAACTCACTTGAACCATATGGCCCTTCATCCAAAGAAAACCAAATTGATGCTTATTTCCACAAGACAGAAACAACAGATCCTTAATAGCAACCTACCAAATCTCTGTATTGGCAATGAACAAATTGAAGTCTCAAATCACAAAATTTTAGGCATAAGTATTAATAACAACCTGTCATGGTATGCCCACATCCAAAACCTGTCAAGAAACGTTTCTTCAAAAATATACCAACTCGGTAAGATAAAAAAAACACCTTCTTAACTCTGTATGCCAGAAAAAATATTCTTGTATTCTCAGATCAAACAGCTATAGATTATGCATTAATAGCTATAGATTATCCCTGTGGAATATGGCCAGCAATAATTTGCTTAAATTAATAGTGAGGGTGCATAGACACGCCCTAAAGCTCATCCTAAACAAATGGTCTTCTTTAACAGTTGCTGACCATTCAGATATTGATATTCTTGCCCTTAAGTCCAAGCTTGTCTTCAAAAAAGTTTTAAGATCTTGCATGGAAATGCCCCATCTTTATTAAAAAGCATTTTCACAGTAAATGATTTTAGACACTCTCATTTGATCAGTCTACATCTGCCTAAGATAACACTATTTAAATCAAGTCTAGCATATTCTGGGGGCTGGCTGTGGTATAGGCTTCCCTTGCAACTAAAAAATGAAACTAAACTGAAAAAATGTACAACAATGTATCATGATTTTTCATGAAACACTGTGATATAACATATCTCCTTCCCAAGATGTATTAAAACAACATTTATATCGGTTTCCTTACTTCTTGTTCTTCTCTCTGTCTCTGTCTATCTGTCTGTCTGTCATTCTGTCATTCTGTCTGTCTGTCTGTCTGTCTGTCTATCTATCTATCTATCACCTGTACACTCCTTCTCGTTCCCTCCGCTCTACTGCAGATACCTTGTGCTTAAGTATACCTAGATTCAACCAGTCCACCGTTGGCCGTCGCTCTTTCTCTGTTTCTGGTTCATCCATCTGGAATGACCTCCCTCTCTCTCTTCGCCAAAAGCCTTCTTATGACGCTTTTAAATCCGGCCTCAAGACACATTTATTTCAAACCTAAGATTCTCCTCTCTTGTTCCTTTTCATTTTTGTCCCTGCCCTCAACAGCCAAAACCCCATCATCACCCCGAGTGTACAACCTTTATGTGTGTGCATGAGTGTGCGTGTATGTACGTGCGTGCGTGCGAGCGTGTGTGTATATATTTGAACATGTAAAAACACCCACCCTATTAATTGTAACTGGCTGCATGTGAATGAGTAGGGTGAATGAAAGCGCTTTGATTTGTTTTTCTGACAAGATGTAGCTCTATATACATTCCATGTCTTATTATTATATTATTATTATTATGTATTAACTCTGCCATTGCCGGTCCCAAGCCCTGACGTAGCAGCAGAGATGAAAAGCTACAACCTTACATTGCTTGGCATCAGTGAGACCCATTGGACACAGTCAGGACAAAGGAGACTGCTCACTGGAGAGATGCTGCTTTATTCTGGCCACGAAGAAGACAACGCTCCACACACAGAAGGCGTAGCGCTCATGTTGTCAAGACCTGTGCAGCGAGCCCTGATAGGATGGGAAGCACACGGATCAAGAATCATCGCGGCATCCTTCAGGACTAAGAAGAAGAAGATCAGAATGAACATCATCCAGTGTTATGCGCCAACTAATGACGGCGATGAAGAAGCCAAAGATCGATTCTACGACAGACTGCAGAACGTCATTGCCAAGTACCCAGAAAAAGATATAAACATCCTCATGGGTGATTTCAATGCCAAGATTGGATAAGACAACACGGGATGCGAGGAAGTGATGGGAAGACAGGGATTAGGAGAGATGAATGAGAATGGCGAGAGATTTGCAGACTTCTGTGCTATCAACAATCTGGTAATCGGTGGCAGCATTTTCCCCCACAGAAGAGTACATAAGGCCACCTGGGTATCACCAAATCATGTGACTGAAAACCAGATCGACCATATCTGCATGGCCCAAGAATTCAGGAGATCTCTACAGGATGTAAGGGTGAAAAGAGGAGCAGACATTGCATCTGACCACCACCTTTTGGTAGCCAGGCTGAAGCTAAAGAAGAACTGGATGGAAGTAACAACAAAGAGGCAGAATTAAACATCAGCCTGCTGAAAGACTAAAAAGATAAATGAGAATTCAAGCTGTCCCTCACCAACAAGTACCAAGACTACAGAACTGCTTGAAGAAAGAAAGCGACATCGAGAGCTAGTGGAAGAAAGTGAAAGAAGGACACTGACGTCAACTTGTCAAAGGAAGTAGTGGGCCCCAAAGACACCAACAGAAGAATGGAATATCGGCAGTCACAATGGCAAGATGAGAAGAGAAAGCAGAAGCAAAGGCAGCAGTAAACACAGCCGGACAAGATCAGCAAAGGCCAAGGCACAAGCAGACTTCACAGAAGCAACAGAGAAGTCACAGAGGGTGCAAGAAAGACAAGCGCAAGTACATCGACACGCCTGCAGAGGAAGCCGAGGAAGCAGCAGCCATAACAACATGAAGCTACTGTATGACACCACTAAAATCTACAGGGAATATCAGCAGGCCTGACGACCAGTCAAAGACAAGAAAGGAAACACCATCCTGGGAACAGAGGGACAACTGAACAGATGGGCACGAGCACTTTGAGGAAACTCCTGAACAGATCCGTTACCTTCAAACCCCAGGACATCGACCCTGCTGATAGAGACCTAGACATCAACTGTGAGCACACCAACCAGGGAGGAGTTCAGGAAAGCCATCAAAATGCTGAGAAATGCAAGGCGCAGGACCGGACAACATCCGAGCAGAAGCACTCAAGGTATGACCTGGAGACCACGGTAGAGATGCTGTACCCTCTCTTTGGGAAGATTGGAAGAAGAGAAGTACCATTCAGACTGGAAGGAGGGCTAACCTCATCAAGTACCCAAGAAAGGAGACCTCAGCAACTGTGCCAACTATAGAGGGATTAATGCTCTGTCGGTGCCAGGAAAAGTTTTTAACAGGAATCCTCCTCGAGAGAATGAAAAATGCAGTCGAACCACTCTCCTCCGAGACCAGCAGGCCGGCTTCCGCCAGAACAGATCATGCGTAGATCAGATTGCCACCTTGCGCATCATCGTTGAGCAATCTTTAGAGTGGAACTCATCTTTATACATCAACTTTGTTGATTATGAAAAAGCATTCGGCAGTGTGGACCGCAACACCCTCTGGAAATTGCTTCGCCACCATTGAGTGCCAACCAAACTGGTCAACTTGATCAAGAACTCCTATGAAAGAATGACCTCCCAGGTGGTCCATGGAGGACAACTCACAAACAGCTTTGAGGTGAAGACCAGAGTCAGACAAGGCTGTCTCTTGTCACCTTTCCTCTTCCTCCTGGCGATCGATTGGACCATGACGACTTCAACGGCATACAGAAGAAATGGAATCCAGTGGACACTGTGGGACCAGCTGGATGATCTCGACTTTGCAGACGACCTGGCCCTGCTTTCCCACAGCCGCCAACAGATGCAGGACAAGACTACAGAACTAGCAGCCACCTCATTACAAGTTGGTCTCAAGATCCATGAAGGCAAAACCAAGATTCTCAAGATCAACGCAGTGAGTGAGGACCCAGTCACACTAAATGGGAAGGAGCTGGAAGAAGTGGAGACATTCACGTACCTGGGTAGCATCATTAACATGCAGGGCGGCACAGACGCAGACGTCAGAGCAAGAATTGGCAAGGCGAGGGCAGCGTACTTGCAGCTGAAGAACATCTGGAGCTCCAAGGTGGTGTCGACCCGCACAAAGATCAGGCTGTTCAACTCCAACGTCAAGTCAGTCCTACTATATGGAGCGGAGACATGGAGGACAACAAAGACCACCATCAAGAAAGTGCAGACCTTCATCAACAGCTGCCTGAGACAAATCCTCCAGACTCACTGGCCCGACACCATCAGCAACGCAGACCTGTGGCAACGTACCAACCAGCTGCCAGCCGAAAATGAAATCCGGCGCAGGAGATGGGGATGGATTGGGCACACCCTGAGAAAGCCAGCCAGCAACATCACAAGGCAGGCACTATCATGGAACCCCCAGGGAAAACGAAAAAGAGGAAGGCCAAGAAACACCTGGCGACGCGACCTTGAGGCAGAAACCAGGAAGATGGGATATACCTGGAGACAGCTGGAGAGAATAGCCCAGGACAGAGGACTCTGGCGGACTGTTGTCGGCGGCCTTTGTCCAGGGGGAGTGATGGGCCTAAGTAAGTAATTATTATTATTATTATTATTATTATTATCATTCTTCTTCTCCTCCTCCTCAATCAATCAATCAATCAATCAATCAATCAATCAATCAATCAATCAATCTATCAATCAATCAATCTATCTATCTATCTATCTATCTATCTATCTATCTATCTATCTATCTATCTATCTATCTATCTATCTATCTATCTATCTATCTATCTATCTATCTCCTTTTGTGCATCTGTTGGTATCCATGTGTGTATGTACTCATTTTCATCATATGCTTTGGTTTTTATTGCAGTGTTTTCTTTTCTTTTCATTTTGAGGGCTGGATGGAAACAAAAAGTCTTGTTACTTAATCTATCACCCTCGTGAAATAAAATTGCGTCTGCATTTGGTTCACTGAAGGTGTTTTCAAATATCCTTTTGTGTAGAACCCCTTCGTTAATAACAGGTAGTCAACCTTCTCACTCTTCCTAGTACTGAGTATTGAGACCGTCGTTTTTGACCTTTCACATCTTCCTATAATTATTTATTAATATTAGCCTATTCCTTCTGGTGCGTGTGTGCGTGTGTGTATGTGTGTGTGTGTGTATGTGTGAGTGAGTGTGTGTGTATGTGTGTGTGTGTGTGTTGGGGAGGGTGGGGGGTCCTAGGCTAGAGCCCCAAAGTTCCCCAAGGTGAGATTTTGGCATGTGACCGTTTACCCATGTGTGTGTGTGTGTGGGAGGGGGAGGGTGGTGGGGGCGGGGGGGGGGGGGGGGCGGGGGGGGGGGCGGGGGGGGGGGGGGGGGGGGGAGGGGGGGGGGGGGGGGGGGGGGGGAGGGTGAGTGTGTGTTAGTAATGGATAACAAAATTAAAAAAAAAACCACCACCACAACAACAAACAAATGCATGCCTAGTGATGTTATCTTTTAGACATTATCCCTGAAATCGGAATCCGGCTGTGGGTAAACTGTCCCATGCACAAAATCTCACTGTTGATGACACACACACACACACACACACACACACACACACACACACACACACACACACACACACACACCACACACACACACACACACACACACACACACACACACACACACACACACACACACAACACACACACACACAACACATTAAGTTTTAAAATGCTATATTGAATGTTAGAATTAAGAAGAATTACAATTGAATCAACCAACAGAGCTAACTTTGAAAGGCTACACACCGGTATTAATTTGGGGGTCAAGTAGTATCTTCTATAGAGTGCGAGTGGAAAAAACTGTTGGTGATTTTCACAGATTTTTTATAGCATGAAATGATGCACTGTGCACTTGTTTTTTGGATTGAGGACATAGAGCAATACCAGGTAGTCACGAGAAAGTTGGAAATAACCATCAAATGAGGTTTGCCTGCAGGGATCCATTTACAATAAACATGCTCCTCTTCAGACAAAAAGAGTTAAATACCGAATTAAACCACCTTGGCTCACTAAACAAGTTCAAGACAATATTCATTTAAGAGATAACCTGCTAAAAAGAGGATCTCATGAAGAATACAAAAAGCAAAGACATTATGTTACTAGTCTTTTAAGAGCAGATAAAAAAGGAAATACTTTGAACAACTAGTTGATAAAAACAAAGATAGTAAGACCATTAATTGGAAAGCCATCACAAAACTAACAAATAAAAACATAAGTAATGCTTCCAATAACATCAAAGATATATCAGCTGATGCAATAAATCATCATTTTTCAACAGTGTCAGCTCAGATAATCATTAAGGACAATTCAGATAGCAAGATTTAAGAGACCTAAAAACCTTTGCTCTAAACATAACATCTATACTAAGCTCAACATCACACCTGTAGTGTCCACGTCGTGTTTATTTCTTTAAAAGGTATAAAACAAACAGCAACACATGGACTAGATGGACTGGATGGTATTATTCTAAAACTTGATGCTCCTGTAATAACAGACACACTTACATATATCTATAATCTTTGTATAAGTAAAAACACATTTCCAAAAATGTTAAAGCAAGCCAAAGTAATTCCATAGTTCAAATCAGGAAAGACTGCTGACCCTTCCAATTATAGACCAATGTCCATTCTGTCAACACTTTCAAAGCCTTTAGAACACAACATATATAGATGCCTTCTTGCTCATCTGAATAAGTATAATCTCATACATCCCAACCATTCTGGATTTAGAGCCAACCATTCATGTAATACAGCATTATTAAAACTCACTGAAAGGTGGCTATCCAATACAAACAAAAACCAATTTACCGGAGTTCTCTTTGTCGACTTTGCCAAGGCATTCGACGTCCTTGATCATAATCTTCTCTTAAAAGAAACTAGCCATCTATAACATATCTCCCAATACCCTCGAACTTATTTGTTCCTTTCTATCTAACAGACGGGAAAAAGTTTATCATAACAATTGCTTTTCTAAGTATCTTTCAAATACTTATGGTGTTCCTCAGGGGCTGTTCTTGGTCCTCTGCTATTCTCTCTATATATCAATGACTTACATTTATCTATTAAAACATCCTGTGAACTTTTTGCTGACAACACCACCATACACACAACCGATAGGGATCCATACCAGGTCTTTCGAGTAATGCAAGAAAACATAGATATTCTTGTCAAATGGACACATTTGAATCACAGGGCACTCAATCCCAATAAAACAAAATTCATGCTTATTTCAACTAAGCAAAAACGTCAAAATCTTAACATAATTAAACCATCACTCTATATAATTGATGATATAATAAAAGAAATTTAAGCCATAAATTATTAGGATTAACTATTGATAACAATTTATCTTGGTCACATCACATCAAAAGAATATAAAAAAAACATTGCCTCAAAAATATTTTAACTGCGTAAAATAAAACATTTTCTGTCTCTGCACGCAAGAAAAAGATTCTTTCATTCATATATTCAATCAAACATAGATATGCTTCCACTCTTTGGGATCTGGCAAGCAACAACTTAACTAAATCTATTACTAGACTTCATAAACGTGCTGTTAAACTTGTATTAGATAAGTCATTTTCATAAACTGATGCTGATTATAGAGATAATAACCTCCTTCCGTTAAACTCCAAACTACTTTTCAACAAAGGAATTCTTATGCATAAAATTTTTCATGGCATTGTCCCACCATCACTAAGAGACATGTTTACAGTTAATTAATTTAGGCACTTGCACACTATTGATCCTTTGCCTAGAATTACATTATATAAATCAAATTTGTCCTATTCTAGAAGCTGGCTCTGGAACAGACTTCCTGTCTTTCTAAAAACTGAAACAAACCATAAAAGACTCGAAACTTTGTATCATGACTTTTTAATGAAAAGTACAAATCTTGGGTCACTTTCTTCCCAAATGTATTGATGAACAATATCTACATAGTGGTATGCTGTTCAGTAGTATGCTTTGTTTGATTGTGTTTACATGCTTGTGGTATGTCAGTTTTCCTAACTGCCAGTTTGTCTTCATTTGTGCGACATTTGTAGAGAGCATTTCTTACTGTACTTTCCTACCAATTTTTTAAAACTTGATTTTGCACGGGAGCTATTTCTACATGATTATGTAATCCTGTATTTGGAAACTCTCACTCATTGTCTCTGTCTGTCTGTCTGTCTGTCTGTCTGTCTGTCTATCTATCTGCATGCCTGCCTGTCTGTCTGTCTGTCTGTCTGTCTCTCTCACTCTCTCTCCCTCTCCTGACACCCCACCTGCACGGCCCACTGACAGAGGAGGCAACCCTTATATCTGCTTCAAAAAGGGTATCAACCAGATTCCAGTGTCCCTGGATACCCTTTTTCATCACGGATGTCAGGACACCAACCCACCCCTCAACCCCTGAATGACGGTGTCTGGGCGAACAGACAAACCCTCCCACATCTACGATATGTGACGACCCTACCTCCTCCCCACCGCCAGCCCCCACCCTACCCAGCAGTGTCCGCCACCAGACTTCACCCAGCTCCAACTTTTCTGTCTAGGGTTACACTAGAAACTCTCGTGTGATAAATTCACACCTACCAATACTCCACATTAAGGGTGTGTGTGTGTGTGTGTGTGTGTGTGTGTGTGTGTGTGTGTGTGTGTGTGTGTGTGTGTGTGTGTGTGTGTGTGTGTGTGTGTTGTGTGTGGGTGGGGGTGGGGGGTATGCAGGTGCACCTATGTGTGGCTATGTGTGCACTGTGTGTGTGTGTGTATGTGTGTGTTGTGTGTGAACAAGGATATGTATGTGCGTTTGCATGCATGTGTATGAACACTTCCTTTAACCAATCATTAGTTAGAAGCTGCATAACATCTTACAAGGACTTATTCCTGTTTTCTGCTACCCATGGCCTTGAAATGTCAATTTGGTGACACTTTAATTTTATATTATATATCTCTATTCTGTGCTGGAGACACGCCCACCCAGTGCTGCAGTGTGAAGCAAACAGTGACAGGACACAAACAGTGGTAATCTCCTACACCAGGACCAAGCTTTCTGAAACAGTGCTGATTGTGCTCATGACTTTCTTTTCTCTCTCTTTTCTTTTTTATTTATTCTTTCTTTTTAAAATTTTTTTTTTTCCAGGAATTGTGCTGATTGTAGTTGCGCTTATTATTCATATTCTGGCATCTTTTATTTAGAGGTGCTTTACTGTATTGTCTGGCCTTGCTTTTGTTGAGGGTGATTTGGTTGTTCTGTTGTTGTTGTTGTTGTTGTTGTTGTTGTTTTTATATCTCTCCTTTCACTCGGTAACCAACCACGCCACCTGTGGAAATTTTTTCTCTCCTCAGACTACTGTGGGGCTGACTGAGTTATACACAAATCGTGTGCTACAGAGTGGTAATTGATTTTACTCCTTTCTTCACCCTTCCACCCCTATACCCCTATCAAGTATTCACTCCCCCCTATTATTATTATTATTATTATTATTCTTCTTCTTATTATTATTATTCATTGTCTCCCTTTTCTTCCTTATCTTCACCATTCTTGTACACATTAATATATTCCTCACAAAACTAACTTCAGTAGATAATATATTCAAGACACAATTCATGGCCCTCCAAGGATGGCTTACGAATTTGCCACCTAAATATAAACCATGCAGTCAATAAAATCGAAGATATAACAAGACTCATCACAAACCAAGGCAAACCATTTCATATACTAGGGCTTTCCGAGTCAAGACTTTCAAAACACATAACCAACACTGACATTTCCATTCCAGGATATAATATCGTGCGAAAAGATTCACAAAAGCCCAAAGAAACAGGTATCTTAATATATATTAGTGAGTCTGTAACTTCAGACGTCTTTTCCATCTTGAACGTTATGAAGTAGATTCCATCTGGATGGAAGTAGCTATAAAAGGTGCTGCACTTATTACAATGGGGTTTTGCTACAGAAATCCAGCAGAAAGAAAAAAATGGATAGACAAGTTTGACTCCATGATAAACGTAGTCCTATTAGAATCTAGGGAAATTATCTTACTAGGTGATTTTAATATTTAACTAGCAAAAGTAAACAACCAATGGACCCAAGTTATTAACTCATTCAATCTTCACCAATTAGTTACTTTACCCACAAGAGTCACATCAAATTCTAACACAATTATTGATCATATCTATGTATCAGACCCTAAAAACATCATAGAAATGTGTGTCCCTGTATATAACTGTAGTGATCACTATCCAGTCTGTACCACATGGTCAAAAAAGGAACAAAAATTCCTAAACCTGGCCATAAAACTATAACCTATTGTTCTTTTGTAAAATTTAATGAACAGGTTTTCTTACTAGAGTTAAGCAGTTCCATGTTCTCGGAAACATTCAATATTACTGATCCAGACCTGGCCATTGAGTTCTGGATAAAAGCTTTTACTGAAATCTATAACAAACATGCCCCATTAAAAACCATAAGGATCAAACATGTCCGCAAACCGCCTTGGTTTACAAAGGAACTAGAAGAAGCATGTTATCTTAGAGATTTCTTAAAAGAACATAAATATTATGAGGAGGCAAAAAAATTAAGAAATGCCATAAACTCACAAAAACGGCGAGAGAAAAGGAAATATTTCCAAGATCTACTATCATCCAAACAAAATTCAAAGACTGTATGGAAGGCAATCAATCAAATAACAAATAATCAATTGTCTTCCAAGTCTAATGTAATTACAGATATTTCTGCTGAAAAAGTAAACAATCACTTCATTAATATTTCTTCTAACATAATTAACAATGATAACTCGAAGTCCAATGATCTGGATAAACTAAAACAATACTGCCAAGAAAAGGGTATTCCATCAAAACTCCACATACCGTTCATATCTGTTTCTGAGGTCTCTAATTATCTGACTCACCTCAAACAATCAAGTACGCATAGTCTTGATGGGATAGATGGCAGAATACTGAAACTCTCAGCTCCAGTTATTACAGACACTCTGACACATATCTATAACCTTTGTCTTCATAAGGACTATTTCCCCACGCCTTCAAAACTGCTAAGGTGATTCCAATCCACAAGTCTAGAGACACTTCCGATCCCTCAAACTATAGGCCAATCTATATTATATCTTACCTTCCAAAACTCTTGGAAATACATATGAATAAACACATAGTCCATCATATAGATATTAACAACTTACTTCACCCAAATCAGTCTGGGTTTAGAAAAAAATCACTCGTGCCATACGGCATTGACTAGTCTTGTATAGACAATTGGCTGTCAAACATTAATGACAATAAATTTTGTGGAGTATTATTTGTAGATTTCAAAAAAAGCATTTGATACAATTGACCCCCAGACTTCTCATTAAAAAGCTAGAGTTATATAATCTCTCTACAAATACTCTAGAACTTCTTGCTTCTTATCTTGCAAACAGGCAACAGTGTGTCTCAATAGCTACGTCCACATCCACACTAAAACCCATTCATTATGGAGTACCACGGGGATCCATCTTAGGACCAATTCTCTTTTCATTATATATAAATGACCTTCCTCTCCATATCAAATCTAAATGCGAACATTTTGCTGATGACACAACCATACACACAAGCCATACTGACATTAACTCTCTTGCAAAGACATTGCAAAATAGCACTGATGATCTTGTCAAATGGACTGAACTAAACCACATATCTATACACCCCCAAAAAACAAAATGCATGCTTATCACTACCAGACAAAAGCGACAAAATCTATCTCATAAACTTTCTCCAATCCATATTGAAAAGAAAACAATCGAACAAACCTCTCACCACAATGTTCTAGGAGTAACAATTGATGAAAATCTCAGCTGGTACCATCACATATCCCATCTGTGCAAATACATGTCTCAAAGAATATACCAATTGCCTAAAATCATTCATTTTCTTGACTTTCATTCAAGAAAACTATTCTTTCAAGCTTATATACAATCTTCAATAGATTATGCTTCAACCCTGTGGGATTCTGCTAGTGCAAACACTATGAAACCATTATTAAGTCTGTATAAACGTGCTCTTAAACTGGTTCTTCTGAAGAAGACTACCTTACTAGAAGTGGATTATACTCAGTTAAATATTCTTCCCCTACACCAAAGACTAAGATTTAACAAAGGCCTCATAATAATAATAATAATAATAATAATAATAATAATAATAAATGGAATTTATATAGCGCTGTATCTTGCACAGACAAATCAAAGCGCTTGCACTCAACTCATTCTTACACAGTCATGCAACCAATAGCAAGTAATAGTTCTAACAATTCCAAATGCACACACACACACCACACACACACACACACACACACACACACACACACACACACACACACACACACACACACACACACACACGCACGCACGCACGCACGCACGCACGCACGCACGCACGCACGCACGCACGCACGCACGCACGCACACACACACACACACACACACACATCATACACTTTGGCAGGGTGATAGAAGTTTTGGCTGTTGAAAAGCAGGGATAGCTATGAAATGAAACAGAATAGGAATTTTCTTAGGTTTGAAACAAATATGTCTTGAGGCCAGATTAAGTGTCACAAGAAGGTCTTTGGCGAAGAGAGATAGGGAGGCCATTCCAAATCGATGGACCAGAAACAGAGAAAGAGCAACGGCCAACAGTGGACTGGTTGAATCTAAGTGTTTGTAAGCACAAGAAATCTGCAGCAGAGCGAAGGGAACGAGAAGGGGTGTACAGGTGGAGACATTCACAGAGGTAGGATGGTGCTGTTTTGTGGAGACATTTGTAACAGAGAGTACTGATCTTATAGTTTATTCTTTGTAGCACAGGCAGCCAGTGGAGAGATCGCAAGAGAGGGGTAATGTGCTCAGATTTTTTCTTTCTGAGGACTAGTCTAGCTGCAGAGTTTTGAATATGTTGAAGGGAGTGGATCGATGATGCTGGCAGACCAGACAAAAGAGAATTGCAATAGTCCAGACATGAAAGAATGAGAGATGCCATGAGTTTTGATGTTGCGTCTGTGGACAGGTACTTTCGAATGGCACTAATACGCCGTAATTGATAGAAGCAGGACTGGCAGGTCTGGGTGATGAATTTTTGCATAGAGAGTGTGTTGTCAATAATGACCCCTAGATACTTTTCAGCAGTGGATAGAGGGATTGACGTATTGCCGAATTCTATTGAAGCTGTTGTAATGGAAGAGAGTTTGTTTTTGGTCCCTACAAGCATGGCTTCAGTTTTATCAGCGTTTAGTTGTAACTTGTTCTCTATCATCCAGTTTTGGATATCTTGAAAGCAGTAGGCTATATTTGTCAAGAGAGAAGGCAGATTTTCAGGAGTGTCACTGCTTAGAATCTGAGAGTCATCTGCATAAAAGTGATGGTTGATCTGATTACGGTTAATTATATGTGACAGTGGAGCGGTGTAGAGAGTGAAAAGAACAGGGCCCAGAACTGATCCCTGCGGAACTCCACATTCCAGTCTGGCAGGTACTGACTGAATCTTGTTTACTGTGACTGTCTGGAATCGGTCAGTAAGGTATGAGCTAAACCAGGTGAGGACTGTACAAGTAACACCAAACGTTTCTTGAAGACGGGAGAGAAGGATGGAGTGGTCAATAGTGTCGAAAGCTGCAGATAAGTCGAGTAGAGTGAGAAGGGAGATTTTCCCTGAGTCAGAAGCAAGTAGAAGCATGTTTAAGGTGTGAACTAGGGTGGTTTCAGTGCTGTGCTTGGCGCGATAGGCAGACTGAAACGCAGGAAGAAGACTGTTGGAGAGAAGGTGGTTGTTGAGCTGTTTCAGAACTACTCTTTCAAGGACTTTAGAGATGAAAAGTAGGTTGGAAACAGGTCTGATATTTTTCAGAATGTTAGGGTCAAGGTCATGCTTTTTGAGTAATGGTGTGACTAAAGCGTGCTCATCAAGGAGTTGGCTGAGGACGGTATTGTAGTGTTTAGAAGGGTCAGTATGGTCAGGGATTTGTGATAGACGTTCAGCAGCTTGGGAAAGAAAAGTTTGAATATCTATGGCCTTGAGGTTGCCACGGGTAATGCACTTCTTCTTTCTGATAGGTTTTGCAATGTTTAGGGAGAAAAGAATGGTAGAATGATCGGAGAGCAGTTCGTCAGTGACAGTTACAGACTGAGATGTGACTAGACCTTGTGAAACATCGGTGATAAGCCAATCTAAAATGTGACCAGATCTGTGTGTTGGTTCGTTTACCAGCTGGGAGAGAGAGTGGTTAGACAAAGAAAGAGAAAGACGCTTAACATCAGGAGAGGACTGGTTGTCAAAATGGAAGTTGAAGTCACCAAGAATGATAAGTTTCTTGGGAGAGATGTTTGAGATAATGACAGGAACTTTCCCTCATCCTTAAAAGACAAGTTCCTAATGAATCATTCCAGATATACTGAAAAGCCGGGTCTCCCAATCCCAAGAATAGATTTGTTCAAATCTAGCTTTCTTTACTCAGGCCCTGTTCTGTATTTAGACAACACCAGTCATTCATCATCATCAACCATTACACCCAGCGGTGTGTAGGACAGCAACAAAGCGCTTCAACTCCTGCCTATCCTGGGCCAACCTAGTCACTGATCCCCAAGAGTGCTGAATGGCCTTCATCTCACTTTCTACAGTCCTCCTCCACGTTGCTTTTGGTCTTCCTTTCTTTCTCCTTCCTTCTGGAGTCCAGTGCAATACTGTTCTTGTGATTGACTGTGATTGACTGTGGGTCTCTTCGGAGGATGTGCCCAATCATTAACAATCTTCAAAAGTCATTTTTTCATCCACTTGATGCATCAAAAATAAAAATCCACACTTGATCTGTTGGAAACAAAGTAAATATACCCTCCCTTACATTATACCGGGAGGCACCGTGGTCGAGTGGTTTAGGCGGTCAACTCGTGATCCAGAGGTCGCGGGTTCGATCCCCGCTCGGCTCGGTGTTGTGCCCTTAGGAAAGACACTTTACTCCTATTTTCCTCACTCCACCCAGGTGTACAAGTGGGTACCAGCTCTGCTGGGGAAGTATCTGGCGACAGACTAGCGTCCTGTCACAGGGGTGGTGAAAAACCATCAGTTCGCTTAACGCTACAGAAACCGGGATAAGCTCCGGCTCTATGGGCCTTCTGGCTCGAAAGAACATACTTTTACATTATACCAAATTATCCTCTCTCTCCTCTCCTCTCTCTCTCTTTCTCTCTCTCTCTCTCTCTCTCTCTCTCTCTCTCTCTCTCTCTCTCCTCTCTCTCTCTCTCTCTCCCTCTCCCCCCCCCCTCTCTCTGTATAAGTGTGAATGTTTTACTTGTTTATCGCTATTATGTTATTGAAAACTAACTTCTAGAAATGATTTATTCCACTATCCTACTTCTTTATTATGACTCTAGGACGATCTTAACATGTACAATGTTAAATCACAGTGAGTGCTAATGGTGATAGTGTTGATGAATTGAAAACTATATGCAATTTCATATGGATTCAAAATGTACTGTGCTCTCTCTCTCTCTCTCTCTCTCTCTCTCTCTCTCTCTCTCTCTCTCTCTCTCTCTCTCTCTCTCTCTCTCTCGGCTGAACTCTGTTCACAGTCGCAGCAAGACGTGTTTTCTGCATGCTCTCTGCTTTTAATGAAGTTTTTTTGTTAATTAAGCAGGATTGATAATTGCCAGTGACTGTTTCATGGTACATCCAGATGCCAACAACAGCAGTAACCCACAGACAAAAAATTGGGCAGTTCTATTGCCTAGCTGTGGAAATATCTGCAAGAGAAAGGAAACAACAAGATAGAAACTAGCCACTGGCCCAGCCATGTTCAGTGACAACAGAAGTGACAGGCGGGTGCACGGCTGTGACTGTCTCTGCACTTTACTGTCTGTTCTTTCTCCTGCTCTTGGTGAGTGGGGACATTGAACTGAACCCAGGACCCAGGGATTACATTCACGAAACAACTTATAATGACCACAACTACTTCACCTACTTTATGCAACAAGTGCAGATGTTGCTGGACAACAAGTTTTCTGACTAACAAGGAAACCTGAATAGCCCACCTGTACTGAACATTGGAGGCAAGCATTGCAGTGGCGCACGGACTGTCATTGACAACACACCACAACAAGCCGCTTCAGACAGACAGACACACAGAAGGCAGGCACAACTGCCAACAAACAACGATTGCTCATTGGAGAAACAAGAAGCACACCTCAAACCCCAGCATTCAAAAGAAAAAGAAATGACATCAAGATCATGACCCCAAGAAAAACTGGATCAGTGTAACTTGCCCCCCACATCAGTGCACACACTAGCCTAGAATGTGGACGGCTTGTCCTCCACACTGGAAGATAATTCATGCCTGTCTTTTGAGTCTCTGGAGTTCATTCCTGCCTTTTGTGTTTTTGTATGATTTTGTTTCACGGAAAACTTCATGAACTATTTTTTGTTCAAACACATACAGCCACTGGTTTCCAACATCACACACATTTTCTAAACTATGTGGGGATAGTGGCAGAACAGTAGCTCTTGAAAGAGATGTATGTATGGATTTTGTGAAAGATATCTCAACACCGTATATGATCATACCTTAAGTAACAAAGTGGTATTTTTTTCTGATGTATTTATGATTTATTTACATCTAAATCCATGACAGTCCATTGTTATGACAACAGTGATTACACAGAAGGCACCTCAATGTATGCTTCATATTGTTGAAGGTACTAATGATGCAATCAAAACGAAAAAGCAATAAGCAAACAGCCGTGGTATTCTGATGGATGTTCTTTTCGCTTTGAGCTAGATGAACCCCTGAACTGTGTGATAGAATTCATTACAGATCTGCCTATTGCTCTACTTAGATGGTGGCAAGATCACAGTTTAACAGTTATGGGAAAGTTTGTTATCTTTGTGTACAAGTTCTGTCCTGTATATACTCAATAGCTCTACTGGAGGACAGTGATAGAAATGGTCCCTCTACATTTACCTCTCCTACTGGAAACTGTGTTGTAGATTATGTTCTATTTTCCTGTTCCCTTTGTTCAGTCTCACATGAAAATATGTGTGCTAAAGAAGGCGTTGATTAGAGAAACACACCCATTGTCTGCCATGTTATATGTATACAAATGTACTTTACCTTGCTACACAGACTGTTTGGTATTTTGTCTGTTGTATTTATTATTTATGATGTGTATACATCAAAATCCAAGGACAGTCTACTTTTATTACAACAGTGATTTCACAGATGGCATCTGAATACTTAAGCCTTGTATATCTGATGTTGTTGAAAGTACTAATGATGCAATCTGAATGCAAAAACAGTAAGCAAACACTGTACAAGTTATCTGTGTTGTTTTGATCAGATTCATACTGGAGATGTCCGAACTATAAATGCTTCTGAGCAAGACCATTCGTGTTCATTTTTGTCACAGTATTGTGGAAACAGAAGGTATAGCATGTTTTCTTCGCTAACTTTGTAACAAAGTTGAATGTGAAACTGTAATTGAGTTCATGATTTTGCTAGCCAATAGTCGGGGCAAATGTCTTTTTGAAATCCATTATTATTTCCATTGAGTTACTGATGATGTTTCATTCAAAATGTGCTTTTACTACAATGCTACATCCACTCACACCTGACACTGCTTCTCAAACCCTCCGTTTAGTTTCCCAGCCAAAGTTCATGACTGGCAGCTGGCAGGGCGTGGATATAAATAAACGGGGCAAAAGGAAAGGCAGCACTAGCCGCTTGCAGCTGTAGCCTGTTCAGCCGTAAATTACCCTTGTGTCTTTCACACATCCTCTTGCACAGTGAATTGTTTAAAAATGACAAGCAAAGCACTCTTTAAAATGAGCTTTAAACGAGCTTTCTTTTGACTCCAAACTCCATGTACTTTCTTTCATACTGGTTGATGTGACAGCAGTTCAAACAGACATGAAGATAAACAGGAGAGGTGCAGGAAGAAACACAATCACAAAAAACAGACATTTCTAACTCTCTCTCTAAAAAAGCATATATTTATATTATATAAACAATGAACATAGAGAAAACATTGAATATGTCTGCATGCAGACTAACCTTTTTTGGGGGCTGCAGAATTTGAACCTGTTGGCAGAACGAGGCCACAAATAAACACACCTTAGCGGCTACCAGCTACCCCACGCCAGCACTGTGAGAGGCAGGGTGATGGAGAGTGTGGGGAGAGAGTCTGCCGCAGTCATTAGTGTCAGCTATCTGACTTCTCTATAAACACTCCTGCTGGTCAGGCGTTACAGCACTACACAGTCTACTGTTTCATCAGCTTTTAGCGGTATCCTTGCTACAGCTGAAGGTTTGTTCATGAACCAATTCCAGTACAGCTCATAATTATAACCCCGAGAACACAGTAGAAAACAAATGTCTTGTCAGTATCCTATACTGTCATCAAGCCAAGATACCTCACAAATGGCTCAGGTTTTTATTTCACTGATGTTTCTGATACTATTCAAAAAGCATTTTCTGATCCTGTTAAGAAATTGTTTGATCAAATGTTTATCTACTTATCAGTCCTGTGTTGTGTAAAAAAACAAAAAACAAATTGCACACAGGCCTACACTTTGACATCAAAGCAACACCCAAAAAAAAAAAGCGGAAAGAAAACACACACCACAAAACGGATGACAAAATTTACAAAACTGCATATACAGGGGAACTAGATTTTTAAAAAAGCACATGAGTGCTTATTTCATTATCCTTGAAATAAAAGAATAAGCAAAATAAATAAACACACACACACATGAGCGCACGTGCACACACACACATACACACACAAGCAGACAAACATACACACACACAAAATGGCATAAATACATATACCATACCCTATACTCACACATAAGCGCGCACGCACACTCATACACGCGCGCGTGTGCACATCATACACATGTAACTACAAGAAGATGCGCACAGCACACATGTGCTTGAGAAAACTAACAACTTGAAACTGACACACAGCCAGGAAGCACCTGGCACATGTAGGTGCTGTGGCCGATCACACAAACACACACACACACACACACACACACACACACACACACACCACACACACACACACACACACACACACACACACACAACACACACGTTCACACATGCATACACGGCACATACGCATACACGCACGCACACACCTGTGCGCGAACACACACCACGCGCAAACGCACACGCGCGCGCCCACGCATGCACGCACACTCACATCCCCGCACACACACACAATAACACACACACACACACACACACACGCACACGCATGCATGCAGGACGCACACACACACACACACACACACACTCACACAAAGTAGATCTCTCCCCCCCCCCCCCTCTCTCTCTCTCTCCTCCCCCCCTCTCTCTCTCTCTCTTATGCAGTCCCTATTTTAGGGTTGTCTGAAGACTTACTTACTTACTTACACACACACACATACACACACAGAGAGAGAAAGAGAGAGAGAGAGAGAGAGAGAGAGAGAGAGAGAGAGATAGAGAGAGAGAGAGAGAGAGAGAGAGAGAGAGAGAAGAGAAAACACAAACACTCAGCCCTAGGTTTCTTGGGAAACACCGTGTTTGTAAAAAAAAATGTTTAAAGTTAGTTAACCTAATTAGCTGTACAACCGTCACCACAAACAAGTAAAGCAGGTATTAAAGTTTTGTTCACTAAAGTATGAGTACTGTACAAAACAAGTAGGACATCCAGCAGCGAATGATAAATAAGCCTTTCAAATAAAAATTCGCCCAGTCGCTAATAGACAGCAAATAAGGAATGTGTGCTGGCACCACGAGACGCTGGACTTGGACCCCTGACCGCGCGGTGCCTAGATAGCAGCCAGATGGTGTTTAGGTTACGGAGCGAAAGTGCCAGCGGCAAACTAAAGAGTCGGGTTTTTCCTGTTTTGAGCAGCCGTGCTGATCACCCATGGAATTGTAACAGGTTGTATGGCCTATACAATTAAATTCTGGAGTCTTTAGTCTTGAGTCAGTCTCTCTCTCTCGTCCTCTCCTTTTATTGTTTGCTTATAGATTTATATGTTGTGTTTACAATTAGTATCCCGTTGAATGCTTTATTCAAAGACTTTAAATTAAAGATTTATTCAGATTTAATATTTCTGTTTTATTGCGTAAGTTGACTATATTTGAGATTTAGTGAATGTTTTATTTTGATATCTTGTTTTGAGCGTACCAATTATGTATAGCTAATTCCAAAGTGGAGATGTCCTTTTTTATGACTGTACATGATATTCATAAAGATTTGATGTTGGCATTGATGCATGGTGTCAGTGCGTCCGCACGTGCGCGCGTGTGTGGGTACGTGTGTGTGTATGTGTGTGTGTACGTGTGCATGGGGATGCAAATTGCTTATACAATATTTGTTTCATGTAGTTTACTATTGCTGTTGCTTGCCATAAAAGCACAAAGAATGTTTGACGTTTCTTTGTGTTAGCCAAAACGATACTATTTACGTGGTTTGTTCTCCTTTATATTATGGAGGTTTTGCTTTGTTTAGTTCTGTTTTGGTTTGGGTTTGGAGTTGTTTTTTTTGGAGGGGGACTATTCGGTTGTCCCCTCTGCCCTTGTTGTTGTTGCCGCTTTTGTTTTGCTCTTGGTTTCTTTGCTATTTTTTTCGGTTGTTTCTGTGTTTTCTGTTTTGTGTTCTTTCTTACTTGTTGCAACTTTTTTATATTTTAATCTCTCTCTTTGGTGATTTTTGTGGGGATTTTTGTGTAGATATTTTTTCTGTATACTGTGTGAGTGTATTGGTATGGGCTTATTTTATTTTATTATCATATATATCCCTAAGGGCGGGGACTAGATGTAAAAAAAAGCATGTGGGTGCTTATTCATTATCCTCGAAATAAAAGAATTTGTCATTGACATTGTCATTGTCATTGTCTTGTCATCATCTTCATTGCTGTCGTTTTTATTATCACCATCATCATCGTCGGCACTGCCATCGTCATCACTACCCCGCATAGTAGAACATCATTATCTCTACTACTACTACTACTACTACTACTACTACTACTACTACTACTACTACTACTACTACTACTACTACTACTACTACTACTACTACATTGGCGTCGACGATAGCGACGACATTACTACCTTCTTGTTCTTGATGTATTTGTATATTCTTGGTGTATTTTCTCTTTTGTCGTTTCCTTTACTCTTTTCCTTTCCATTTTTTTCTCTTTCAAACATACTGCTTTGCTTTGGTGTTTATACTTTTTTTTCCTTTTTGAGGGCTGGATGAAAAAAGTCATTGTACTTAAACTATTACCCTCTTTAAATAAAATTTCGTATTTCGTATTTCTCTCTCTCTCTCTCAAGGTCTGGAGAGAGATGTGTCTGGGATGGTGAGCATGCTTTGAAGGGATGGAGAGATGTTACAATAGCGACACCAACAATAATCCCCTTCCTCCCCTCCACATAGGGATTGTTGTTTGGCCCCATCCTTCCCCCGACTAGCTCGGGAAGAAGCAACAAAGATGGACAAGTGCATGCGACGGAACCGAGTACGTATGCACTGCAAAGTAGGGAGCAGCAGTTTGGGGATTCCTCAAACCGGCCGCAACAAACCCAGAGCAGTTCACCTGTACCGAGCATTGGAGGCGGTGGTGCAGTGGTGCACGGACTTTAAGTGACGACCATTCACAAGCAGCCTGGGCAGACAGACCTACACCAGCAGAAGGTGGGCAAGACTGCCAGCTGACTGGATGAGTAAAAAAAGGTAAGGTAAAGGAGTCCCATAACCTATAAGGTCGTAGGGGAGCGAGGCGTCAGAGACCTCACTTCTCTAGGGCCAGCATAATGAGGGTGGCGCCCATCTCCTCTCCCTCGCTGCTTTACCTTCCCTGACCCTAAAGAGGGCAGGTACCCATTTACTGCTGGGTGAACTGGGGGAACTGTACTGAAGCCAAGGCGCGCAAATGGTCACCCATCCAAGTGGTAACCACGCTCAACGCTGCTTAACTTGGCTGGGGGAAAGCGAGTGCTCCGACCACTGAGCTATCCCGTCCCCTGACTGGATGAGTGCTGGCTGCAAAAACAAGAAGCAAGTCTCAAGGCCAAGGGTTTCCAACAAAAAGAAATGACGTCAAGGTCATGACCCCAAGACGGAAGAGAGAGAGAGAGAGTATTTCTCAGCCCCCCACGTCAGTGCACAACGCTGGCCTGGAATGTGGAAGGCTTGGCATCAAAACTGAAGGACAGTTCATTTACATCTTTTTTGTGTCTCAGTATGATTTTGTTTTTTTCACTGAAACCTTTATGAAAGACTTGTGTTCAAAGGCATTTTCTTCTTATACCTCTTTCCATTCTCCAGCACAGACATGTTCAAAACAGGGAAGAAGTAGTGGAGGGGTAATTTTTGTCAAAGATGTTTCATTTCCCTATAACAATGTGATAATTTTTCGACTGTCTAACAAACTGTTTGGTACTATGCCAGATGTGTTTATGATTTGTACATATCTAAATCCAACTGACAGTCCTTTTTATGACAACAGCGATTTCACAGATGGCATCTCAATACTTGAAGGTTGCATGTTGAAAGTTATAATGATGCACAGTTCATCATATGTGGTGATCTAAATGCAAGAATAGCAAACAAACAGTCATGGTATTTTGATGGGGATTCCTTTTGCTCTGAGGGAGAGGAATCCTTTGATTTTGTAACACTTTCCAAACTCATGTATCTACTGTCCCCTTAGATATTCACAAGATCATAGTCAAAGCAGCTACGGAAAAAAATGCTATGTTTGTGTGCAAGTTTTGATCTTATACACTGAATGGTTCAACTGAAGGAGATGGAAATGGTTCCTTTACATTTATCTCTACCACTGGTGACAGCGTCATCGATTACTTTTTATTTTCTAGTTCACTTTGTTCAGTCCCTTGTGATATGCATGTCATGGAATCATTGATTCTTAACATAGCTAGAGCAGATGTTGCTGTTGCAATGCGAGCTTTCACTTCATTGTTTGATGTGCCATCTTTTGTTAGGATGGAGCCTAAGTATTTGAATTGGCTCACCTCTTCCAGTATTTCTCCATTCATCTTTATTTCCGTGCTGTCATTACTTGCGCTGTTGACCATGATCTTTGATTTCTGGGTACTGACCTCCATGCCGTATGCGCTCGCTCGATCTGATAGACTATCTGTGAGGTTTTGCAGTTCTTGTTTGCTGCCGCCCATGAGGTCAATGTCATCTGCAAATCTGAGGTTGCAAAGGGGTCTTCCACCAATGGAGATGGAAGTGTGGTGGTTTTGCAGTGTCTCTGTCATGATGTTTTCGAGGAGAGGTTGAAAAGTCAGGTGAGAGAAGGCAAAACCCCCAAAGAAAAACGACAGTTAACTTGCCCCCACAATGAAACACACTAGCCTAGAATGTGGACGGCTGTCCTCCACACTGGAAGATAATTCATGCCTGTCTTTTGATCTCTGGAGTTTCATTCCTGCCTTTTGTGTTTTTGTATATTTTGTTTCACGGAAAACTTCATGAACTATTTTTCAAACACATACAGCCACTGGTTTCCAACATCACACACAATTTTCTAAACTATGTGGGGATATGGCGAACAGTAGCTCTTGAAAGAGATGTATGTATGGATTTTGTGAAAGATATCTCAACACCGTAATTGATCATACCTTAAGTAACAAAGTGGTATTTTTTTCTGATGTATTTATGATTTATTTAAAACTAAACCCATGACAGTCCATTGTTATGACAACAGTAAATTACACAAAAGGCACCTCAATGTATGCTTCATATTGTTGAAGTTACTAATGATGCAATCAAAACGAAAAAGCAATAAGCAACAGCCGTGGTATTCTAAAGGGATGTTTTTTTCGCTTTGAGCTAGATGAACCCCTGAACTGTGTGATAGAATTCATTACAAAATCTGCCTATTGCTCTACTTAGATGGGCCAGATCACATTTTAAAACATTTAAAGGGAAAGTTTGTTATCTTTGTGTACAAGTTCTGTCCTGTTATTACTCAATAGCTCACTGGAGGACAGTGAAGAAAGGTCCCTCTACATTTACCCTCACTAGGAACTGTTTTGAATTATGTTCATTTTCTGTTCCCTTTGTTCAGTCTCACTGAAAATATGTGTGCTAAAGAAGGCGTGATTAGAGAAACACACCCATTGTCTGCCATGTTATATTATACAAATGTACTTCCCTTGCTACACAGACTGTTTGGTATTTTGTCTGTTGTATTTATTATTTATGATGTGTATACATCAAAACCCAAAGGGACAGTCTACTTTTATTACAACAGTGATTTCACAGATGGCATCTGAATACTTAAGCCTTGTAAAATCTGATGTTGTTGAAAGTACTAATGATGCAATCTGAATGCAAAAACAGTAAGCAAACACTGTACAAGTTATCTGTGTTGTTTTGATCAGATTCATACTGGAATGTCCGAACTTTTAAATGCTTCTGAGCAAGACCATTCGTGTTCATTTTGTCACAGTATTGTGGAAACAGAAGGATAGCATGTTTTCTTCGCTAACTTTGTAACAAAGTTGAATGTGAAACTGTAATTGAGTTCATGATTTTGCTAGCCATAGTCGGGGCAAATGTCTTTTTGAAATCCATTATTTTTTCCATTGAGTTACTGATGATGTTTCATTAAAAAATGTGCTTTACTACAATGCTACATCCACTCACCCTGACACTGCTTCTCAAACCCTCCGTTTAGTTTCCCAGCCAAAGTTCATGACTGGCAGCTGGCAGGGCGTGGATATAAATAAACGGGGAAAAAAGGAAAGGCAGCACTAGCCGTTTGCAGCTGTAGCCTGTTCAGCCGTAAATTACCCTTGTGTCTTTCAAAACATCCCTTGCACAGTAAATGTTTAAAAATGACAAGCAAAGCACTCTTTAAAATGAGCTTTAAACGAGCTTTCTTTTGACTCCAAACTCCATGTACTTTCTTTCATACGGGTTTTGATGTGACAGCAGTTCAAACAGACATGAAGATAAACGGGAGGGGGTGCAGGAAGAAACACAATCAAAAAAAACAGACATTTCTAACTCTCTCTCTAAAAAAGCATATATTATATTATATAAACAATGAACATAGAAAAAAACATTGATTATGTCTGCATGCAGACTAACCTTTTTGGGGGCTGCAGAATTTGAACCTGTTGGCAGAACGAGGCCACAAAAAAACACACCTTAGCGGCTACCAGCTACCCCACGCCAGCACTGTGAGGGCAGGGTGATGGAGAGTGTGGGGAGAGAGTCTGCCGCAGTCATTAGTGTCAGCTATCTGACTTCTCTATAAACACTCCTGCTGGTCAGGCGTTACAGCACCTACACAGTCAAACTGTTTCATCAGCTTTTAGCGGTATCCTTGCTACAGCTGAAGGTTTGTTCATGAACCAATTCCAGTACAGCTCATAATTATAACCCCGAGAACACAGTAGAAAACAAATGTCTTGTCAGAAATCCTAAACTGTCATCAAGCCAAGATACCTCACAAATGGCTCAGGTTTTTATTTCACTGATGTTTCTGATAACTATTCAAAAAGCATTTCTATCCTTTAAGAATTGTGTATCAAATGTTTATCTACTAATCAGTCCTGTTTGTGTAAAAAAACAAAAAACAAATTGCACACAGGCCTACACTTTGACAATCAAAGCAACCCCAAAAAAAAAAACGAAAGAAAACACATACACAAACAAAACGGATGACAAAATTTACAAAAACTGCATATAAAAGGGGGAACTAATTTTAAAAAAGCACATGATGCTTATTTCTTTATCCTTGAAATAAAAGAAAAAGGCAAAATAAATAAACACACACACACATAAGCGCACGTGACACACACACATACACACACAAGAGACAAACAAAACACACACCAAAATGGCATAAATACATAACCATACCCTATACTCACACAAAGCGCGCACGCACACTCATACACGCGCGCGTGTGCCATCTACACATGTAATACAAGAAAAAGCGCACAAGCACACAGTGCTTGAAAAACTAACAACTTGAAAACTGACACCACAGCCAGGAAGCACTCACAATGTAGGGTGCTGTGCCGATCACACAAACACACACACACACAAACACACACAACACCACCCCACACACACCACACACACACACACACACACACACACACACAACACACGTTCAAAACATGCATACACGGCACATACCAACACCACCACACACCTGTGCGTCACACACACCCACGCGCAAACGCCACGCGCGCGCCCACGCATGCACGCACACTCACATCCCCGCACACACACACAATAACACACACACACACACACCACACGCACCGCATGCATGCAGGACGCCACACACACACACACACACACACTCACACAAAGTAGATCTCCCCCCCCCCCCCTCTCCCCTCTCCTCCCCCCCCCCTCTCTCTCTCTCTTTTTATGCAGTCTCCTATTTTAGGGTTGTCTGAAGACTTACTTACTTACTTACACACACACACATACACACACAGAGAGAGAAAGAGAGAGAGAGAGAGAGAGAGAGAGAGAGAGAGATAGAGAGAGAGAGAGAGGAGAGAGAGAGAGAAGAGGAGAGAAAACACAAACACTCAGCCCAAGGTTCTTGGGAAACACCGTGTTTGTTAAAAAAAAATGTTTAAAGTTAGTTAACCAATTAGCTGTACAACCGTCACCCCCAAACAAGTAAAGCAGGTAATTAAAAGTTTTGTTCACTAAAGTTATGTTACTGTACAAAACAAGTAGACATCCAGCACGAATGATAAATAAGCCTTTCAAATAAAAATTCCCCCAAAGTCGCTAATAGACAGCAAATAAGGAATGTGTGCTGGCACCACGAGACGCTGGACTTGGACCCCTACCGGGCGGTGCCTAGATAGCACCCAGATGGTGTTTAGGTTACGGAGCGAAAGTGCCAGCGGCAAACTAAAGAGTCGGGTTTTTCCTTTTTTTGAGCAGCCGTGCTGATCACCCATGGAATTGTAACGGGTTTGTATGGCCTATACAATTAAATTCGGAGTCTTTAGTCTTGAGTCAGTCTTCTCTCCCCCGTCCTCTCCATTTATTTTTTTGCTTATAGATTTATATGTTGTGTTTTAAATTAGTATCCCGTTGAATGCTTTATTCAAAGACTTTAAATTAAAGATTTATTCAATTTAATATTTCTGTTTTATTGCGTAAGTTGACTATATTTGAGATTTAGTGAATGTTTTTTTTGATATCTTTTTTTTGAGCGTACCAATTATGTATAGCTAATTCCAAAGTGGAGATGTCCTTTTTATGACTGTACATGATTTTCATAAAGATTGATGTTGGCATTGATGCATGGTGTCAGTGCGTCCGCACGTGCGCGCGTTTTGGGTACGTGTGTGTGTATGTGTGTGTGTACGTGTGCATGGGGATGCAAATTGCTTATAAAAAATTTTGTTTCATGTAGTTTACTATTGCTGTGCTTGCCATAAAAGCACAAAGATGTTTGACGTTTCTTTGTGTTAGCCAAAACGATACTATTTACGTGGTTGTTCTCCTTTATATATGGAGGTTTGTTTTTTTTTAAAGTTCTGTTTGGTTTGGGTTTGGAGTTGTTTTTTTTGGAGGGGAACTATTCGGTTGTCCCCCTCGCCCGTTGTTGTTGCCGCTTTGTTTGCTCTTGGGCTTCTTTGCTATTTTTTTCGGTTTTTTCTGTGTTTTCTTTTTTGTGTTCTTTCTTACTTGTTGCAACTTTTTTATATTTTAATCTCTCTCTTTGGTGATTTTGTGGGGATTTTTGTGTAGATATTTTTCTGTAAACTGTGTGAGTGTATTGGTAGGGCTTATTTTATTTTATTATCATATATATCCCTAAGGGGGGGGAAACTAGATGTAAAAAAAAAAGCATGTGGGTCTTATTCATTATCCTCGAAATAAAAGAATTTGTCATTGACATTGTCATTGGGCCCATTGTCTTGTCATCATCTTCATTGCTGTCGTTTTTATTATCACCATAAATCATCGTCGGCACTGCCATCGTCATCACTACCCCGCATAGTAGAACATCATTATCTCAAACTACTACTACTACTACTAACTACTAACTACTCCCAAACTACTACTACAACTACTACTACTACTACTACTAACTACTACTACATTGGCTCGACGATAGCAAACGAAATTACTACCTTCTTGTTCTTGATGTATTTGTATATTCTTGGTGTTTTTTTCTCTTTTGTCGTTTCCTTTACTCTTTTCCTTTCCTTTTTTTTTTCTTTCAAACATACTGTTTTGGGCTTTGGTGTTTATACTTTTTTTTCCTTTTTGAGGGCTGGATGAAAAAAGTCATTGTACTTAAACTATTACCCTCTTTAAATAAAATTTCGTATTTCGTATTTCCCCCTCCCCCCTTCTCTAAGGTCTGGAGAGAGAGTTTTCTGGGATGTGACAGCTTTGAAGGATGGGAGATGTTACAATGCGACACCAACAATAATCCCTTCTCCCTCACATAGGGATTGTGTTGGCCCCATCCTTCCCCCCGACTAGCTCGGGAAGAAGCAACAAAGATGGACAAGTGCATGCGACGGACGAGTACGTATGCACTGCAAAGTAGGGAGCGGGCAGTTTGGGGATTCCTCAAACCGGCCGCAACAAACCCAGAGCAGTTCACCTGTACCGAGCATTGGAGGCGGTGGTGCAGTGGTGCACGGACTTTAAGTGACGACCATTCACAAGCAGCCTGGGCAGAACAGACCTACACCAGCAAAAGGGGTGGGCAAGACTGCCAGCTGACTGGATGATAAAAAAAGGAAAAGGTAAAGGAGTCCCATAACCTATAAGGTCGTAGGGGAGCGAGGCGTCAGAGACCCCCACTTCTCTAGGGCCAGCATAATGAGGGTGGCGCCCATCTCTCTCCCCGCTGCTTTACCTTCCCTGCCCCTAAAGAGGGCAGGTACCCATTTACTGCTGGGTGAACTGGGGGAACTGTACTGAAGCCAAGGCGCGCAAATGGTCACCCCATCCAAGTGGTAACCACGCTAAAACGCCTGCTTAACTTGGCTGGGGAAAGCGAGTGCTCCGACCACTGAGCTATCCCGTCCCCTGACTGGTAGTTTGCTGGCGCAAAAACAAGAAGCAAGTCTCAAGGCCAAGGTTTCCAACAAAAAATGACGCAAGGTCATGACCCCAAGACGGAAGAGAGAGAGAGAGAGTATTTCTCACCCCCCCCCGTCAGTGCACAACGCTGGCCTGGAATGTGGAAGGCTTGGCATCAAAAACTGAAGGACAGTTCATTTACATCTTTTTTGTGTCTCAGTATGATTTTGTTTTTTTCACTGAAACCTTTATGAAAGACTTGTGTTCAAAGGCATTTTCTTCTTATCCCTTTTTCCATTCTCCAGCACAGAACATGTTCAAAACAGGGAAGAAGTAGTGGAGGGGTAATTTTTGTCAAAGATGTTTAAATTTCCCCTTTATAACAATGTGATAATTTTTCGACTGTCTAACAAACTGTTTGGTACTATGCCAGATGTGTTTATAAATTTGTACAATCTAAATCCAACTGACAGTCCTTTTTTATGACAACAGCGATTTCACAGATGGCATCTCAAAAACTTGAAGGTTTTGCTGTTGAAAGTTATAATGATGCACAGTTCATCATATGTGGTGATCTAAATGCAAGAATAGCAAACAAACAGTCATGGTATTTTGATGGGTTTCCCTTTTGCTCTGAGGGAGAGGAATCCTTTGATTTTGTAACACTTTCCAAACTCATGTATCTACTGTCCCCTTAGATATTCACAAGATCATAGTCAAAGCAGCTACGGAAAAAAATGCTATGTTTGTGTGCAAGTTTTGATCTTATCCACTGAAGGGTTTTCACTGAAGGAGATGGAAAGGGTTTCCCTTTAAAATTTATCTCTACCACTGGTGACAGCGTCATCGATTACTTTTATTTTCTAGTTCACTTTGTTCAGCCCCTTGTGATATGCATGTCATGGAATCATTGATTCTTAACATAGCTAGAGCAGATGTTGCTGTTGCAATGCGAGCTTTCACTTCATTGTTTGATGTGCCATCTTTTGTTAGGATGGAGCCTAAGTATTTGAATTGGCTCACCTCTTCCAGTATTTCTCCTTCATCTTTATTTCCGTGCTGTCATTACTTGCGCTGTTGACCATGATCTTTGATTTCTGGGTATGACCTCCATGCCGTATGCGCTCGCTCGATCTGATAGACTATCTGTGAGGTTTTGCAGTTCTTGTTTGCTGCCGCCCATGAGGTCAATGTCATCTGCAAATCTGGGGTTGCAAAGGGGTCTTCCACCAAGGAGAGGGAAGTGTGGTGGTTTTGCAGTGTCTCTGTCATGATGTTTTCGAGGAAGAGGTTGAAAAGTACAGGTGAGAGAAGGCAGCCCTGACGGACCCCAACAGTGGTCTTGAAGAACTCGCCCATGTGATTGTTCATGAAAACTGCACTTCTTGCGTTCTCGTACAGTGCCTTGATGACTTCAATGAGGCAGTTGTCAATGTTGAAGTGCCTGAGTACTTGCCAGAGGCCGTCAATTGTTTAATAGCTGTATCTACTTCACACCTTGACATTGCTTTCCGTTAAAAGATTTCCTTCTTTGTCTTCAATAACAGAGGCTTTAGGCTGTGTGGTTTTAGTTAGTGATTTCAGAGTGTCGTAAGCTGTTTTGCTGTTTCCCTTGGCCATTCCAACTTCGATGCTGTGGCATTGTTCTTCGATCCACGCTTCTTTGGCTTCTCTCATCTTTTTCCTCACTTCTCTGTGGCTAATCCCTGTATTTGTTGTTGGCTTCTTGACTTGTAAACTTTTGTTTCTTAAGCTCTCTTCTTTTGTCGCAAGGTCAAAAACCCTCATTTGTCACCCAGGGTTGTTTCTTTGTTCTGCTTTTTCCTAATGTTTCTTCTGCGCTGTCAATAGTAACTTCTTTGATGTTGTTGGCTAGTGTGTCCACATCATTGCGATGGCTGTGTGTGCGGCGAACTTTCCCCAATGTTGGCTTGGGAAAGATCTCAACCACTGTTGGGTCTTTGAGTTTTTCCAGATCAAATCTTATGCGTGGGTTTTTTTGGCTGTTGTTTTGCTTTCAGTTTCAGCTTGAGGGTGGTAAGTAAAAAGATCGTGGTCACTGCCAATGTTACGGCTGGGAATGTTTTTTGTGTATGCCTTGTTTTATGCTGGATTTGAATCTTTGGGGTGACAGAATGTAGTCAATTTGATTGTGAATCAGACCTTTTGGGTGAGTGCCAAGTTGATGTTCTGGATGGCTTGTGAGGATGGAGTGTGTTTGCCAGAGTTAGTTTGTGCTTCTTTGCAAATTTCCCAGCAGCCGCTGTCCCTCTTCATTGTTTCTCCTAGTCCAAAGCGCCCCTGTGGTTCCTGCCCAGTGTCATAGGCATCAGGTCCCACCTTAGCATTCCAGTCGCCTTCCACAATAAGAATCTTTTTTGGGCGTTTTGGAGATGACGTTTTCAAGTTGTTCATAGAATTCTTCTATCTGGTCATCATGTAGTCAGATGTTGGAGCATATACTTGGATGATGGTGAGGTTCTGGGGTTTTGCAGAAACTCTGATTGAGATGAGTCTGCTAGATACTGGTGTGCAGCTGATGATGCTTGACACAATCTCTTTCCTGACAATGAAGCCTACTCCGTGTTGATGTAGTTTCTCTTCTCCACTGTACCATATCTTGTGGCCGTCTTGCGTGGGTTGTTTCTCCGAAGCCAGACCATCTGACTTCCGCAAGCCCTAGGATGTCCCATTTATATCTTTTTAGTTCATGTGTGAGTTCCTGTACTCTTCCTGTTTGGTGAAGAGTCCTCACATTCCATGTTCCGATGGTTACTCTTTTATTTGGAAGCTTTAGAGTTGGTTCTGCTCCAGTAGCGCATTTGTCACTCCCACCCTGGAGGCTTGCAGTGGGTAGCGCGGTCGTTGTTGATCCGGGCCTCAACCGATCCGGCATGTTTTTCTGTTTTGTTTTTTCTCATCATGTCCTTGCAGTGGGCTTGAGGAAGCTTGGTGGCGCCCATCTCCTCTCCAAGACTGTACGGTGAAAAAAAAAAATTTCACCAGCCCCTCACAACGTTTTCCCCACCAGTAGAAGCGGTTACCGGGGTGTGGGTGGGTTAAGGACCCGGACCCAGACGTGAGAGTTGAGTGCCAAGCGAGGACCAGTGCTCCCGTCCATCCCGAGGGATGCTACTGCCAGGTTTACAAAGGTACCACCTCTCCTTAAGCACACCATACACCCACTGCTTTAAAGATATTCAAAACTGGATGACACAGAACAAATTACAGCTAAATGCAGATAAAACCGAAACCATGCTTGTAGGGACCAAACACAAACTCTCTTCCATTACAACAGCTTCAATAGAACTCGGCAATACATCAGTCCCTCTATCTACTGCTGTGAGGTATCTAGGTGTTGTTATCGACAACACACTCTCTATGCAAAAATTCATCACCCAGACCTGTCAGTCGTGCTACTATCAGTTATGGCGTATTAGTGCAATTCGAAAGTCCCTTTGTCCACTGATGCAACAGCCAAATTTCATTTCTCCTCATTCTTTCACATCTGGACTATTGCAATTCTCTTTTGTCTGGTCTGTCAGCATCATCTATCCACTCCCTTCAATGTATACAAAACTCCGCAGCTCGACTAGTTCTCAGAAAGAAAAAATCAGAGCACATTACCCACCTCTTGCGATCTCTCCACTGGCTGCCTGTGCCACAAAGAGTACATTATAAGATCAGTACCCTCTGTTACAAATGTCTCCACAAAACTGCACCCTCCTACCTCTGTGAATGTCTTAACCTGTACACTCCACGTTCCCTCCGCTCTGCTGCAGATACCTTGTGCCTAGAATACCTAGATTCAATCAATCTACAGTTGGCCACCGCTCTTTCTCTATTTCGGGTCCATCGATTTCCCCCTCCTGTTTCATATCAGAAGTATCCCATCCTTTACTAACCCATGTCCTATCACCCTGCTAAAGTATATGACCTGTGTGTGTGTGTGCTTTTGAAAAACATTTGACTATTGCAATTTTATTTCATAGATTTGGTCTGCAGCGTACCATGTTTGTAATATATGTTTGAACTATTGATTATTTGTCATTGGTTGTATGACTGTGTAAGATTAGGTTGAATGTATTTGTCTTTGCAAGATATAGCGCTATATAAGTTCCATTTATTATTATTATTATTATTATTATATGATTCTTCCATCACTTCTCAAGTTCAGTTCTGGAAGAATATTAAGAAGGCTTCATTTAGAAAGAAGCAGCCAAAGAATAATATATCTGTCAACAGATGGTTGCAGCACTTCAAAACCCTGCTAGTGAAAGACTCAGTAGACAACTCCATGAACTCTGATGGTGACTATGAAGAAACTGAGGAAGATTTTGATCGTCCTATATCTAAAGGTGAAATATTATTGGCACTTAGAAAACTTTAAAATGATAAATCAGCTGGTCCTGATCAAATCATTGGAGAAATACTAAAAAAATGGTGGTGAAAATGTACTTTTTCTGCTAAAATTATTCAACAAAATCTTTGATAATGGTCTTTTTCCAGATAACTGGACTGAATCTATCCTTCTAACATTACACAAAAAAGGTGATGTTAACAACCCTAATAACTACAGGGGAATTTCTCTTAGTGATGTAAGTAGTAAGCTGTACAGTACCATCATTAATAATAGGTTACAGAAATGGGTTGAGAAAATCATTACAGGTGAACACCAAGCTGTTTTTAAGAGAGGGTATTCCACTATAGATCATATGTTTACTTTACTTGCATGTATCCAGAAACAGTTTGCTCATAACCATAAGCTCTATGTAGCATTTATTGACTTTGAAAAGGCATTTGATTCTGTTAATAGAAATTTGTTATGGCCTATCCTCCTGAAAAATGGTGTGAAGGGTAAATTTATTACGTTGTTTGAGAGCTATGTATCAGAATGTCAAAAGCAGAATAAGATGTGGATCTAAGCTGACTGATATAATATACTGCACCACTGGAGTCAAACAGGGTGATATATGTAGCCCTCTTTTGTTTTCTGTTTTCATTAAGGAGTTAGTCATAGAAGTTTTTAGTAAGGGCAAACATGGTGCCACTTTCCCCCAAGATTTCACAGAATTGTTTATTCTTCTGCTTGCTGATGATGTCATCCTGCTATCTGAAACTGTTGAGGCTTACAACAGCAGCTGAATAGCTTAAGCAGTACTGCAACAGCACTTGATTTTAAGGTTAATCTGAATAAGAGTAATAATGTTGTATTCAGAAAAGGTGGTTATTTGGCTGTTCACGAAAAATGGCTGTACAATGGAAAAGTCATGCCTGTGATTAATGTATATAAATATTTAGGAATCTGTTTTTCTACAAAGCTGTTTTTCACAACTGCATGTAAAGGTCTGGCAAGTCGAGGTAAAAGAAGCTTGTTAATTGTTTTGAAAAAACTACGATTATTGAATAATAATGCTTTTGACTTGTTGATTAAGATATTTGATGCACAAATACAACCCACTGTGTTATATAGCGCGGAAACTTGGGGACTTGATGCAGCTGTAACACATTGTGAATCAGTACACCTCTTTCCTTTAAAGCAGTTTTAGGCTTAGATAGAAGTACACCTAATGATCTTGTTTATAGTGAAACCAATAGATATCCTCTCTCTGTTAATACTGCTGTAAGATGCATTAGATATTGGATTAAGATTCTGCATATGGATGAGAGTGCAGGTTACCTTTTAAGTCTTACAAGATGCTTTATGGTCTAGATGTCAAGGGGAAAAGCACCTGGGCTTCACAAATACGTACCTGTTTATGTGAACTTGGCTTTGGTTTTTTTTGGCTCAATCAAAGTGTCGGAAATTGTAGAGAGTTTATCAAGGTTTTCAGGCAAAGACTGATTGACTGCTGTCGGCAGCAGTGGAGTGGTCATATACAAAACAGTGAAAGATTTCAAATTTTACAAAACAATTATGGGTTCACACGATGTCAAACCCTTATCTAAAGCTTGCTATGGACATACATTTGAAAAGAATATGTCTAGGTTTAGACTTGGTGTATCAACATAAATGTTCATAAAATTTAGATATATAGAACATGATGATGATGACCTCAGGTTGCAAAGGGCCTATTTTGTAAAAAACAGGGGAAGATAAAATTCATTTTGTGCTGTGCTGTCCAGTAATAGAAGATGAAGACAGAATTACATTCCGGTAAAGTATAGTAGACAGCCTAATTTATTTAGATTCTGTCTACCATGGCATCAAGTCACCCTGATATGTGCGCAGCCTTGCTTTATATTTGTGTAAAGCCTTTAGAATAAGAGATATCTTGGTTTCTGAAGTCATATTTTTTGGAAACTGATTTTTTTTATTTGGTAGTTGGGTATACATTAACACTTTGGTTTTGTGAGTGTTGTTACTTCTCACTAAAAACACTAAGCAGTTTGGCAACCCCCCTTCATGTATGGGCAAAGGGCCTTTTTGTGAATAAATCTTTCGATTTCGACTTCGAGTTCGAGTTCCCCTCTCTCTATAGAAAAGGGAGGAAATGGGGATGAGGGGGGAGGGGGGGGGGGGGAGAAGTCAAGGGACATTACAGACATTTAAGCCATCATTAGCCACATTAAAGTGTTCATGTTAGATCCATACTTCTGGTATAGAGCCTCAACAGACCTTTATGTTTACTATAATAGAGGAAGAAATTCACAGCCTTGTTCACTCCAGGTGCCCAAAAGTATCATACTCCTTGGACCTTAAATAACGTGACAGCAATGCTTAATGCGACTGGCAGCTTCCCTTGACATCGGGGGCACCTTAATTAGCTTAAACAAGGGACAAAGAGGATGCCAACATTCATTCCCAAGCCTTGATGGTGTCTTAACAACCACTCAGTTTTCGACGCTATATACGTCCTTTCCCCCACCCTACAGAGCTGTCCACTTAAGATGAGGGATGTGCAGAGTTTGGACTCTTTTCCCTTAAAAAAAACCCCAAAACTACAAAGCTAGGTGGTGCATGTACACAAACACACAAGAGTTTTGTCTAGACAGGGGACCAAACAGCCCCCCCCCCCCCCCCCCCCCCCCCCCCCTTTGGGAAGAGGGCAGTGGATTCAAAGCTCAATAAAGAGTAACCTTCAATGAAACTTTAATTCCTCTTTAGAACCAATGTCCTAACCAAGTTGAAAAGGCCTGTCTATAAGGGAAGGGGGGGGGGGGGTTGCATGTCAAAAGTTATAGTGTGCATCATCCCTCATCATCATCATCATCATCATCATCACATCATCATCATCATCATCATTGTCGTCGTCATCGTCGTCGTCATCGTCATCGTCATCGTCGTTGTTGTTTTGCATCATCATCACCATCAAACATCGTCGTGTCGTTTGTTGTTGTTATCATTAGTATTATCATTATTCAAACCGATACAATGATAATGAAATCAGAACCTTAAATAATTTAAAATGACTTAACAGTGCCAAGAAAGCAATGATAAACTGGGCAAAATTAATGAATGAACAAAAAATAAAATCTTTCATTTTAAAATGAATCAAGAAAAAACTGATACTTTCATGAACAGCCAACTAACTGGCATTTTCGTTCATAGATGAAGAGTAAATCATGATTTAAATGATATGAGAGGGGGAAAAGAAAACTGGCTGTTAACTAAGTACATGAACACATTAAACATACCTGACAAAAGGAAGTGTCCACTAAGTCTGGTCCTCTCAAGGCTAGGCTAGTGCAGAAAATGGAAAATTTTCCCGTAAAGGCCAGGATAGCAAAAACATGGCAGTGAAGGTAGACCACCTTGCTTGCAGAGAAAATACAGGGCATGGCACAAAGCTTTCAAGACCCTCTTTCCCAATAAGATCACATTTCCCGCCATCAGTTTTTCAGCAGGAAGAACCAGACAACCTCCAGGCCCGCCAGTGTTACATAAACCCTTCCCAGCAGTCCAAGTGTATCCACTTCCGAGGCAAGAAGGATTTGCACAGCTGGATATCCGCTGTTGCATAGCCTGTCCCAGATAATTGCCACAAAAGCATTTAGAAGAAAAGAG
This sequence comes from Rapana venosa, assembly GCA_028751875.1. Classification (NCBI taxonomy): domain Eukaryota; kingdom Metazoa; phylum Mollusca; class Gastropoda; order Neogastropoda; family Muricidae; genus Rapana; species Rapana venosa. Next base: position 47,092,639 of record CM054154.1, read on the forward strand.
TGATGCTTGGTGGTAGTCCCCGTGTAAACCTGTGAAATTTGCTAGGGTCGTTTTGTGCAAGAACATTTTTTCAAATATCTTTGAAATTAATGAGAGTTTTCTTTTATACTTTTGTCATCTGAAAGTTTACAGCAAACTCTAAACCAAATAGAAAAAAATTGAAAATAGCTAATTTGTTCAGAAAATTTTTTTGTGACAGGATAGCCCTAGTGGTTAGAACATTTCGCTCGCAATCTGACGACCCGGGTTCGATTCCCATTCAAAGGGATATTTTTCCCCCGGGGTTAACATCAGTGCGGACTCCAATATCCCCAAAAATCCTTCGGATGAACTGAGGCTCCATGTGCGAACGCAAAGCAGAACATCTAGCGCACACGTTAATCTTGTTCCGCTTTTCGTAAGAATAGGCCATTTTCTTGCCGGTGGGAACAGATGACAGAATTAACAAACCGCATACACACGGGACTGGATGTAAAAAAAGCACACCAGTGCTTATTCCATTATCCCCCGATATAAAAGAATTTTTTTAAAAGATAAACCATTCTTGTTTAAGGCATGGATAAAGCACAAGATATTCTGTGTGGTTCACACACAGGACCTCACTTTTTTGTCTCATCCAAAAGATTTTCCAGACAGTGGAGTCCCAAAAATGACGTTAACTCCAGGAGGAAAAATCCCTCAAAGGAGTGCCTGGGGGTGGCTTGAACCCAGGCCATCAGTATCCGTCCAACACTCTAACCACAAGGCTTCCCATCCTGGTTATTGACTTAAAGTAGGGGACTTTTTGAGCAATCTCCCCGACTATGTTCCATTTTAGGTAGTTTCCTCCAACCTACGTGATATGTGAGAGATGCCCATGCATGGAAGATGCCAAAATGGTGTATGCTTCCGGATGCCATGCTTTAGTCTTTTTTCATGCTTTCTGATAAAAATCAATAATTTAGCCCTTCTTTGTAAACGGTTAGTTTTTTGGTCCTAAAAAATATATCCCGTTTGCTTATTATGTTCGATTTTATTAAAGTTTTCAATGTTGTTGTTTATACTCTTTGGCTATCATCAACAATTAGATTTCGTTATGGGACTGACACAATCTCTGAGCACATGAAAGATGATTTTTGATGACAAATGCACATTCTCAAAACCTCAAATGGAGGAACATTATAACCTGTACATTCTTGTCACGAGATGATTTCCATCCCTACTAAAGACTGGGAAGAAATAAATGTCCAGAATTTGAGAATTTTGTCAGTCTCAAGCAGCAAATGTTAGAAATGTGGGTCCAAAATGTGAAAAAAAACGCAGGCACAACAGACTTTTTTATGGGGACACCCCAGTTTCAAACGGCAAAAAAGAAAAGGACAGTTCCTCTACTGATTGGAGGATAAAAATGAAGATATGATCCCAGATAAAACCCCCAAAATCTTGTAATGATGGGGATGTTGGCATGCTAACATAACATTGAAATCAAATACAAATCTAAGATGAAGAGCCTGACATGGCATAGAAGTTGGCTCAGAGTATTGGGAAAAATGCAAAAAAGCCAAATGTCGGAAGAAAAAAATGAAGAAAAGAAGGATACATACAAGCAGTCAGGGGAAATTTCTCTGTCAAAGTCCCCAAGGGAGACCCCTACAATTTGGGCCATGCTAGAAATGATGCAAAGGGCCATGACCTTCATAGTAAAAAAAAAAGAGCAAAGGCTGCGCATTAAATAAATAAAAATAATGTATAATTTATATTAGCTACTTGCGCTTCGCTGAAGGGCAGCAATGAAATGATAGAAAACACATCCACTGAAAACAAAGAACACCTCAAATCTATCATGGATGGTGTTGCTTTCATTACTAGGGATCCCCCTGATATTCCCGTGGACAGGAGGGACAGACTTGTGACTGCTCCAAATACAACATTTTTTCAAAAGCTTTCTCTTTCGACATACCAATAACTGCCCTTTTTAGCAAAGATCTAAAGACCACACTGTCCACCATTCAATTAGCTACAGAGTTGGGGGAAGATTTTACCTAGTCTCAAAAAGGCAGAACATTTTTCCCTGCTCGAACAGAGAGAGATGGGACATGGAAGAGGCCAAGGTTGGCTCAGAAGCAGCCCGACACATGAGACATCAGGGTCAGAACAAGAGCCGAGGCACACAGAACAGCCCGCACTTAGGCTTGAACACCCAAAGTACTGCTAATGCCCACAGATTGGGACAAAAGTCACAGGGAAAAATTTTAGCAGGCAGGTTACAACAGTTTGTTTTCCCCAGTGAAAAAGTTGACATCAACTCTTTTATTTTTACATCTGGGCAAAAAGCAGAAATCCCCATTGAAAAGCTGCAAGTTCAAAAGTATTTTCCAAAAATCAGCTCAAGGAAATCATTGGGAACATATTGAATAATGAAATTGAAAAATTATTAGAATTGGGTGGGTTTTGACAAACTGCAGAGAGACCAGGCAGAAGGTATCCTGACAGCCCCATACTGGACACTGGCTGTTTGGTGTCCACACTTTTAGAAATTTCTGGTAAAATCCTCCAGTTTTGCTGCCAAAAGGAAAGAACACGCTGTATCCTCCTCGCAACATTAGTTTTTGTTTTTGTTGTTGTCTTCAATTTAACGTCTGTTCACACTCAGTGATATTAGACGAGGGATGTGAAAAATGTAGTGGAACTAGAAGGGAATGGACAGAGAAAAGACTGCTAGGTAACAAGTGTGTTGGAATTTTCATGCAAAAAAGGGGGGGGGGGGGGGAAGGATCTTAAACATGAGCAAAAATTTAAATTCAACAAATTGTTAACATGAAACAACTATAAAGTAACTACAACAAATACTCTACTGGGCTGTGCAATAGAAAATTTAACAATGGCAAAAGGCTAATTTTTGGGTTTTTAAAAGCAGTTTCCACAGACTGCTCACAAAATGTGGGGAAAAAAGGTTTTACAATTGGACACTCAAATAGGATGTGAGTGTTGGAAATATGTTCCCCCACAGAGGCACCTGACATTTTTTACAAAAATTTTGTTATAAAATGCATTTATTTTTATTCTAAAATATAGTGTATTAACTCTTCTCGTGGGTTTCGATAAAATTAGTTTGTTTAAGAAGGAGTCATGTAACATGAAATAAGGCTATTAGTCATGTAACTCTTTAAAGATCGTTCCTTGAATTGATCAATTCTCTCCACTTACTCCACAACGTTTGTTCTAAATAAACGGTATCCCTCCTGTAGGGGATAATGGAACATCAGTTCTATCGATTCCAAATGATGTCTTGCCCCCCTTTTTGCAGCTCTGTCAGCCCACTCATTTGAAAAACTCAACGTGCAAGGGACCCAAAAAAAGGAAACAGGGAAAACCCCTAAACTTAAAAGGTGTATGACATTATTTAATTTCAAAAATGATTCTGGATACTTTCTTGGAATTTGGGGATTTGATAGCATTAAGTACTGACTTAGAGTCTACACAGAGTAAGATAGGAATGATGGGAAAAGCAGAATCAAGAATATAGTTAAGAGCCATAAGAATTGCAACAAGTTCAGCTGTAAATATTGAATGATAATTACCCAAAAAGTATGATTTCCCCTGTTTTTAGAGCTGGTATGAGAATTGCTGAACCAGCTTCAATTATTTTCTAATACTGACCCATCTGTATATACTTTTAAGTTGTCAGTATACTTATTTTCAATTGTATTGGGTATCTGCAACCTGATGTTTGGTTTTCGTTCTTTTTTTCCACTAGTACATTTATATCAAAATGTTTTTTATTTATTTCCCACGAAGGGCATGGCAAAGCTTCTTTCTGCATTTCTAATTCATAATTATTAAGTTCAACTTTTGAAAAAGGTCTGATACATACGTACCAATAGGCGTTAAACACGAAATATGTCTAGCTCTTTTAGGATAATTTGTTTTTGCTTCCACTTCTATTTCACAACATTAGTCCCTTTACACTCTTCATTACCAAACTACAGCTGATTTCTGCCAAGTTAAAATAATAAAACACAATTTTTTTAGCATTATATCTTGCAACAAACAAATCAAGCCCTTTCATTCGTCCTGTTAAAGTCAGGAAAGCAATCCAAATACAAGGAACCCAAAGGCACAACTTGTGACATTATTTTGCAACATGGAGATGGACCACAAAGAACCAGTAGGGAACTTACTAGAGAAGATGAAATTTTTCTGTGCTGGAAGGAAACTGAAAACCCTTTTGTGTATTTGTAGGTGTGGTGTTAGAAATTTCTTACACACCTTTATTTAATTAGGGCTAGGCTGTAGTGCAATTAACGTAATAACATCACTGCAGTGCTTTGTCAGCAGTTTAACAGACAAGGAATGTAAAAAAACAACCCCACCCAACAACAGTGGTGCAGATCCTAACTGGGTCTTTTATTTTAAAGGATTTAAAAACTGTTCCATCTCACAGAATGACGTCACAAAATGACGAGGATGAAGATGTATATTAGGACTTTTTAAACAACAAGGAGATAATGAAATCTGCCTATAAAGGGTTTGACTGTAAAATTGTATGTCTTGTTTTAATGTCTTCAGCACAGAGTGCAGACAAGTCATTTGATAACATTAAGGATATTCAGTAAACACAAAAAATTGTTTTTCTATCACAGATAAGCTTAAAAACATTCTAAACCTGAACATTTCTAGAGTGTGTTAGAGTTTTGCCGAGTTGAGCAAGAAAAATGGTTGTGTGTTTTTAATTGTTTGAAGGGGTATGTCAAGAGGGGCAGTATCTTTTAAATCAGATAAATATGATGGTTAATACGTGTAACATTAAGCCATACGGACATGATTTATGGAAAATGTTAAAACAGTTCATGTTAAGCAGGGATCAACAGCTTCTCTTCCCACAGTTTTAGAGGGTATCATCTTCAGCATTGCTGACACATGGAGCTACTCTTGAAGACATTTTTCAAGATGGCTGGCTGGACAAACGGCAAACCTTTCCAAAGCTTTAACCATAGGGCCATAGTGAAGACTACAAACATGGACTCTGTTCCCATAGGCAAAGAAACATTTTGTAGGTGCAATGAAGAAATGACTTATATTTTTGCACAGATCGTGCCCCCTTTTAGTCCTAGTTGTTTAAAGCTGAAGTCTTTAGTGTAAAGTTCTCAAAGGGGATGTAAAAAGAACTATTCCTTTATTCCAAATCATACAAACTGCAATGTGCAATAAAGTCTTAATTTTGCAATCACACCATTGTATCGATTGTGAGATGTACTGGATTATGCTTTGTTGTCTCATTTGTCGAAATGTACAAAAAAGAAATAAATGCCTGAATTGACAGTAATACTGGTCTGGAGAATTTTCATTTAAATGAATGTCACTTACAAAAACAACCAACTTTAAAGTATCGGATAATTCATCCCAAAAACTACCAAAGCAGTATTTGCCTTGGGGAAATTGAAGTTTGAGTGGAATTCCATGACGGTAGGAAAGAGGGAGGGATATTGCCCACACTCTGTTTTTTAAGTTTTACCCCCCTTATGTAAACATTTTTACAGAGCAGTTTTAAAACAGAGCACAGAAGGCCAATATTCATGTTGATATTGGTTGTTTTTCCAATAAAGTGTAATCTAATTCCATTTGTAAACAAGGACAAGATTACAAACGTACAGACCTACCTCACCATAGGTAGTCCTGTTACAACCTTTTTATCCGTTTTATTTCTCTCCTTAATAGAAACTACAAGGTATTACCTAATCTTGATCTTGTTATGGATGAAGACAATCTGAAAAGTGACATTTTAGAGTCAAACAAGATCAAAATCTGCAGGCCCCTACTTTGCTTACAGAAAGCTGACAAAACTTTGGCCTGCATTTTGTAGTGGGTGTGGAAAAAGTGTTTAAAGGAATGATTTTGGAATCATTATCTCAAAATGAGGGCATAATAGCTCAGTCATCACACTCACCTCCCCAAACTAAGGTTAAGCAGAATTTGAGCATGGTCACCTCTTGGATAAATGGCAGTTTGTGCCTCTTGGCTTCAGTACAGTCTCCCAGCTCATCCCGCTGTAAAAGGGTATTTTACCTGCCCTCCTTACGACCGGGGAAGGTAAAGCAGTGAGGGGGAGGAGATGGGGGCGCCACCCTCAATATGTTGGCCGGTGGGGAAGATGCTGAGGTATCTGACAACTTGCTCTCCAATGACTGCAGAATTATGTTGTGGGAATACTGTAAGGCCTACAGATTCAGAGTTCTTAATTTAAAGGGTTTTTAGTATTGCTAAGAATAGCATTCTTTTCTTAATGATGCGTGCATTAGTGACAGAATATAAGTTTTGTCATTGCCTTTAGCTTGTATGTTTCTGTGCTCATGAAGTTTCGGGAAAAGGTTTTATAGTATTTTTAAAAAGTTCTAGATGTTTTCAGATTGCTTTACTGTAATCTAAGATGTTTGTGTACTGTTGTAAAAGTTCTGAAAAGTTCCTCAAAATTTTCCGGGCTCTTCCACCTTTACTAGCGGCTAGTATAACGTCTGGCAGCAGATCGAGGCACTGGCTGCAAACAAGAACCATTGCTAGATACAGTCAAAAAGGAGGAAACTGAAATGGTTTGGCCACACAACAAGGGATAACAGCCTGTCAAAGACAGTCCTGCAGGGAATGGTGGAAGGAGCAAGGAGGCAGGGACGACCACGCAAAAGCTGGATATCCAACATCAAAGGAGTGGACCGGCCTCACTGTAACCAAACCTCCTGAAAGCAGCCCAGGACAGAACCATTTGGCGGTCCACTTGCAGCGTCCGTGCGGGTACCCCAACGGTCGTTCCCGACCAAGGGAGAGTGAGTGAGTGAGTGAGAGTGTAAGGGCCTGGCGCTGTTTATAATTATGCAAGGGAATGTTCTTGCAGAGGAGGAAAGAGATGAGGAAACAGAAGGGGGACAGGAAGAAAGATGATAGGACAGTAGGAGAAGCAAAAAAGGCAGAGAGGGAAGCAGGGGGGGAAAAAGGAGATTACCTGAAGAAAAAGAGATAACTTAAAGAAATAGAAGGAGAGCTATGAGGACTGAAGAAGTCATTAACTGATTAAGCTCTTAATTTTGTGAGTGTAGTCACAGAGTTTTGGATTTGATCCATGGTGATTGTGGAAAGGATTTTCCTTTTTGTTTTTGGGAAAAATTTGTACTGGAAATGAATATTGTTTTGAACTGATTTTAGTAAAATAAAAGAAACCCAATTTGATTCCTGAGTCAACCTGTGCTCTGTCTGGATGTGATTTTACGAGAGATAGGAGAAACCAACTCTTGGCATTTCAGTCAGCATTCATGTCCACTGGAGTGTTTTCAAAACAAAGAGTTTGTTTTCCCAAAAACAGGATAACAACACCTGAACTTTTTTGTTACTAACTTTATCTCAAAATGTTGAGAATGAGCTGAAAGCAGTATTTTTTAAGTACATTTTTTTTATTTTGATCACTTTCTTTCATTTTTCTAATTTTCTGTTATTTCTCATCTATTCTTGTACAGAAAAATAACGAGAGATACAACAGCAGAGTTCACACCAAGCAAGTAAGTGGCACAAAGTTACCCACCAGACTGAGTCCTGGTTTGAGGAGCAGAAGTGTCCCATAATATGTTAATTTTTTGAAAGATTCTGGGATTACTATGTGGGCATTTGTTTTCTCTCTCTCTGTGTGTGTGTGTGGTGTGTGTGGTGTGGGTTGTGTGTGGGGTGTGTGGTGTGGTGTGTTTTGTGTGTGTGTGTGTGGCACCCAAACAAAGTAAGACTGCTTATTTATCTAATTTGTATTTTTTTCGTTTAAGAAGATTTGATATGGAGGTTTTGCCTGGTAATTTAGTTTTTCCATTTCCACATGTCCTTATTGCAAACAAAGGTCAGCTTATGCTGTGAAAAAATCTGCTACTTATGTTGCATTCATATGACCCATTGGTGTCAACAGAGAGAAGAAAAAAGAAGTAGGCCTAAGTGCCGAAGTCAGATCGTTGGCATCACAATTGGAAAGCCTCAATGCCAAATGGGAACACTGCTTTTCCCAAAACTTGATGTGAAAATACTTAAGATGATGTCCCAGCTATCATCCTAAGTTTCCTCCGCTGTTAAAACAATTAAGCTACAAGAAAAAAAAGTTCCTGGTGAGGGAAAAAACAAGGCAAAAACCGGAAATGGACGTTTGTCCCATGATAATTCCCTGGGCTGATTCCATATCAATGACAGAACAGACCATGAATGGCATTCTTTCTGTGAGTTTTCGATGATGATGATGGGCTCACTAAAGAAATGGATGACGAAAAAATTGATGTCAATGAAGACGAGGCCCAAAAAGTTTGGTTTTTGATTGCGAAGCTTGTCAACAAGCAATTTTCTAGGAAACTGTCCAATAATTTTTTTAAAAACCTGTCAAAAACATCCTCTTGGGCAAATTGTGAAAATTCTGTGTGCTAACAGTAAACATTGAGGTATGGAAAGCAACGCCAACCAACACCAGCAAGAGCCATATCCGATCAGTCAATGCACACAGAGTCGAGTTTTGCATGCTGCAAGCACTATAGGCCAAAGCAATTCATGTATTTGTGAGATGCAGAAAACCCCGATCTTTTGGAAACAGGGGTTTCTGGACTGGCTGATTCGGTAGCTCTGTTAAAGGGCCTGCCCTCCCAAGACCTGTCTCCAAGCAAGGGGTGGCAAATAAAACCGTGCCTTAACCCAACCATGCTGCTGGAATTTGTAGTGGACAGTAACTCCTGTTACTGATAAACCCCTTAAGATAAAAATTTGTCTGCATCGCTCAAAGAGGCCAAGGATTGGTTTTTTTGGGAGCGAGTGTTTCTGGGTCCAGTGGGGCCAGGCATTACAATGATCGTCGTCCAAAAACAGTTTTCTGGCCAGTGGTCTATTTTAGGGAAAAGGAACAGCCACCACTGGACCAGGCACTAGAAAAGGGCTTTGGGGCCATGGAGATGATGAAGAGAAAAACAAAACATCAGGCCCAATCCGTGGTCAGTCTCAGTTACCGAAGGAGAATGAGGTGAGTCAATTCTATACTTCACTCCCTCTCGCCAGAACCAGTTATGACACTTTAAAATCCAGCCTCAAGACATATTATTTCAAAACCCAAGATTTCCCCCCTCCTGTTCCATATCAGAGCTATCCCACCTTCACCAACCCATGTCCTATCACCCTGCTAAAGTAAAACGACCTAAGTGAGTGGGGTGTGGTGTGTGTGTGTGCTTTTGTAAAACCTTTGACTATTGAAATTTTATTCATAGATTTTGTCTGCAGCGCACTATGTTTGTAAAAAATCTGTTTGTTTAAACTATTGATCATTTGTCATGATTGCATGACTGTGTAGGATGGGGTTTAATGCATGCGCTTTGATTTGTCTTTCAAGATATAGGGCTATATAAGTTCCATTTATTATTATTATTATTATTAATTTATTATTATTATATATATTAATTTCTCCAAAATTGCTTGAAGAATTGAAAACGAGGCAAACATGTTGCTATTGGCAGGCTACATTTTGTTTTTGATCAGTGGAAATCTTTGACCTCTGACCCTGATATTCATCATTTATCAAGCGGGCAAGAATACAACTTAACTGTGATCTCAATGGGTTTGACACAAAGTTTCCCACCTCAAAACCCAAAATTAACAAAAACAGAAAATGGATGCCATTGATAAGGAGATTGAAAAATTTGAAACCCAAAAAAGTATCATCTACAAAGTGTGTTTGAGGAGGGCCAATATTTATCACCTATGTTACCCCCCCCAAAGGGAAGGAAGCCACACACAGAGTGATCTTGAATGTGAAAGAGTTGAATAAGGGAAATTAACCTACCGCCATTTCAAGAGGACACTTTACGTCTGTGCTCAAGCTTATCACAAAAGATTGTTTCATGGCATCAATAGACTTTAAAAGGGTGCTTACTAATCTGTTTCCATATGGCCAGAGCACGAATGCGCTCAGCCCTCCAGCTGGAAAAAATGAACTAAAGGGAATTTAATTGTTTGCCGAAAAGGTAATAGCTATGGCACCAAGAAAATTCACAAAAATGTTGAAACCTGTTTTTTCTGGGTTTAGGGAGAAAGGTCCATGTTTCATTCTCCTATCTTGATGACTCTCTGTTGACAGGAAGAAAATGAGGTGGACTGTCGCATAATGTTATGGAGACTGTTAAACTGTTTCATTCATTAGGATTTATAGTACAAACCCAGAGAAGTCTGTGCTCAGTCCATCCCAGGGCTATCAGTCATAATCATTAACCATTTTTACCCAGAAGGGCAGCAACAAAGCGCTTCCACTCCTGCCTATCCTGGGCCAACCTAGTCACTGATCCCCAAGAGTGCTGCATGGCCTTCATCTCACTTTCTAGTCCTCCTCCACGTTCTTTTGGTCTTCCTTTCTTTCTCCTTTCCCTGTAATGCTGTTCTTGTGATTGACTGTGGGTCTCAGACTATTCATTACCTTGGTGTTATTAATGATTTGAAGAATATATCTGTTGTTCTGAAAGAAGATCGGAAAGAAAAATTAAAACTAGGTCTCTCACAGCTGCTGAAGAAGGAGCAAGTACCTATCAGGGAAGTTGCTAAGGTAGTAGGAATGATGGTAACTAGCTTTACAGCTGTAGGATATGGACCATTGCACTTCTTTCACTTAGAAAATGACAAGAAACTTGCACTTAAGTATAATAGAGGGAACTTTGATGAGTATTTCTTCCCAGCAAGAAAGGAAACTGCTATGGTGGATTGAGAATATTGACAGTGCCTCCAACTCTGTGTCTGATCCAGAGCCTGAAGTGACTATTACATCAGATGCCAGTAAGGAAGGTTGGGAATGTTCATTCCAGGACCACTGCTCTGGTGGTGCATGGCTCCCTATTGAAGCAGACTACCTTATCAATTATCTTGAACTTAACGCAATTCTTATAGCAGGTAAAGCAGCTCGAGTTTTTGACAGACAACACTACAACCGTTGCTTGTATTAAACATTTTTGTACCAGCCATTCACCATCATGCAGTGACATTACTTCTACTATATATGGGAATGGTGTGTTGCTAAGAACATATGCCTTTCAGCAGCATTTATACCAGGGAGAGGCAATGCTGCAGCTGATACAGAATCCAGGAAATAAACCTGGATGCTGAATGGAAGCTCAACTATGCTATGCTGCATAATGCACTTTCACATTTGAAAGCCAAACCCTCTGTGGATTTATTCGCCTCAAGGATATAACAAGCAGTTTGCATGCTATATCAGCTACAGACCTGACCCAGAAGCCCATGCAGTGGATCCTTTTCAATTTCATGGAAATTCACTGAGTTCTGTGCTTTTCTCCTTTCAGTGTGATTCTGCAAAGTTCTCCAAAAAGTACGCCAAGAACAGACCACAGGCGTATTGATTGTCCCGAGCTGGAAAACACAAGTAAGTCTGGTGGCCAGTCCTGTCCAGTATGCTGACAGCAGAACCTGTCCCCTTCCAGCAGCCAGGGATATCCTCCTTCCTCCAAGCCATCCACGCAAGTTACGTCCCCTTGTAAAATAAAGGGGAGCCTACATCTTCTGGCATGCAGAATATCAGGGAAAGGTTTGGAGAAAAAAGATTGACAGATACTGCAACAGACCTGATTTTGGAATCTTGGTGACCAACAACTGCTATATAAGTGAAAAAACTCTGCTCACAACAATTGTGTGGATGAGTCTACACCTGACCCTGTAAATATAGCAATTTTCTTCTTGCTTCCCTTTTCTTTGAAGGTGCGGGGGAAAAGTCGGAAAATAGTGAAATTTAAGTGCTTTGAGTGCATTTTTTTTTCCCCCAGATTTTTCAGTAGACACTAAAATAGGTTCCTACCCCGCCCCTTTGTGGATTTTTTAAAAAGAAGTGTTGTTATAGCCCAGGGTTTAAACCATACATGGAAAAAATATGGCCCATGACCCGGGAAATTAAACCGGGTCTGTTTTCCTGAAGGAGGGGGTAAAGGGGTTCTTTTTTTGTTTCCAGGGGGGTTTTTTTCGGTTTGGGTTTCATTGTAGCTGGGGTTTTCTGGGGTACCCTGGAGAAAAACTTCAGATTTTGTTCTTTTCACCCCGATATTTTATCCCCCAAGATTTTTTAAAGAAAAAGGGAACAGCCTCGTTTTTTTTGGGCCTCTATAAAAATTCCCCCAGTGCCGATGAAAATTGGCCCACTTTTGTCATCAGCGGGGTTTCCCCCTCTCATTGATCTGCTGAATATCCCCAAAAAGGTTTCCCATAAAGTTGATTTCCCAAAGGTTTTTAATTATTATTGCTCTTCCCCCAGCTGGGTTCATCGATGTAAATGGCAAAACCCCCCCCAAAAGTTTTAAATTGTCCTCTCTCCATTGTGACTTTTCCCTCACCTTTTTTAAAAGTGCGCCCAAGCCATTTTTTTCCTCAAAAAAATATATTAAAGAAGGGGGGGAAGGGGAAAAAATTTGGCATATCCAATTGGGGTTTTTAAAAACCAATCCCCTTTTGTTGCTGTCATAGAGATTGGGGGGTTTGGGCCCTTTTTATAGGGCATTTTTTGGCCCCTGATCAGTTGGAAAATTTGTGTTTCCACACCCTTTCATTTTTCCCCCTTTGGGGGGGCTGCATGCAAAATTTTTTTCAAATCCCTTCTTAAAGTTTTAAAAAAGGTCGTGGTAAAGTTTGCTGGAAAATTGAAAGGGTACTTCTCACAGAGTTAAGGTTGTAAAAATTTTGTTGTGTCCCTCCGTCCTGCCCTGAAACCTTAGCTTTTTCCCTTAAATGATATCCTCAGTTTGGGTTAAAATCTGTTCAGGAGGTTTTTCATGAAAAAAGGTTTCCGGCAAGGAGATGGGGTTGCTTTTTTAAAAAAACTCCGGGGATCTAAACCCGGATCACACCCTTTTAATATATTGGGGAAAGTGGAGGTCAGTTTTAAAAAACGCCATGCCCCCTATAAAGGGGAGCCTTGACCAGTGAAAAGGACGAAAATTTAAAGTGGTTCAGGCACACCCCCTGAACACCCTGGAGGGCCCAAAAAGCCCTGTCCTAAAAGGGAAAAGTACGGGGTGGGGGGACGAAGAGTAGACAGAGAAAACGAGGGGGAAGGCCCAACATCGGAGAAGGGGAGGGCCCCTGAGGGGAAAAATTTTCCCACAGAAAATTTAGTGGCCCTTTTGGGGGAAGGGGAAAGTAAGTATTTTTAAAAAATTCTTCATTAGTGCCCCCACGATCCAAGGGACTACGGGACAGGTAAGATGAGATGAGAAAAGGAGTGTTTGAGAAACGCCCAGGGCTACCAAAGTACCAAGAGACATGGAATGTAGATAATGTTTTGGAACGCTTGCCTGAGTAGCCAGAAATACTTGATCTGACACTGAAACAGTTGACTTTGAGAGCTGTAATGTTGTTGTCCCTCTTAACGGGGCAAAGAGGTAAAGCATTATATGCACTTTCAGTGCATGATATTACACTTTATCCCAATAGATAAATGGGATTTTTTCTCTCTAGGAAACAGAAGCATACAAAGCCAGGTGTCCACACACAGCCAGCAAATATCTTGTCATTGTTCATCAGCATTATTAAGCCTTATGACCCTTTTTGCAAGATAAAGCACAATATAAATTCCATTTATCATCATCATCATCATCATCATCATCATCATCATCATCATCATCATCATTATTATTATTATTATTGTTGTTATTGTTGTTGTTGTTGTTGTTGTTATTATTATTATTATTATTATCTCCAGGGAAACTTTATCCTGTTGGGTGAAAACAGTGCTTGAAATGGCGGGCATAGATACATACCTGAAAATATGGAAGCCACAGTACACATGCTGCCAGTACCAGTGCAGCTGCCAGTCATGGTGCATCCCTTGCATCAATCATGAAGGCAGCAGGCTGGAGCAGTCAGAAAACGTTTTGTAAATATTATAACAAAGCTGATACTCCAAACTTTGGACAGTCGGTTTTTGGACACCTACCTTACAAAACAATAATGGGTCATATCTGAAGTTGTACATAGTGAGTCTTCACTGAACAATGCTTCATCAGTTTGTTGCAGACCTGGTTTTCATTGGATGAGGTATGTTGGATGTGTCTTGTAAATTGTGTGATTGTGTGTCCACTAGGTCACTAAAGTCTCACATGATTTCTCTGTATGAGAAGTAGATGAGAAATTATTTTATAATTAAGCTAGGCATACGCTAGGAAGGTAGAGTTTAAATGGGATTATTTTTAAATGTATTGGAGGGTAGAGAAGTTACCGTCTCCCCCAATGATTTGAGATAATCCCGATGAACATTCCCTCCCTATTGTAAGTCTAGTGGACACATAATATGCTAAATACTGACTGCTTGGCACGCACTCTCCTTTTACATCACTTCCGTAATTTCTCTTCTCTCTATTAGCTTAAAAATATTCTAATTAAATTCCACCTTCCTAGCCTAATCCTAACTTAGTTATAAAATTAAAGCCTGAATGAATACATCTCTTGATTCTTGACCCAGACTCTCTCTCTCTCTCTCTCTCTCTCTCTCTCTCTCTCTCTCTCTTTCTTTTCTCTTCTCTCTCTTCTCTCTCTCTCTCTTCTCTCTCTCTCTCTCACACACACACACACACACACACACACACACACACACACACACACACACACACACACACACACACACGAGCATGCTTGCACAGGTACATAAAGTAAAGTCCACTAAAAACAGTATAAAATGAAGTGTATCCAGTTTATTGAAGACTGTTGCACAGGCTGAAGCATTAGAAGCCACTAAGACAAAAATATTTTAACAACACAGAGAGACTAATAGGAATGAATTAAAATATTTCCAGAAAGACAAGTACTGTGCTTCTTTATAACGTCAAATAAAAATTTCACAGTCGATAAAGTGCATATTGTCACATTGCTAACAAAACATGTTCATGCTTTGAGTTGTTCTGTAATCTAAGCTCAAAGCAGGTAATGATGACTGTTGACAATCATAGTAATTTGTTTTTTCATTAATGCTTGCTATTAATATGCATAAGAAGCTTTTTCATTTGTAAAAAAAAGCATTCTTAAAAAACCAGTGTATATGTTTTTTCCTGACTTTTATCAGTAAAAATAGTAGACTATCAACTCCGAAAGGGAAAAGCGTGTCTTCCTTGAAAAATTTTTATGGAAAATTACAATGCACACTACGCATACACAAACCAGGAAACTGAATTAGGCTGATGAGGAAAGTTACAAAGTAGCTTTCACAACATTGTCGCTTTTTATATAAGAACGCGATACTTATCACTAATAAAAAGAAACTAATGTCTTTCCCCAAAAAACTAAAGTGTTATTGATTTCGATAATCTGAGCTTCTTTGGTTTAAAGAATTTCTAGAGAGGGTGGGAAGTTTGTTTTAATCGATCCTTTTGCTTATATCACTTCATTTTTAAGTCCACAAAACGCCCGCCTTCTGACATGAAAAGGGGTATGCCCTTTTCATTGAAATTGTTTTTTTCCTGGTTTGAAATGTCTGAATTTGTACCAACGGGCCCCGATGGACTTTGTTATAAAGAAAAGCCATGATAGTCATTTCCTGTACAGCCATCACTACATCTAGCTTTACCTCTTCCATCCATTGCTGTGAACACTGACCTGGCCCCTGTCTGCTTGTGGGGGGGCCAGGTTTGGTGATACCTGGTAGCGGGTGCGCACTGCATTACGAGCTGTCCCTGGTGTCCCCGGACGAAAAGATGATCCCTGCGAGGACACTGAGGTGGGGTTGCGCAAAGGACGAACAATTCGCGGACCACTTCAAGCCCGGGGTTGTCCCTGCCCAGGGGGAAACCAGGTTTTGGTGCTGAGGTGGGGGTTCCGCCCACACCCACCCCCACACCCACCCCACCCACGGTGTTGGTCAGACGGGTGGCTGGGAGGGCGACCACCTGGGACCCCCGGACAAAACACCCTGCTGCCCTCTCCACGGACAGAGACCCCGCCTACTACCGTCTGGAGACCCACCGAGTTGGACCCCGAAGGGAGGACCTGGATGCGGCTGCCCTCTCCAAAAGACAGGTCCCCGCCCACCACGGTCTGGACCCCTCCCGCGCTAGGAAGACCCGGGCCTGAGGACACCAGGTGGACCCCCGTCCCCTCGCCCGTGGCGCTGCCCGCAGTCAAGACACTGCCGGGGAACAGTGCAGAGGCAGAGCCCAGAAAGCCGCTGCCCAGAACGACGCCACCGCACCAACCCCAGCGGCGGGCACAACAGCGGGAGACCCTCCGGGACAGGATGGTCACCTGGCTGTCGCTGATCGAAGAAATCCCCGCCATCCCAATCCGGGTGCACAAACCCACCGGCTCCGACAAGGTCCTCCGCTCAGCACACCCCCTCCACTCAGCAACACCCCTCCACCTCCGCCTCCACCACCACCACCGACCACCACCACTCCGTCCCCGGGATGGTCCAAGCCGCCCCAACAACGAGCGTTTCCAACAGGGCTGCTGATTGGCTGGGTGACGGCCACGTTTCCAACCGGTCTGCCGATTGGCGCTGATGTCTGCACTACTGTGGTGGGGGCGGGAACGAGGCTGGAGGCTGGCCGGGTCTGACGTATTGGCCGCGTGGCCACCGCTAAGGGGTTGAAACGGCCAGAGGCAGGAATAGAGAGAGGCCGGAGGCAGATTTGAACCTACCCAGACTGTAAAAAAAGACACGTGTGTGCAAAATAAAGCAAATGCACATATACTATACAAATACCAGTATGGCTTATTTCTTTTGGACAGATATATCAGTGGGAAAACAAAAATTAGCTTTCCTTCACTTTCACCTACCCCGTAGTCCCGTGGACCTTGGGGGAACCACTGAAGATTTTGCAACCTGCTTCCTCCACTCCCCGCGGTCCTCTGCTTTGCGTAGCAATTCGTTCCACTAATTACTAGTCCACTCTCTGATGCTGTCTTCCCATCGTTTTTTCTGTCACCTCTTCGTCTCCATCCTTGTACTGTTTCCTGTAGTAGGACAGTCTTGGCCAGTCCAGAAGTTCGTGTGACGTCCCCGAATCACTTTAGTTTGCGTCTTTTCACTGAAGTCAGGAGCTCTTCATAAGGTAGTTTACTTTTACGTTTCCATCACATCGTTATAGCCATTTAAAGGCAAAAGGGTTTGACGACTTTCACACAGGACAGTCCCAAGTAGTGAAAGAGAAATTTAGAAGAAACTACAATTATACCAGAACATTGAATCGTTACGAATCTTAAGCTTTTTTTTTTGGGGGGGGGGGGGGGGGGGGGGGGGGGGGCGCTACTAGTTTGATCGATTTGTTAGTTCTTTGTTTATAATTTATTAGGTGCATTTTAGTTTGCTTTGGTTTCTTCTTCTTCTTCTTCTTCTTCTTCTTCTTCGTCGTCGTCGTCGTTGTCATCGTCGTCGTCATCATCATCGTCGTCGTCGTCGTCGTCGTCGTCGTCTTCAAATCCTTCAAATTCTTTTTCCCATCAATTATTTCTTCTTTTTTCAGATTCTTCTTTTAAAATTAATCTTCTCCTTTTTCTTTGCATTCTTTTTCCCTTGCATTCTTGTTCTTGCTTTTCTTGTTCTTGTTCTTCTTGTTGTTGTTCTTCTTCTCCTTTGCATTTTTCTTCGCACTCTTCATCTTCCTTCTTCTTCTTCGTTTCTTCTTCGTCTTCTACTTCTTCTCTTCGCATTCTTGTTTTTCTTGTATTTTCTGCTTTTTTCATGAGGTGTCAGTGTTGATATTTCCACGTCACTCACCCCAGTTTCATTGTGTCACAGCATCAGATATATATATATATTATATATATATATATATATATATATTATATATATATATATATATATTATATATATATATATTTATATAATAAGTCCAGTGGAAGACTCACAATCCCCCCGTCTGGAAAGCCTTGTACTGCTGCCTGATAACTTCTTTGTGTTCAGCGGTACCATTCTGGTTAAAATGCAACAGACACCACCGATTAAAACTCTGTTGGAGGGGGAGGGAAATAGCTTATTCGTTAGAGCGTTGCGCTCGCAATTGACGCTCAGTGTTCAAGCACCGAGACGCCTTTCAAGGGAAAGTTTTCCTGGGGTAAACACAGTACTGACTCCACTGTCCTGAATGTCCTTCGGATGAGACTTTAAAATGAAGCTCGTGTACGAACATCTTGCGCACACGTTAAAATCCGCTCCGCATTTTGAAGTTAGCAATTTTGACGCTCAGTGTTTAAGCTACCGAGATGCCCTTTAAAGGGGAAAGTTTCCCCTAAGGTGAACATCATACTGACTCCACTGAAGAGTATGCCATTCGTGCCGGTAAGACGGAAATGACCAAAAACCAAAACCAAAACAACAAAAACCAAACAACAAAAAGAAATCACTTGTGCACTGGTGTCGAGTTTAATAATCATCCCAGAAGTCAGACTGAAGCTACCTTAATGATGGGTGAAAAACGGTTGCAAATACAAACATCTCACCATTGATAAATCTGAGAGCAATAGCGGGGAAAAAAACAAAAAGGAAAACCCTGTTGACTCGATAAATATTAGCTTGATTTTCTATGGAGTTAGACTGTGGCAAAGTCCCACGAAATCCCACCCTGCAGTGCTTGTCATTATTATGATTATTTGCCACGTATTGCCTTTTAACTGCCCCACAAAAATTGCCATTCAGTATTATCATCTATCTATTATCTATCTATCTATCTATCTATCTATCTATCTTATCTATCTATCTATCATCATCTATCTATTATCTATTTTATCTATCTATCAAATCTATCTACCCTATCTGTCCGTAGTCTGACGACCGTGGGGGCACCCTCAAAGACTCAACAACCAGTTCCCCCCATTCCTCTCTCTGTTCTGCCTTTCTCAGGGTTTTGTTGGTTCTAGGCCTGTCCTTTCGCTGATGTTATCCTCCCAGCTCTTCCTTGGTCTGCCTCTTCTTCCTCCTTGGACAGTCCCTTTGTAAAACGTCTTTGCAAGTCCTTTGGATCTTGTGACATGCCCATACCATTTAAGTTACGCTTTTTCACGATCGTTAGAAGGTTCTCTAGGGTCCAATGGTTTGCTGGATTCTGTTATGCACGCTTTCGTTGCTTGTGGTCTTTTTTAGGAGATGCCAAGGAGTCTCCGAAAGCATCTCATCTCCACCGCCTGTACTCTTCTCTCCAAATCTGCAGTCGGGGCCCATATTCACAGGCATACAGAAATATGGATATGACAAGGGAGCGCATTAGTCTGATTTGGAGATAAGTGGGGAATTTTTATCTCTTCCAGATGGTGTTCAGTTTTGGACAAAGCTGTTATTGTCTGTGCAGTCCTGCTTACTACTTCTGGCTTGGATCCCTGGTCTGATACAATGGCTCCCAGGTATTTGAAGCTTGAATTGTTTCCGCTTCTGGTCATTAACCCTGATATCAGTGCTAATGCCGTTGGTGTTATTAGTAAATCAGTTTGGTCTTCTCTGCACTGATTTCCATGCCGTATTTTTGGACCCTTTATTCAAGTGTTCTGTTAGGGGCAAGCTCTTTTTCTGATCCTGTTTATTCCATCAATGTCATCTGCGAAGCGGAGGTTTGTGATCGTTCTCCCACCAATGCTGACTGATCCTTCATGATGTTCCGTGCTCAGCCATGATTCTCTCAAGGAAATGTTGAAAAGGGGCGAGAGAAAGATAGCCCTCCCTTACTCCAACTGTTGTTCGAAACCATTCTCCAATGTTGTTGTTGTATTTACACTGAACTGGTGGCCTTGCTGTACAGCTGTTTGATGACTCTGATCAGGTTTTGATGCTGTACAAATTCATGGTTCCCCACAAAGCTGCATGCCACACCCTGTCATATGCCTTCTTTAAAATCGATAAATACGTGGTTTAAAGGTCTTGTTGATGTTGAAGAAAGAAACATATCAGCTGGTTGAAAGACCTGACCAGCACAAAACAGGGAAAAAGTTTAACAATCCAAGACAAAAATGGGAAGTGTCTCACTGACGACCAGATATTCTGAACAGATGGACAGAATACTGCCCCGACCTGTATAACTATAAAACCGCAGGAGATCCAGAAGTCCTTAATGTACCCGCAAGCAAAGACCAGACAGTCACCCTATCCCCGAGAAGAAGTGGAAACAGCAGTCAGATCGCGAAAAAGGGGAAGTCAGCAGGGGTGACAACATCCAGCTGAGTTGGTTCAAGCTGGAGGGGAAGCCATGATCAGCGCCCTACTAAGAATCTGCAATAAGATCTGGGAGACAGGAAAATGGCCAACACCATGGACACAGTCACTCATCATCACCCTCCCCAAGAAAAGGAAATCTACAACAATCCATAATTACCGCACAATCACCTTCATATGCCACCCAAGCAAGGTCATGCTGCAGATAATATGAATAGACTTGGCCACAAGCGAGGACCCTCATTGCTGAGGAACAAGCAGGTTTTAGAGCAGGCGCAGCACAACAGAACAGATATTCACTTCAGAATACTATGTGAGCGGTACCTTCAACTCAACAAGACCTTACCATTCAGTATAAACGAGATTGAAATCAGGGAGGTTTTTGATAATTTTATTTTTGCATTAAAACCATTGACATTTCACAGGTTTGTTCAGGCTTGGAGTGTGTTGCAATTTTCTGTGGGGGGGCAGTTATAAAAGGCAATACGTGGCAAAAAAAATCAAATAATGACAAGCACTGCAGACAGACAGGCAGATAGATTTATAGACACAGATACAGTCCACCAGGTACCGATAAACACAGCAATGAACCTTATTAAAACACAGAGACAGAGAGACATGGATAATCCGCCATCCGAAAGCCACACAATTGAATTAAAAAACACACACACACACACTGACACAGATAAACAGTCATACAGAAGGTACACATACACAGACAAGCAGACGACAGGTAAACATGTAGACCCACTGACCAGTAGGGAAAGCTGAGGAAGCAGACAGCAGACAGAAGGAAGAGCCAATAAGAGCGCCGTGTCCATGGTGACGCGGGAGGTCAGCCTGATGCTACAGGTGCTGCTGCTGAAAAAAAAATTGTACAGGCACCTGAGGATGGCCGAGGACAAAATAATTGATGACCTGCGTGATGATAGTCATTGTAACAACAAAAATATTGATAAAAAAACACAATAACAGCAACAATAACAATAATGCAAATAAAATGAAGACTAATGATGGTGATTGCAGGGAAAGGGTGATGAGAAGAGGAATGGAAAAGAAGAAGAAGAAGAAGAAGAAGAGGCGGGTTTTTTAAATTTGTACTTTGAAAAAAATTGTATGTTTTTTGTGGAAAGAGCTTATCATGACTGAAGACAGTTTCAATATAACATTGTACAACACAGCAACATTTTAATGTAGGCCTCAGCACTTAGCTACGCACATACATAAGCAGGCAAGCACACACACACACATTTGTTTTAGTTATATGGTAAGGGTAATTAGCATTTTTCATGTATTTAAACGTTATCATTCTTTGTTTAGCCAGTATCTGTGTAATTTCTAAGTTTTTTAGGAATTGATATCCATTTACTGCACACATCCATCAAACTTAAGTCCCCCCCTCCCTTTCCTTTTGTCTAATATCACTTTGAGGAACAAACGTAAAATCGAAGCAGCAAAACTTTAGCGTACACCAATAATTTTCAAAATTGGTGGATTTTGAATCCCTTTTTAGCTCTTTTATCTTGTGCATAAGTCGTTTTGTGGGAAGAAGTTTCTTTAACATCGAAAAAAAGTATTTGTGAAGTGTAATGGCAAACATGAGAAAGTGTTCAATTTGACAAATTTGTTGATTGTCCACTCTTGACAACTGCGTTTTTTTTGGGAAAAGCTTGGCATATTACATTATTATAAAAATGATGATGATGATGATGATGATGATGATATGATGATATGATGATGATGTACTACTACTACAACCACAATAATAATAATAATAAGAAGAAGAAGAAGAAGAAGAAGAAGAAGAAGAAGAAGAAAAGAAGAAGAAAGAAAAAAAGAAGAAAGAAGAAGAAGAAGAAGAAATTTATTTCAGCGCTTTACCTTTCAAAACAAATCAAAGCGCTTTCATTCAACATACCTTTTTACTTGCAACCAGTTTAAAAAATTTATTTTACAAATTCAAATGTATAAAACACACGGCAGAGACAGGTATGAGATGGAACAAGAGGGGAGAATCTTAGGTTTGAAAAAAAAGGTTTTGAGGCTGAATTTAAAAGCGTCATAAGAAGGCTTTTGGCAAAAGGCGAGAGGGACCTCATTCCAAATCAATGGACCACAAATAGAGTAGAGAAAGAGCAACAGCCAAAAAGTGCATTGGTTGAATCTGGTATTCATAAGCCCAAGGTATCTGCAGCAGAGCGGAGGAACGTGAAAGGAGTGTTCAGGTGAAGACATTCACAGAGGTAGGAAAGGTGCAGTTTTGTGGAGACATTTGTAACAGAGGGTACCTATCTTATAGTTTACTCTATGTGGCACAGGTAGCCAGTGGAGAGATCGCAAGAGAGAGGTAATGTGCTCAGTTTTTTCTTCTTCTGAGGACTAGTCGAGCTGCAGTTTTGTATCACTGAAAGGAGTGATAGTTGATGTTGGGGACCAGCCGGAAGGAATGCAATGTATCCACATTACAATCTTGTTGAAATACAATTTCAAACCCTGTCTCCCAACTATCTAGGTGTGCAAATTCCTTATCAGGCAGCACTGACTTTTCACGTGAAACTAATAGCCTTATCTTTAAAACTGTACATAGTTTTATTTTTATTTAAAGGGCTTCCAAATTTAAGTCAATTCACCATGTACATTGGGTTTTGTATATTTGATTGACTAACCTTTGTATTGCTTAACATTTCTCTTCTGCTCCAACTAATCTCTCTGGTTTTTGTCTTGTAGGGGCTGTTTGGTTTGCTTGTTGATGTTTTGACTGTTCGTGTGTCAGCTGGCTGATCTGTTTCCCGTTTGTTTTGTTTTGTTTTGGTTGGTCAGTTGCTTTGTTCTTTCATTTTATTCTGTAGCTTGTTTGTTTGTTTGTGTCTGTCTTGTGGTTAGTCTTTTTTCAAACATTTACTTTTTCATGAGTTAATCGTCTGGATGAGTTGAACAGTATAGGATTCTGGGAAATTTTTTTAAACGATTGCCTATTTATTTGGCCAAATATGACTGCTCTGTGAACAATAGTAACTGTACAGCGCTATGTGGACTTGGGGTACCTATTCTCTTAAAAAACCTGTGAATTTTCGAATTCTACAGAGAGTTTCTCTGTAAGATTTGCGAATGGTAAAGGGCTAAACTACATCTATAAAATCTAATAAACCACAGGGGTAACACATGGTGGAAAGACACGTGTCAAAAAGTTGTAGATAAAAAGAAATTGATGTTTAAACTTGCATAAAAAAGTAGATCAGCAGAAATCAGGTTATGTTGAAAAGGGCTACTAAAGAGGTTGACAGGGTCATAGCACAGGTGAAAAGGAATTTCTGGCCCCGTTTTTGTGACAAAGTGGTTTTGCATCATAAAGATCTAAAGAAGCTGTTGGAAAAGGTTTCATGACAAGAAACACGGGGTCAATCTACTCTTTATCAAATCAGGGCTAGTGACAAAGATTTCCCCACTAATTCAGAGAAAGGAGAAGCTTTTGTTGACATGTTTTATCAACACAGTGAGTGACGAGGGACTTTCTCCAACACAAATTGCTTTCAGACCAGAAGAAATGCAAAAACATCTGTACACAGATCCTGATCCTGACAATATAAATTATTTAAATTCGCCTATCACTCTATCAGAGCTCAAAGATGCTTTTCAGTCCCTTAGCAACAGGAGGACATCAGTCAGAATGGATGCTGTGTCAAACGACATGTTAAAGCATCTGCCAGAAAACTGGGTTTTGCTGCTATGTGAATTATTTCAGAAATGCTGGACCGAGGACAAACTTCCTCTAATCTGGAAACAGTCAATTGTTGTCACAATACCTAAAACAAGGAAAACATAAAGAACACATAAACAACTTTACACCCATTGCACTGACTTCACATACCCGAAAACTTTGTGGGGAAAATCATTTTAAGTAGACTTGTACATCTCTTCGATAAACTAAGATAATACCAGTTAATCAGGCCGGTTTCTGAAAAGGTAGATCTGTTATTGATCATCTGGTTAAGTTAACAACACACATTGAACATCAATTTGACCATAGAAATAACATTCTTGCTACTTTTTTTTGACGTACATGAAGCATAGGATCAAGTCTGGCATGCTAGATTGCTGTATAAACTTAATTAAGTATATCGTTTATCCAGTCACACTAAATTTTACTGGTACATTAAAAAAATTCTCAGTCGGCAGGAGTATTCAAGTGAAAATCGGAAATATGCACTCCACTCAAAGATTTCCTAAAACCAGGGTATACCACAGGACGGTATCATTGCTCCTTACCTCTTTAACATTTTATTGTACGATTTTCCTAGGTCAGTTTTGAATAACCTTATTCTTGTACAACAATGAAGAAGACAACACAAAGAGACAAATTAACTACAATAGAAAAGTGTATCAATGTGGACTTGATAAGCTTGACACTCATGTGAAAGATAATGTACTAATGTTGTCACCGACTAAAACTAACATTGTTCTCTTTAAATAATGGCGCTGATATCCCAGTCCTACCTACTTTCAAAATTAACGAATCATGTCTTGAATACAAGCCTTCCGTAATTTTTTTTAAAGGAATATCGATGCATTAGAGCAACAGCGGTATTTTTGAAAGTTTTGAGATACACTCATTTGAAAAATTTGAAAGGTCAGAACAAATCGAGGATTGAACAGAAGTATTCAGTTTTTGGAAAGATAATGGGTATTGATACGATATTATCATAGCATCTTTATGTTGTAATACATGTAGAAGAAAGCACATAAATGCATATTGACAACTGGTGGCCTGTTTTTGCCTGGAATTTTCTCGCAGTCTGCATGAGAAACTTTGATGTCCACTAATTCTGGTCCTCTCAAAGCGATGCTAGGGTAGGCTAGTGCAGAAAGTGGAATTTCCCCTAAAGGCCAGGATAGCAAAAACACTGGCAGTGAAGGTAGACCACCTTGCTTGCAGAGAAAATACAGGGCATGGCACAAAGCTTGACCCTCTTCCCAGATAAGATCACATTCCAGCCATCAGTTTTCAGCAGGAAGAACCAGACAACCTCCAGGCCTGCCAGTGCTACATAAAACCCTGCCCACCAGTCAAGTGTATCCACTCCTAGGCAAGAAAGGTTTGCACAGCTGGATATCCGCTGTTGCATAGCCCTGTCCCAGATAATTGGCATTAAAGTGACATTAGAGGTTTTAGAGGAAAATCGTGATGCTGTGCGGTAGTCCAGTGTACCCTGTGAAATTTGCAAGGGCAATTTTGTGCAACAAAGGTTTTTCCCAAATATCTTTGAGATTAATAAAGCATGGTGTAAAGAAGCCCTGTGCTTATCCATTTACTCTCAATAAACATTTCGAGTTCGAGTTCTCTCTACCCCCCCCCCCCCCCCCCCCCCCTCCTCTCTCTCTCTATCTACCTCTCTGCATGAAGAAAACGCCATTTCTTGTAAAGCAGAGTTTAGCAGACACTCTAACATTGCTTTGTGCTTTGTGCCATGCCCTGTATTTCTTTATGCATCAAATAAACTTATGTACGGAGAAACTGGTAGATACCCCTTTTATATAAGAACCATAACTAAATGCATTAAATACTGGATTAAACTTATCAGGCTTCCTATGTTAAGAATAAACAGACAAGCATACGAGATGCTGCTTATACAACATAATAATGGTAAAGTAAACTGGCGACTAAAGTAAAAGATCTTTTGATGATAAATGGATTTGGTATTGTTTGGCTATGCCAGGGGGTGGGTTATGAAAACAGTTTGTTAGAGAATTGAAAGATAGACTTATTTCATGTTTTTATCAAAACTGGCATGAACAGTTTAAATGTCTAGTAAAAAAATACACTTGGTATAGCTCCTTTAAAGATGCGTTTGGTCCAGAACAGTATCTGATATCGTTAACTAATAAAAGGCTTTCGAAGTAATTTACTAAAATTTAGGCTAAGATTGTGTGGTCTTTTGAACTGCAAACAATGGTATATTACAGCAGAGACAGACAACAACTCTTGTCCAGCATGTGGAGAAGAAGAAGAAGACGAATTTCATTTTTTGTTTGCTTGTAGAACTTATCATGGCATTCGCCAAAAAATTGCTTTTTTGACAAACCCAACCAACAGGTACACCAATCTTGTACAAAAGGTGTTATCTTCAAATAATATGTCCGAGCTTAAATCTTTAGCAATATATATAACGCAGGCTCTAGATAAACGTAAGCAACTATGAATGAAACGGATCCTATACGTAATAACTGAAAATATTGGTTGGCATTTATCTGGACTTTGGATTATTACTCATGTCCTTTTCATATTCATTCCTATGTTAATATGTTACTTACAATTACCCCCTTTGACTGATGGGGTTGTAGCTTTTGTCAAATAAAATTCGTTCATTCATTCATTCTATCTACCTCTCTCTCTCTCTCTCTCTCTCTCTCTCTCTCTCTCTCTCTCTCTCATCTCTCTCTCTCTCTCTCTCTCTCTCTATCTACCTCTCTCTCTCTCTCTCTCTCTCTATCTACCTCTCTCTCTCTCTCTCTCTCTCTCCTCGCTCGTGACCTCCTTGCTTGGCTACCAGCAAGAGGCTCTCTCCTGCAGTGTGGTGAATTTTTTCTGTTTCACGTGTGCTGACTTTCAAAATGCCAGTGACAGGGCTACCAGCAATGTTAGAGTCTCTGCTAAACTCTGCTTTACAAGAAATGGCGATTTCTTCATTCAAAGTAGATAGCAGAGGAGAACAAACTGTAGTGTGCTCAGACTGAGTATTAAAACTACCAGCTATACCCCTGTCACTCCACTTCAAAAGGCAACCTTTAGGAGGAAGTGTCCCTCTCAGGTTAACAGAGGAAAAGAAGAGAAGAAAGGCACAGAAGTAAGGAAAAGAAAAGGCAAGCAATGTGATGCAATCTCCTCAGGTTTGTTTGGTAGGTAGCCCTGCTCTGTGACAACAATCTACTGACAGATGACTTTTTTAATCTTGTTTTTCTTATAGTGTGTATCAGCTGCAAGTTCTGCATAGTTGTGTCTGATGTGTCAGTAATAACAGCAACAATGCTGGGAAGATCAGTTATAGTCACTCTTCTTGTTTGCTTTCTCATAGCGTCATCTGATTGTGTGCAAGGTGTGCCTAAGGGCAACAGCCATGGCCAGTGGTACACTTGAGAATTTCTTCTTAGCCTGAGGGAATTACCCAGTGTGTTAGCTGAAGGCCAAGACTACAACTTTCCATGTGAAATTCTACCATCAGCAAACTATCAACGATAAAGCTTGGAAGAACACTAAGAAAAGAAAGCGAGGAAAGAAAGGTGGTGTGAAACAAAGACTCAAAAATGTAAATAATCGGAAAACTCGGCTACCAACCGTGCTCCTACACAATGTCCAGTCCTATGCTTGAAAACAGACAAGCTTCAAGCTAACGTCAGCTACATGCACCAGTACAACAAAGCCGGAATTCTTGCCTTTACCGAAACCTGGCTGAGTCCCGCTGTACTGAACAGCGACCTCTCTATAGACAGCTTTGGTCAACCCATTGGGCTTGACAGAGACCCCTGGAGGTTTGAGCTTCTACATCAACGAGCATTGGTGTCAAGATGTTAAAATTAGAACAATGCTATCCGTGGAGGACATTGAACTGCTGTCTATTTCGCTCCACCCTTTCTACCTACCACGGGAATTCCCGCAACTATATTTTACTTTGGTTTACATCCACCCCAAAACAAAAGTGGCTAAAGCAACGGAACATATATTACATCACCTCCATGTGCTCGATTCTCCCCTGATGCCTCATAGTTTATCCTGGGTGATTTCAATAGCTGTTCCCTTAGTAAACTGCTGAAGAACTATGAACAGTATGTGACCTGCCCCACGCGAAGAAATAAGACCCTAGACTTGTGCTACGGGACTGTAGCAGGCGCCTATAGATCGTTGCCTTTGCCTCCCCTGGGTTCATCTGACCACAGCTGTGTTCTTCTTGCACCCATGTACCAGTCAGTGTTTCAGCACCTTCAGTCCATAGTCAGGACCACAAGAAATGGACTGCTGATAGTATAGCTAGTCTGCAAGGCTGCTTTGATTGCACTGACTGGGATATGTTTTATTATGTGTGTTCAGATCTGAATGAGCTCACTGATGTTATTTGTTCTTATATTTCATTTTTTTGTTAGTTGTGTCCTTCCAAATAAGGAGATAACCATTTACCCCAATAACAATCCTTGGGTTACAAAGGATCTGAAAAGTATATTAAACAAAAAGAAAGTATTTTACACAGGCACAGAACAAGAAAAGGTATACACAGATGATTGCAGAAGCAGCTATGGAAATTCCTTTCTGTAAAGTTTGCAGACGGCAGTGCTCTGTTATCTCTCTGATCTGGATCAGTCTTAGACCACGGTCCAGCTCTCACGGAGTTCGTACACTGGTGTGACGAGGCCTATCTGGAGCTAAATGTTTCTAAACTAAAGACCTGCCTATCCACTTCATAAGATCAGGGCAATCTTCTAAGAATATTATTATCCATAATCAGGAAGTTGAAAGCTACAAGTATCTGGGAATATTTTTGATCACAAATTAAACTGGGATGTTAACACTGATGCTATTGTCAAAAAGGGACAACAACGTGTGTATTTTCTAAGATGGCTGAACTCATTTTTTTTTGTAGACAAAAAGATTCTTTCCTGGTTTCATAAGTATTACATAGAGAGTGTTCTAAGTTTTGCTTTCATTTGTTGGTATAATAACCTTAGTGTTAAAAACAAGAATGGCCTGCAGAGAATTTAAGAATCTGCTAAAAAAAAATAATTGGAAAAAAAAAACCCAAAGAGATCTCAAGCCATTCAGTAATCAGCAGCATGTATGCAAAGCGTCTGCAATTTTGGCTGATCCCTCCCATGCTTAGTTTTCAGAATGTCATGTGCACATGAATTTTTGTCCGCCAAATATGTTGTTGTTGAAAAGTGACCAAGCTTATTATAGTTACTACAAGTATACTTTTTTGCAAGTGAAGTGAGGTAAAAGTAAGTAAAAATGGTCTGTATCCTTCCATCACTACTTGGAAGTGATTGGCTAAACAGTACTCACCCAAAGTATTGTTATTTTGAAGTAAAAACAAGAGTTCAACACTTGAGCTTTTGGACAGGGCAGGTCTGGGACACTATGTCTGAATGCTGCCATTCAGCTAAGCTGGTGGGACTGAGAGGTAATAAGTTATAAATTTGTATCTGGAAATGTACTGAAACTTGAACTTGTCACGTTAAAGTTAATAAAGGAAACTAAGGAAAGAAATAAGAACTAACACAAGGAAGAAAACAAAACCAAAGGAAGAATAAATCAATCAATCAATAAATAAATAATAATAAAAGGAAGTGATAAAAGAAGGTAAAAAACTATGGATGGAAATAAGAGATGATTGTGAAGGAAAGTATATCTAATAAAGGATAGGGTGACCTTCAAGGAATAGATCCTCATCAGAAATACTGGGTGAGTACCAAAATGGAATATAAAATTAAGTTAATTCTTTAACTTAATATGGCCCTGTTGTCTTGTCATAGAATTACTGGTCATTTTAATTTTGGGATGACTGCTTTAACATGAATAATCATCAACCCAGAGGTAACTTGGACAAATTTTGAACAGTCTTTCTTTGCAGAGGAAGATGCTTGAGTACTGGTGAAGTTATCCATTCAACGTGAATGTGTTAGGATGTGATAGATTGATTTGTGCTATTACATATTAAATTAGGTAAGGTAAAGGAGTCCCATAACCTATAAGGTCGTAGGGGAGCGAGGCATCAGAGACCTCACTTCTCTAGGGCCAGCATATTGAGGGCGGCGCCCATCTCCTCTCCCTCGCTGCTTTACCTTCCCTGACCCTAAAGAGGGCAGGTACCCATTTACAGCTGGGTGAACTGGGGGAACTGTACTGAAGCCAAGGCGCGCAAAAGTGTCACCCATCCAACTGGTAACCACGCTCGACGCTGCTTAACTTGGCTGGGGAAAGCGAGTGCTCCGACCACTGAGCTATCCCGTCCCCTTATTAAATTAATCGGACATAATTATGGTAAATAAATCCCTTTGTGGAGGGAGAGGGAACTTAACATTGTGTGGCCTCTGGTTGAGTGGAGAGATAGGTGAGTGTGCTGGAGGTGGCTGCAAGTATATGTGTAAAAATGCTGATACTGGTTAGCATGACACAGAATCTCAATTGTTGCCTTTAGGACACCGTTTTCAGTGCCCCATCAGCAAAACAAACAAAAAAAGAAATTATTTTGTGCCAGTAATCATTCGATTTCTAAATTCACAATAATACTGAATACCTAGTTTTTACATTTCTCTGAACTACTTGCCTCATTATCATTGTTTTGGGTGTAGTCAATACATGTGTGTGTGTGATCAGTTTTAAGCCTGCAGGAGCATGCCCTGTGTGGCTGTGGGTTTGTGTTCCTACCTTCAAGCTATAGACAGAAAAATGCAAGTATGTGTGTGGGTGCCTGTGTATAGTGTGGAATGGGGGGAGGGGTGCATCTGTGGGCTCATGCTCATGAAAATAAGTTTGTCATATTTTTCGCTTTAATTACTTTTGAATTTTTATATAATATATATATATATATATATATATATATATATATATATATTATATATATATATATATATATATATATATATATAAGAGAGAGAGAGAGAGAGAGAGAGAGAGAGAGAGAGAGAGGAGGGGGAGATTATATTACATCAATCTCAATTATTCCTCATTGTGAAACTTTGTTATTGGCATATAAATTAAACATCATACTGAGATCAGACTGACCGACAGACAGACAGAGAGAGAGAGAGAGAGAGAGAGAGAGAGTGAGAGAGAGAGGAGAGAGAGATGAGAGAGAGAGAGAGAGAGAAGAGAGAGAGGACCTTACATGGGACAATTATAGTCATATAGTTAAGGTTCACACACACACACACACAAACATACACACTTGCGCGCAGGATACACGCATTTTTCCGTCTAAAATCACTAAATGTGAATAGAGTTAAACTGCAGATATCATGCATGCATGCACACATATACACGCATATGCACACACACACACACATAAAGAGGTCCCATGTGCAAGCCCACACTGAACATCCATGCACATGCCAAAACCTGTTCCACCTTTCGGAAGAGTAGGCAATTGTGCGCCAGTGCAAATGGATGACAAAAATCTATAAAGCTACACACACTGGGAACTGGATGCAAAAAAAAAAGCAAAGGACTTCCATTCCATCATCTTCAAACAAAGGAATAAATAAATAGTAATAAAAGATTAAACACACTCATGCACCCACGCACACTCACACTTCAAGTTAGGTATGTTTGGAGGATTGTTTCAAAGCAGTTGCCAGGGTAGTATATATATATCTATATCTATATATACATAATGTGACAGTGAGAGGCAAGGATAGAGGCAGGGTAGGGAAAGAGTGGTACACACACAATTCTCAGCAACAGCAATTCATAGTGCTCAACATGTGTGTACAGCAACCAGGCAAAAGAAGACTCAGGTGAAGACAGCAGCTTTGGTTGTCACCCTCTTTATTCAGCCATCCAGTACATTTACTGCTGTGTGGGTGAATGGTCTCTCTCTCTCTCTCTCTCTCTCTCTCTCTCTCTCTCTCTCTCTCTCTCTCTCTCTCTCTGCCCTTTAGCCTTTCCGCCATGTAGCCTGTCCCTTCCTTGCCCTGTAACCTCTAGGGCCTTAGCCTTCTGCCTAGCCACCCAAACCACCCTTTATATATACCCGCCTGCGAACTGCAAAGACAGTAGCACTACCACACTGCGAGCATTTCCCCTGATTTGGCCCAAGGTGAAGGAGATTTTTTGTTTTCTCATGCAGCTTCAGTGGTGATTATCTTGCTGTCCGCCTAACGAAACTAGACATGTTATATATCAAAAATAAACTAGAAAGCATAAGCATTAAGATGCATTATTGCATTTTGCACAAAAATCATTTGGCTGCAAACTATTAGCGATTAAAGCCTCCGACTAGATACATTTTTAACAGCTGCACCACTATAACTTTCGGCAATTAAAACATTAAAACTTCAACAAAACTAAATACTTTATGACTAGAAAAAGAAGGATATGCACCACAGTTTGTATACATATACATATTATTAACCACAGATGTCCATGAGAGGAGATATTCATAAATAACCAGTGGTGCGAAAACACAGTTTCTGGTCTGCTTGCACCCAAGCAAGCTTCTTACAGCTGTTCTATGATCGAAAATATAACATATCTAATACTACAAATTAGCCATACTAACATCTTCCAATCTTATATTTATTCATAACAAAACCCAAAATATACCATACATTTATATTTTATGTCTGCATTTGGTAGAAATTTTGTTCCACAATTCAAACTTGTTTACAGCAAAGAACATTGGTTAGCTAACTTTTAGGGTTCACACATCTGTATACCTTAAGCCTTACAATCTACTACTACTTAATATGAGCTGTTTTAT